>VDFB02078138.1:0-26927 GCA_007258455.2 Sequoia sempervirens
TTCTCGAATGCTATTGGGTGTTTATTTTGCATTAATACTGCTCCAGTGCCTTCCCCTGAAGCATCACCTTCTACTTCAAATGAGAACGAGAAATCGGAGATGGCTAGTACGAGACAGGAACTCATTACCTATTTGAGTTTTTCAAAAGCTCTTTGTGCCTCCTCACTCCATGAAAATGCTCCTTTCTTAGTTAAGTCCGTTAGTAGGGCAGCCAATCATGAGAACTCTTTAACAAATATCCTGTAATAACTATAGAGTCCCACAAATCCTCTTAAATGTGATGAAGTCTTAGTTTGAGGCCAATGTACTATCGCCATAATCTTCTCCTCATCTACACTGAAACCTTAGGCACTAATCTTATGCCCTAAATACAAAATCTTTGTCATTCCAAACTCACATTTAGATGCCTTGGCAAATAGTGACTACTGCTCAAGTATTCCTAATACCTCATCTATATGTTTTAAGTGGTCCTCCCAAGTTTTACAATAAATCAATATATTGTCAAAGAAGACCAAAAGAAATTTCCTTAAATACTTACTGAACACTTGGTTCCTACAAGAATGGAACGTCGCTGGAGCATTAGTCACCCAAATGGCATGACTAGGAATTCAAAATGCCCAAAGTGACATCTGAAGGTTATCTTGTGAACATCTTCCTTTCTCATTCTTATTTGATGGTACCTGAAATGCAAATCAATTTTAGAGAAATATACTACTCCATGGAGTTCATCAATCAATTCATCAATTCTAGGGATAGGATAGCGGTTCTTGATAGTCTTTTTATTGAATACCCTCTAATCAACACACATCCTCTTAGAACCATCCTTCCTTCTTTTTTACAAATACTATGGAAGAAGCAAAAGGACTAGAGCTTGGTTGTATATGTCCCATATCAAGCAATTCTTTAATTGTTTTCTCAATTTCTTTCTTATAACTTCTTGAATGATGATATGGCATAGTGATGACTAGTTTGGAACCTTCCTCTAATTCAATGACATGCTGAAACCCCTTATCAAGTGGTAGTCTTGGTGGAATATCACCAAATACCATGTTATCCTTATTCAAAATGAGTTGAATATCTACATGAATGGCTTGTCCATTCGTGGTTGATGTTTCATTCATAATTAAACACTGTGCTACCCAATCTACTTGTCACCCAAGAAAATCTCTCTCCATTCTCTTTGTAGTAACAACCCTTGGAGCTCCATTAGACAAACCTTGAAGAACCACTTTTTACCCTCAATTTTGAATTTAAGTTCCATAGTTTGATAATTTTGTGTGAATTCCTCAAGTGAGTGTAACCATTGTACCGCCAAAACCGCATCTGTCTCGCCAACGCTTACGACATAAAAATCATCACAATCCTTGTGCCTACCCAAAGTGATGTCAAGTTGTTGTATCATTTGTGTGCAAGGAAGAGTAAATCCATCCACCATAACCACATTGAATCCTTCAAAGTTATTTGTCTTCAATTTTAACCTAGTCACTAACCCCATCAATGAAATTATGAGTAGCCCCATTATCAATCCAAATTGTTACCTTATGTCCTTGAAGTACTCCTCACACTCGAAAGGGGCGATATCTAGGTGCTCCTAAAAGTGTGGCGAGAGTACCTCTAGAAAGCTTTCAACTTCCCAATCCTTGTGCTCAAACACCTCCAAGATACCCTCAAGTTTGGACCATTCCTCTTCTAAACTCTCCTCTGTTACCACCTCTATGTATCAAACTTGTCCTTTTCCTAAGCATCTATGCCCTAGCTCCCATAGCTCTCTACAAGTAAAGCAAATTTTTTGCCTTTGGTTGCGAAATATCCTTCTAAAAGAGTTGCTCATGTGATCCTAATGGTACATTCATGTGGATAGGTCTTGGTTTTAAATGTAGTGTCTTCCAATTTTAAAGCCCTTCGAATTGCATCTTGTAGAGATGATAGTTCAAAATCTCAGACCAATCCCCTAAGTGATTCTAAAAGCCCTTCAATAAATAAAAACTTAAGTCTTTTCTTGGTAATGTATGGCACCATGACTAAGATCCTTTGAAATTCTACTACATATTCTTCTATTGTACCTTGTTGCCTTAATTGTGTCAACTCCTTAAAATGTATCTTTAGGTCTTTTCTATCAAACCATTCTATAAGCCTTTGTGTGATGTCGACGTACATTACAATTTGTTGATGCCCTTGTGTCCATGATGCCACCATTCATGTGTTGTTCCTTCTAAGTGAAGAATGCCAAATTTAACAGCTTTGTCTTATGTCATGAGGCTGAGAGAAAGATAGGTATCTAGTTTATGGACCCATGCTCGTGCAATGACCTTCCCTAAACCATCAAAAGTGAGGAGAGTCAACTTACTTAATATTTGCTGCAAATCTTTGTTGGGTTGTCTTTTTTCTCCTCTTCAGATATTTCATGATCTTGCATTATAATATTGTATAAATGTAATTTGTCTTCTAAGGACTGGATCAAGTCTTGAGTATGCATCTATACATTCATCAGAGTCATTTGCTGCCATCTTTGGTTCTTCTTCTCTACGTGACTACTCATCTCTAGGTAGGAATGCGGGTTGTGTTCTTCTAAGTGGTCATCCAAGTGGAGTTTTATTGTTATTTTTTGATTGATTTGAGCTACTACCATCTCCTCCATTCATTTGTGTAGCCCTACGAGAATTGATTGTATTAATCATATTTTGAAGTGCTTGAAGGAGAAATTATGCTGTTTGTTCTTGTTATTGCACATAGGCCTTCAATTCATTCTCTTGTTCTACCTCACGATCACCCATTTAATCTTTTCCTCTACTTCTAATTTCGTTGTTAGTTGCCTCTAGTCTTTTCCTTTGTCTCTCCAAGGCCCATTGATCTCTTTGGCTCAACTACATAAACTAATTTTTAGACCCATAGGCTAGCAAGATCAAAGCTCAGATACCAATTCTAATGTCTCGTTCTAGAATTTCCTTATTTTTGCTTTAAATAAATATCCCACTCACAATAAGGCTTGCATAATTAATTATAAATATTAATTTATCCTTTAACTATAATTTTTATATATATTTCAGATTTAAAATTTAGTAATATAATTTGAAAAATACAAACTTATTTTTGAATACCTCTTGTAATCTTCTTGCAATTTGCAGCAATTTTATCTCTGTACAAATGTCTTGAAATATTCTTGCAAAAGTTAGGGGTTTTTGTCTGCAAACTTGATGAATAAATTAAGGGTTTTCATCCTTAAATTTCTGGTCTATGAGGGGTTTCGACCTCAAGATTGCTGAATCATTGATTTATATTCCATGAAGGAAAAATAAATAATTATCTCTGCCGAATTGCCTTCCTTCCTCTTGATAAATCTTCCTATATACCTCTCTCCTCTCAATAGTCATAACCCTTTAGATGTCCCTTAGCTTTTAGTTAATCATTATTTATTATGCGTTTGAAGGAATTGCAAGTGTTAAGGGTAAATGCGCCACATTATATCTAGCTTACCAAATCGCTCTCCTAAAGGCAGCATTTTTGGAAACGAAACTTTTCAGAAATGGAATTTGAATCGAATCGCTTAAGAATCATACAGGAATCATTTTTTCGCACGTGGGTTTGATTCGGACTTGGCAAAAATGTTTTTGGCTGTTTCAACTAGTGATGTGGTGATTCCGTTGTGTTTTTTGACCTATTTCAACCTGCGTTTGACTTTTTTTAATCGATTTTTGCAAAATTTAGGGCAACAGAAACGGATTTTGCATGTTTTGTTTGGCGTTTTACTTCATTTTCTATGGTCGTTTTATTTCTTCTTGTCTCTGGCGTTTTACTTCATTTTATGTAGTCATTTTATTTCTTCTTGTCTCTGGTGTTTTACTTCATTTTTTGTAGTCATTTTTGTTAGTTTTAGGATCAGATTTAACAAAAAGCAGAAAATGCAACACAGTGAACAATTAACACAATGTTTACTCTAGGAAAACCCTCCTTCACGACGGAGAAAAACCCAGCAATTAATCTCTTCTTATATATCAGAATAAAAGTAGCAAAAATCTGCTTACAGAATCAGGCCTTACACAAGGCTGAGTATATACAATGAATGGAAAGTGGAAACACTTCTCCTTGATACTAAGTACAAATAAATATGCTTCTCTCTTGAAGTCTGATCTTCTGCAAATGGAATGGCGAACTTCTGCTGGAGGTGAGAATGAAGTGATTGAATTGATGATTGAATGAATGAACTTCACCTTGTATATCTACAAAGCAAGGTGACTTTTCATCTAGGTTGGCCTCCAATAGAAATATCTGCTAGACTGTCCTGAGAGCAAGAAATATGCCCATCCATTGAGAAATCTCTTTTTTGATTTTCCTTTTTTTTTTTGAATTTTTGAATTTTTCAACTTTTCACTTTTTTTTTGAATTTTTTGACATAAGAGAGATCTAACATATCTCTGATCTGGAACTTCAAAGCTCATACTAGTTCCTTCCAACTTCTGGAACAATTCGAAGCTCGCCCTCCTTCTAGTGCCAATTTTGTTGAGCGCTTGGAGGAGGGTAAAAGAGTCTTTAAGATAATAAAATTTGATAAAATCTGGAGTTCAACTGCTCGGTGATTCGCATTCCGCCCTCCTTCTAGCGCCAATTATGTTGACGTGTTTTTCGTGACCACACCAACGCAGAATAAAGTCGCCAACGGCTACCCTATTCTCTCTTGATCAAAGTATTTTGCATGCTAAGATTGCAAGAAAGTTCATGCGTTCAACTCCAAGGTTCTTTTAATGTGAATAGGCTCAGTTGGCTCAATGTGATTTGTTGGTATTTCAAGGGGACTTACGGGATTGTTCAGCAGCAAAGGAAAGGGGGTTCCACAATTCGACCGATTTATCAATGAAGCACGGGTTTCCTATTCTAACCAGAAAGTACTGAATTTAAAGGGTGCAAGGTTAAGAAGATTCTAATCTACTCTAAGGCGTGGGATATGGAGCTCAACTTCAGCAAACTTCAACCAGGCCCTACTTTGCCTCGCTTCAGACAGCTTCCACAGAACCGGTGCAATCTTCAGAGGAGTAGCTCAAGGTATTCAAATCACAACTTAGCATGAAAATACCATTACAACGACGCATATAAACATACAAATCATGATTGAAGTTAAGTCCATGATATTCCAGTTGACCACACAAGGCGCATTTACCATCAGCAAATACACTAGTGGTATGGATAGACGAAGTTGCTTAGATCAAACAGCACATTCCACAGCTAACATCTACTTGCATGGAATGAAAATTATACTACTTAGAACTATTTTATGCTACCATTTGAATAGAAAGAACGAAGAAACCTTGCTAGCTACTCACAACAAAGACGAAATTCACCATCAATGAAAAACTCTTTTATTGAGAGAGTGTTCACAACAATTTCTTACAAAGTTTTCAAAGAGAAAACTTTCCCTCTTCTTCAAACCATACTATCAATCTATACTACGTTACTCTAAGCTATCACCTAGCTGTCTCTCTATTCTAATCTCTACTGTCTAACTTCTACTTCTAATTTCTAATGAGATACAAATGAGGGGTACTCCCCCTTTATATAGCTGGCCAAGTCCAACGAACGGCTCAGATTACAATCGACTGGATGGCCCAGATTGTGCCACCTCAGCCCTAAACAAGATTCACCCTAAAAACCGCCACCAAGAGGAGTGGGGTAATAAATGAGCCATAATGTCCATCATCCTTCTAGAAGATTCCATCTTTGAAACGCGTTCACACTGTTCTTGATTTTCTTCTTGACGTTGTTCTTCAACTTCGCTCGAGCTTCCATTCTTTGTCACTTGAGTTATACTAAGTCTCAACACTTAGCCATTTTTCGCAACTTTTCTTCCTTCGAGGTTGAGATGTCATCTTGGATTATTTTCTTCATCTTCCTAAGTCATCGCCGCTTGGTCTCGACGTTTCTTCTGCAAAACAAGCAAGGAGGAGAGCATTAGAACACTTCATAATATAAATTCAACTTACTTACCAGGATTTTCACGCTCTAACTTCCAAGCGTTCATCATCTCCACTAGCCAACTTTTGCCTTCTTCATGATTCTTCATGCCTTAGCCAAATTTCCAACCTATCTTGCATTTCGCTCGGGCATACTTCATTCTGATATTTCATCCAACTCAGGCTCGAGAAAAATACTCTCATCAGGAACTCAATCAAAAATCATCTAGGCGATCATTTTCAAATTCATCTGCCAAGGCACTTTTATGTCAACAACACATTTTATTCCATGCCTTAGAAATTTTTTTAAAATTTTTTAAATTTCCCTTAGGAAATTCATTATTCGAGTGCCCATCAAAAATCTCCATCCTGAAAGCCTTGGTGAATTGCAGGAGACACTAAAATCCATTCCTCGTTGACAATCTTCAATACCCAAAAGAAAAATTTCCTCCAAAACGCGATGAACTCATGGGTATACAACGAACGGGTTCATTTAATTTTCTTGAATTTTCCACCTTGGAAAAATAACTTTAGCAAATTTATTCAAGCTCCTCACCCCTGTGCGTACTTTGTTGCTCTAACTTGAAAATTCTTTATCAACCTCGCGAAGCAGGCACCTTCTGACTTCATCTCCGGCAAATTCATTCGTATCCAGGAAATTTCATCACTTCACCAGACTTAGGCGTTTTTCCTCTAGAGAGGTGGAATTTTGATAACACTTAGAAAAATATTTAAAATCACTTAGCACCTCGAATTTTCCTTAGAAATTTTTTTATTCACCTTCAATCACTCTGCCTGTGGTGAGGAAAATTTTATCAACTCACTTATCACAATTTTCTTTCAAGTGCCTGGAGTGCATCTAGTGTGTCATGAAGAATATATTTTTCAATTTCAACACCTGGCATATTTCCCATCTCTCGGCATTATGAACCTTGGGCGCAATTTGCATAGTGTAAAGGATAAGCCTCCAACACCTAACAATATTCACCATTAAATTTCCAACGCCTAGGCAATTATCATCTTGCTTATCAATATTCTCCGTTTTAATTTCCAACGCCTTGTATTTTATTTTACACTTGAATTACTTTGGGCGCATTTTCCCTGTCATGGAGAACATTCTCAACGCCTAACATATCACTCACCAACCTATACTCTTTAGGCGCATACCACACTTGGAGGGGAATATTCAACACACCTAGCACCTCACTTTCCACTCACCACTTTACACACACTTGAGCGCATTTCTCATGCTCAAGAGAATGAAGACTTTCAAGGCCTAGCAAGTGATTTTTGAGCTTCCTTAATTTTGTCTTTACTTGCCTTCACCTGGGCGCATTTGAGCATGAGAAGAGGACGAGTTTCTAACTTAGAAACTTTTGGATTTGCTTTGACTTGTTGACTTCTTGTGAACTTGGGCGCATTTGCTACTTGATGAAGGATGAAGTTTGTTGACCCTTTGACTGGCTATCCTTGGGCGCATTTTAGCATGCATGAAGGATGACTCTTGAGCTTCTTGCTTTTTGTCTTCACATGCCCTCTTTTGGGCGCATTTTGATGGGTGAGGAGGATAACTTCAACACTTAGAATTTTTTTATCTCCCTATTTTTCTTTGGGCACATTTGAGGTGTGGAGAAGGATGAGCATCTTTGACCTTTTGACTTTCTCTTGTTGAACTACTTAGCATGGGCGCATTTTACTAGTGGAGGAGGATGAACTTTTACTTAGAATATTTTGGCATCTCATGCTTGAGGTGGGCGCATATGAGGTATGGAGGTGGATATTTGTCCGTGCCTTAGAATTTTTTTTAAACTTTCTTCTTGAGGGTGGGCGCATTTAGCATGTGCTGGAGGATGAATGCCTTTTCTTAAAATTTTCTAACACCTTGACCTTGAAGAGGGCGCATTTGGAGGTGCCTGCAGGATATTCTCAACACTTAGCAATTTTTTTATCACCTGCCAACTGGATGAGGGCGCATTTAGGGGGGTCTACAGGATGAGATCAACACTTAGAAAATTTCTTAATGCCTCTACCACCTTGGGAGCATTTCCTGGGTGCTGCAGGATGAAGTACAATACTTAGCCATTTTTTTTCTTTGTCTTAGCCAGTTTATCCATGCCTACTATTTATAGTAAGCCTTTTAATTCTTGCACTTCAGAAGCTCAGAATGACTTGAAATTTTGAACACTGGATCCTCACGACTTCAACCTGTTAACACTGCTATTTCGAGTTGGCTTGCTATTTTTAGCCCATTTATGAAGGTGGTTTGCTATTTATAAAAACTGCCTACTTCTGATATCTCCACAACTCCGTTTGATTCAAAATTCGAATGACATGCTCCTCACCACGTGACCTACCTGCTGACATCGGCGCCTACAACTGATTTGCTATTTTTAGCTTGTTTTCAAAATGACTTACCATAAATAGTAAGTGTTTCGTTTGTCTTCAAATTTTACCAACAGATAGCTTGAAGGATGCTGATCGCGGTGGTTTACACCGGTTTTCGAAAATTCTGACTTTTTGCCCTTCTTTTCAGGGCTCGAAGTTGGAAACCCTAATTTGTTCTGCATGCATATCAAATGATCTCTGTTTGTTCTCGTTTCTGTTGCATTGCGATCAGCTTGTGATTTTGAAGTGCTGGGAGGCGACTGCCGGGATGCACCTGCTAAAAATAGTAAGTTCTCAAATAGGTGGTTATCTCCGTTTGCATGTCACATCACTGCGAAGCTCTCGAAAAACCCATAAGGAATATGCAGACATGCAAAGAAAACCCTGACATGCAGGACCCTAAAAATAGCCTGGGCTGAACTCTGAAAGTTTGTCGCCTCACTTTGCATGTTATACTCATTAAGGTCTCAAAACCGAAGGAATCTCCGGACATGCGAAGAAAAACTTTGCATCCAAGCCGGAATTTGCTCGAGCTGAACTGCTAAAAATAGTAAGTGGTTTGTTTCAGCTCAAATTTTGCGTGAGCGCTTGATGTGTTAATGCGGCGTGAATGTTAAAACTCCGAAGTGCCGAATGAATGCCTGGAATTACACACTTACTAAAAATAGTAAGTAGCCGGAATCTGATGAAATTTCAGTGGAAGCCTGCTTGGAAGCACACTGACAACAATGTTAATCTCTGTTTTCAATTTATTCACGCCTACCTTCGACCCACCAGGAGTACAAACCCTAATTTTCGGACTTGGCCAAAATTTCACGTTAAGGTTCAATGGCGGGCCCATCCTGAAAAAAAATAGACAATAGAAAAGAGAGAGAACAGCAAAACGACCGAAAAGCAAAGCCAAAATTAGGGGGTCCCCATTTGCAATGGGGCGATGTGTGAAAAAGGTCACAACAATGTCGTCACGGAGTCTCTCAACATGATGCCGTCATGGAGTCTCTCAACGTGACATCCACCATGGCTACTCCCATGTGTGGAAAGAAACACATGTACAAGTGTCCATCACGGAGTCTCTCAACGTGATGTCGTCATGGAGTCTCTCAACATGACATCTCATCTCAATCTCAGAGATGAGCAAGAGCTCGCACCTCATATTTCTCCGTCTCAGAGAAATATACACTACAAGGGCTTTCACCTCATATTTCTCCATCTCAGAGAAATATGCACTACAAGGGCTTTCACCTCATATTTCTCCATCTCAAAGAAATATACACTACAATAGATCTTCATGATGATGTGACTCCCTCTGAAGCTCCAAGTACTTGCATCAACCTCCTGACCTCCTCGTCCAAGGTTGCCTCTGTTGGATTGTCAAACTCCCTCTGAATGTTATTTCCTCCTCTTCGAAGAAACTGATCGTAATTTGTAAACGTTCTTCCTCTTCGAGAGATGTCTCCAATGAAATTATGTGTCACCAACTCAGTCTCATGGCTGCAAGCTATGTCTCCATGATTAGCCTGCGTGATTTCCTCACAGGATGCATCAAGCTCTTCCTCCCTTGAACTCCTTACGCAATCTCTCATCATCCTTTTGCTCCTCAATCCATTCTGGAAGCATTTTAGAGAGATTAATAATAGTTCATAGAATTAAACTATCACAAAGAGAAATACCAATGCATACATGATTCACTATTCCCCATTGCATGAACTACATAAAATTTATTCAAAGGTATAGACATAAAATACTTATCTCTTTAATAGCACTCTTCAGATCTATTTCAAGTGTTTCCAATTTGCCTTGTGCATCAGTATGTCGACTCCTCCAGGTATTAATGGTGTTAGCAACAAGGATCCTCATAGAGTGAAGAATCATCAACACTAATGACCATACACAGGTCAATCTTCATGTCCAAATCAGGTCCACGCATACAGCAACAATAACATGTCTGAGCTTTTGCCTTCTACACACTGATATTTCTTCCTCGTCTTTTATCGTGAGATTTTCCCAAAGAAATCGATACTCTAAATACACTGCTTGACCCAATAATCTAACTTGGCACCAAAAGCACGACTCGTTGGTTGTATTTGCATTGGCCATGACTATGTAGAAAGGGGCAATAAGAATAACCCTGCGGCTCCTTTAAAATGAATGGATGTCATGAGCAGCGACCGGTCCACTACAAATGTTAACAGTTGCTCTTGTGCGCGTACCCAAGTTTGTCCCGTCCAAGGTATAAAGTCATATATATACAAGTTCAAATCTTCAGATTTTCCCGTTCTTTTGTAGCTTGAACTCTCCTGCCAATGCAATGAACGATGTCAACAATTCGAACTGAGCAAGATACATGATGGCATTCTATCACTCGCATCCAAGACGTATCTATATATATAACCACCATTTCACTATCGGATTATAAAAAAAACTTCAAAAAGCATTAACAAAACATATAAGGAGAATATTTCTGCCAAAGCACCCCGATAATAATATTGCCGCCATTGATAACGAACCGGGAAAGTTTCAGTGCTGATCACAATAGAATTTGGAACTAACAGGATGCACGATACTTCCGCCAATGAATAAATCACATTCTGTCTCTTTCAAAGCCCATAGAGTAACAGTTGTGTCTCCCTTCTAGACGCCCAATGTAATAACAGTTCCATTGCTTACACATATACGCAAACTTTATTCCCACCTCCAATTTCTCTTCTGTCCCAAATCACCTTAATGAACCGATCTCATATGAACATTCACAGCAAAGTTAAACCGAACTATGTTGGGTAAATCATTACATCTTCTCAAGTCGATCATGTTTAGGTTTCTGTCCAAACATGGCACACATCTTTTGAGAGGCTATGTTCTCAAATGATTCCATAACCAAAGTTCAAAATTCCTCCATTCTTCCATATATTTTTGTTTCTCCTTCATATCGACCCAGAGATATAATACTGTCTTGGACTCAGCAATTCATTCGATGATCTTTCCTCAATCCAAATTGATGCCTTGACTCTTCTCGAGCTTAATATTGAATTGTATTCACAAAACCCAAATTGCTATGTCAAATCTGATCGGGATATTCCAAAACCTTGCTTTGATACTATGTTAGTTTTAGGATCAGATTTAACAGAAAGCAAAAAATGCAACACAATGAACAATTAACACAATATTTACCTTGGGAAAACCCTCCTTCACGAGGGAGAAAAACCCAGCAATTAATCTCTTCTTATATATCAGAATAAAAGTAGCAGAAATCTGCTTACAGAATCAGGCCTTACACAAGGCTGAGTATATACAATGAATGGAGACCCTTCTCCTTGATACTAAGTTCAAGTAAATATGGTTCCCTCTTGAAGTTTGATCTGCTGCAAATGGAATGGCAAACTTTTGCTGGAGGTGAGAATGAAGTGATTGAATTGATGATTGAATGAGTGAACTTCACCTTGTATATATACAACGCAAGGTGACTTTTCATCTAGGTCGGCCTCCAATAGAAATAGAAAATATGAAATATAATTTGCACATCAAGAAGGCCGACTTGCCTTGAGCATCTTTTCATTTAACTTTATTTAGAACATGAAGGCCGACCTGCCTTTAATTAAGAAAATAGCTCCCGAAGCTATAAAACACTAACAATTTTATTTCTTCTTTTCTCTGGCGTTTTACTTCATTTTCTTTGGCGTTTTGTTTTCCCTGGGCGTTTTATTTTCGTGACTGCAAAAAGCGCACCCATTTCATTTTCTAGTTCCCTTAGCACACAGAAAACGTGCGGCATTTGCACAGACTAAGAAGGAGAATGCGCGCTAAGGTAGGGTTTTTTCATTTGTGTTTGTATTTTAAATTTTTTTCTTTTCTTTTTTTAATTTTTTTAAAAAACATTTAAAACACTGTATTTTTTTATTTTATTTTATAGTTTAAGTTTAAATTTTTTAATGTTTAAACTTTAAAGGAAACACTAATATAATTTTTTACATATTTATGAAAATGATAATATATAATATATATAATATAAATTTATCATAATTAATATATAATTTTACACATTTGATATTTTTGATTTCATAATAATATATAAAATTTATTATCTTACGGTTTTGCTTATAGTCTTATTACTTATATAATTAAATTGTTAGCAATATATTAATATATTATTTTTAAAATATAGTATTCATATATTATAATTATATAATTTAATGTTTAGATTTAGAATTTAGAATTTTAGATAAGTTTATTATTCAATTAATTAATTTAATCAAACTTCTCTTAACAATTTTTAAATTTGAAATTGTTACTTGCAGGTTTGTTGAGCGTAGAGATTGTTTCTAATTTCTAAATATCATGGCAACAAGTTCAGCTTCCGTCCGCAATACTAATCCCTCATTCAATATTGACTCGGCTTCACCCCTATGGGGACATGTAGAAATAGTAGAGCAAGTTCTAGGTGGGGAGACATGTGTTTGGATATGCCCTGGGTGTGAAACGAAATACACTAGTTCCAATAACCAAGTGAAAGCGCATTTGTGTGCAATTTCTGGGAAGGGAATTAGACCATGTCCAGGAAAAAATAAAATACCTATACCACCTACCAAAATAGCAAAATATATTACCGAGCAAGAGGAAGCAAATGCAAGGGTTCAAAATAGAATGGGGCATCCATTGAGTACAAAAAGGGGCTCAAAGAAGCCACCTACTTCTTCATCTCACACACATAGTGGTCGCCCTAACATTGTAGTAGAAAGCCATCCTTTTTTAAGAATAAATGAAGTTAAAAATGTCAATGAGGCTAATGTTTTAAAGAGAGCAAAGGGACCATTGGAGAAGGCATTTAATAATGGTGCAAGAGAGCTTGTTGACCAAGCCCTTGAAAGATGCCTCTATGCAACTGGTATCTCTTTCAATGTTGTTCGATCCCCTTAGTGGCAAGACATGATAAGAAAAGCAAATGAAGCTCCAAAGGGGTACACAAGCCCAAGTTATGGGAAGGTGCGTACCACTATATTGTCAAGGGAGGTCAAACATATAGAAAATACATTAGCTCCCATCAAGGCCTCATGGAAAGAAACAAGTGTGTCTATTATTTTTGATGGATGGAAGGATGCAAGAAATAGAACATTAATCAATGTGATTGCAGTGTGCCCTAGAGGGGCAATGTTTCTAAAAGCTATGGATTGTGAGGGGCAGGTTAAGGATGCAAAAATTAATTGTTGACATCCTTATACAATGCATTAATGAAGTGGGAACTCAAAATGCTGTCCAAATTATAACAAACAATGCGAAGAATTGTAGAGCTGTTGGTATGATAGTTGACTCACGATTTCAACATATATTTTGGACACCTTGTGTCGTGCATTTCCTCAACCTCATGCTACAAAAGTTGGGTACAAAAATAGATTGGATCAAACAAATCAATGCTAAAGCTAAAGAGATCCAAATGTTCATAACAAATCACCACATGTCGCAAGCTAATTCTAGATAATTCTCGCAACTAGAGCTACTGAAGGTAACTCAAACTTCAAACATTGCATTTTTTTAATGTTATGTTTTACTTTAATAATTTATTTAGAATACATACATGCATACATGCATGCATCATGCATACATGCATACATACATGCATTCATTCATACATACATACGTACATACATGCATGCATACATACATGCATGTACATATGTACATACATACATACATACATGCATGCATACATACATCCATGCATGCATGCATACATACATGCATGTACATATGTACATGCATACATACATACATACATACATACATGCATACATACATCCATGCATGCATGCATACACATACATGCATCCATACATACATACATCCATACATGCATACATGCATGCATGCATACATACATACATCCATACATACATGCATGCATATAAATAAATACATGCATACATACATACATACATACATACATACATACATCATGCATGCATACATACATACATACACATACATACATACATACATACATACATCCATACATACATACATACATACATACATATATACATACATGCATGCATACATACATACATTGCATACATACATACATATATATATATATATATATATATATATATATATATATATATATATATATATATATATATTGACTTTATTATTTTAACTATTTTATTTTTATTTTCAAAAGGTGGCATAGACTAGATTTGCATCCAACACAATCGTCTTGAGACGACTTGTGAAGATGCAAGAGGCGCTTTCTGCTATGGTCATTAGCCAATCATGGTCTATATGGAGGCAATCAAACACTAAGAGGGCAACAAATCTAAAACAAAAGATTCTAGATGACACTTTGTGGGATCGGGTGGAATATCTTCTTGCTTTCACCAAGCCCATATTGAGCATGATATGCTTTACTGACATGGATAAGCCATGCTTGGGGGAGGTTTATGATGGCATTGACTCAATGCTTGAGAAGATAAAAACCATCATATGTGAAAAAGAGCAAGATCCTGAAGAAACCTTCTTCAAAGAGGTGCACACAATTTGTGTTGACAAGTGGGACAAAATGACCACCCCACTCCATCTTCTTGCCTTCGTTTTGACTCCCAAATTTTACAGTGTGCAAATCCTTGCTATACCAAATAGAGTGCCACCATACCGTGATCCAAAATTCAACGAAAGGTTTAGGAAAGCTCTTGTTAAACTCTTCCTTGATCCTAAGATGGAAGATAAAGTTTCAACTGAATTTATTGGTTTTGTTGTCTCTAGTGATCAAAGTGCTTTTGCTCTCCATGACAAATATAAGAAGGATGCTCACTCTAGGTGGTACCTCAAGGGCTACAAGATGCCACACCTCCAAGTTCTTGCGATAAAAGTCTATCTCAAGTAAGTTTTAACTTTTTAAGTTTTATCATTTAAAAATTTAAAATTAAAATGTGTTATTTTCCAATTTGAAGTTTGATTTACAAATTTTTTAATTTAACAACTCTAATGAGAGCTCTCTTTGCTTCAATAGGTTGCTAGTTCTTCTTCAGCTGAGCGGAATTGGAGAACATACTCCTTCATCCAATTACTGAAGCGCAATCGATTGGCATCAAGCAAAGTAGAGGAGCTAGTTTTTGTTCATTTCAACTTGTGCCTTCTTACACACAAAGAGGATGACTACAAAGAAGGGGCAGCAAAGATGTGGGATGTAGAACCAGAGTGAGCTGACCTAGATCTTTCTTTGGCTGCAGTTGCACAATCTTCTTCAGATTTTGAGGAGTCAAGTAGTCAGCATACTTTTAGGGCAAGTGCCAATGTGCTTCCATCATCTAATGTTAATGTTGATGATTATCTTAATCTTGATGATGAACCATATGATGCAATTGCAGATTAGTGAATTGGGTACTATTTGTATTATGTAAATGTTAAACAATGATTATCTATCATGGCATTCAAGTTTGATCTTTAAAATTCCAAAATAGAAAACATGTTTTCTCTTTTTATCAACCATACATATCAAAACCAACTTTTTTGGACAGTGTGTGTTAGCATTGACCCACTCCCTACATAACATTAGTTGTCTCTGTTGGGAAAATTAAATGTTAGTGTTCACATAAGTTAATAATGTGAGTTGTTATCACAACTCACATAACTATTACAGATGTGAGAATAGTTATTTGTTAGAGTTTGTTAGTGGTAGGAGTGTTTGTTTGTAATTGAATTGTTAAAACAACTCAATATATTTAGGGATGTCATTTATGTTGTTTTCTAAATAATAGGATTTAAGAATCCTATAAATATGTAAAGTGTATTGAAGAAAAAATATGAGACAACTATATTGTTATTGAGTGCAAAATTTTCTGCCTCTCCCCATATTTTCTAATACTCTCTACATCAAAATAAGTTCTAAAGCTTTAGAATTTCTTCTTGCAAAGAATTATATCTATTGTTTTACACAAACATAATTTAAATTACTTTGAGCCTCTTGTGTTTCTATTTTCACAAATATTACTATAGTCTATTATGGATGCATTCAGCATGGCATAAAGAATATCTAGTATTCTTATAAAATAAATAACATTTCTCAATAATGCAGGAGTATCCGGGGCTCTTGTGATCCTGCTCGCTAGAAAATATTGTTTGATCAGATTTCAGCTTGACTCTTGTGTTTGCAGGTCCTTTTGTTTTGGTTGAAGGGGTGAATTTTGCCCTTTTGCTGTCTTTTTGTGTGGGGTCCACAGGAGAACTGAGTTGGACACTAAGAATGAAAATTATTGGGAGAATCAGGCATTCCGTCTAATTTTTTTGGGCCCACAAAACTGTTGGAATATTTTGTCATTGATGTCAAGGTTGAGCTGTGTGCTCATGTGCTTGACCTGCTTGACCTCCCTGTGTGTGTGGTTGAGCTGGGTGTGTGTCTACTTCAGCTGCTTATGTGTCTGCTTCAGCTACTTTGGTGCCTTCTTGTCAGCATCTGTGTCAACTTTGAAAAGTCATACACCACATCATCCTCGAATGATCTAATCTTTTAGGACTTATTGTTTTTCTTTATGAGGCCACTTATATCTATGCCTTTAGAAATTTATAAGCATCGGTGTCTTACTGAATATTTTCAATATGTCCATATGCCGGTTAGTGTATGTTTGGAGTGCTGGCAACACACTAAAAGCAGAGACGATATTTTGAATGAGGTCAAAGTGTGGGCTACGTGAAGCGGTGCAGTTAGCATCAAATTGGAGTTTTTATGGAGTTAAATCGATTGAGATTTTAAAAAAGGAAGGCATCGCTATATTTCTGTGTTACCGGATTCGTACCCACAGGCTCGAACCGGTTCGGGTACGCACCCGGTTCGGGTTCGTCTGTGGGTTGTGCTGGTACGCACAGGGTGCGTGCCAGCACTGTGAACGCCAGGGTTCGTGGGTGCACGAACCCTGGCAATTTCCCCGCGCAACCAGCACGTAACCAGCTAAACCCAGGCGAACCCATGGGCCAAGTCAAAAAAAAATGGGCCCAAACATGATTAAAAAACATTTTTTAAAAAAAAAATTTCCCCCTAACCCTAAAATGGCATTGATTATAGTATGTACTTGATCATTGATCATTTCATAGTGATGATTTCCATTGTGATAATTCATTGTGTAATGCAGAAGCAAATCTGGGAATCAATACTGAGCCATTCCAACTTTCAAATATGATACACAATAGATAACTGCTCAGAACTTCCTGTGTTCTGTTTAGAGCTGATGTATGAAGTTATTCCTCAGAAAATTAACAGCAGATAGAAGAAAGTCTGTACTCAATCTGAGACAAGGTTATAATCTTTTACAACTTCTTACAGTCTGTTTGTAGCAGCAAATACATTGATTTATATCAGCAGATAATAGAATGAACAGCAGTTACAAGTAATACAATGAGTTTGTAAATATCTCAGACCTGGGAATGTGTTTGCCAGGGTAAATGTATGATGAATCTTGCTCGATCAATAATCAATGATCGTGAATATTTATCTTTAGCATTTGGCATTGATCAATGATCAAGTATCATACTATGAAATGATTTAGTTTTACAATTCTGTATATTTCTCTTTTTTTTTGTATATATAATAAATATTTATATATATATATATACACACGCACCCATACGTACCCAAACCCCTAAAAAAATTTTGCCCGTACCCACGTACCGGGTTCTCGTACCCGAACCCGTCCCCGAACCCGAACCGGTAACTTAGCTATATTTCATTTGACATTACATGTGGTGTTGCTGGAGGCTTGTTTACTTATCTTTTAAAATGTCAATAAAATCAAAAGGTCGTTTTGGGGACTATGATAAAATTTGAAAGGTCTTACTAATATTTCTCATGGCAGCAAATATTTCTTTGAGGAGGACTTCTACTTGATGCGGCGACGTCTTACCTTGCTGGAGGCGGCTACCTTTGAAAGGGTAAATTATTTATTTGAGACGGCTCCAATTTAGTGTGTAGTTATTTCTCATTGAAAACGGCTCCTTCACTTTGCTCTGACAGCTTCAAGGGACGTGTTCTATGGACGGCTTGTGTTTTGAGAGTGTATATTTTATTATTTCTGACTGTGGCGGCTAAGACTTTAAATCATTCAATTTTAGACATGTTCTGGGTGCCAACTTCATTCTCTTGTGTCGGGTTTATCTTTTGAAGTTGTTTCAAAATAAAAATAGATTGCATTCATGAGGCTGCGCAGATTATGTGAAGTCGGTTACAGAGTCTGCAAATTGAATTAAAATCAGAGCCGCTGGCAGGTGCGGGCCAGTTTTGGTGAAGACGCAATTCTTTGAGGATTAGTCGGCTATTTTGAATAAGAGTCTTTAATTTTATTCAATACTTTTGGCACGGCAGAGATATGAATATTATAGCAGAGACGTGTTGTTTGGCAGAGACGTGGTTTTAAAGGCTATGGATTCAGAAAATGATTATTAATCTTGTGTGTGCCTTAGCATCTATATAGCGCTTTCTAATTTCTGGCAATGATTTTTTATTGGTGATGGCTTTTAGCTAGGATTCGAAACTTCTCTTTTTGGGCGACGGATTTTTATTTTGAAGAGTCATGGCATATTAATGCCCTCTCAGATACGTTCAATAAATTTTCATCATTGGTCCATCCTGGCGATTGCTCCTTCATGTGTTTTTCAGCGAATCTTCTAATTTCATCTATTATCGGGTCTTGCTGTAGAGACATTTTTATCTATCTATTTTGTGCACAAGATAATACAGACGGTGAATTAAGCAGTGAATACAGTGCGAGTATGATTGTGTCTTCAGAATATGGAGTATTTACTGTTGTCATTTTCTTTATGAAAAGTGGGTGTGTGAAGACATAATGGTTTGAACCATTATATGCAAATTCATAAAGTTAAATTTTTAAGAATTGCTGGTCAGATCATACTCAATGTCGGTTGTGCACTGAGAAAAAGTGTGTGGCGTATCGGGTTGAGATATAATGAAGACGTGATTTGCATGAGACCTAATGCATTAAGGTTGCGATCATTTTCATTATGGAAGCCGATGAAATACTGATTCAACACCGCCTCCCTCCTCCCCCCCACCTCTCAGTATTTCCTCTGTGTGCTCTTCAGAAACTTGTCCTATCTTTTGGCTTAGTTTTATTTCCACTACTTGGCATGGATTCCCTTGGTGGACCCACCTTATCCTGTCAGCAAATAAAACCTTACGCTGGAAATTTTATTCATACTCTGCTGGGCATCAATTTCTGACAAATCTTATTCATGCCAGACGCAGGTAGTTAATACCTGTGGGTATCTTTGACTGTCAACCACTCTTTTCCCATTAAATACTGACAACTTCAGTAAAAATTGTGGGATTCTTAGGTGCTGAGCAACATCAGTTTCTATCTCTAGCTGGCTGCAGTTACAAAGAAATATTCTGGTAGTGGCATTTCATTATGGGGATGCCAGCAAAAAGTTTCAACATTCAACATGGGTGATTTATCTCGCTGGCAGCTGGCATAATTCCTACCTGATTCAAGATCGCATTCATAGTGGTCCAGGAGCATCTCTATTCCGATAATGTCTAGCTGGCATTTTCTTTGTAACCGAAGCCTATGACTGGTACCTGATTCCTTATTTTGACGATCATCATCTTTCACCAACCAATCAGTTATCTGCTGGGGTCTGCCTCTGTCTAGCATACACCTCCATGGCACATCATAGTGGATAGTATCAGAATCAACACCCAACCTACACTGAATTGAGGAGGGGCCCAGGAGACAGGAAATTATTCCTGGGCAGCTTCATTAGAAATTAAATGTGGGATTGTGGAGTCTTAAAGACTCTCACTCCCTTAGCAATAGGGACCTAAGGAAAGGTAAGGATATATACAAGGAAAAATAGGGAAGGAAACACTAGAGGTCGTGGGAGAACTTATTTTGGGCTGGCAGGTAGTGGGTAATAATTTATCCACAGAAATAGTACCTGTTGGGTGCTGGTATATTCTAATAACCAACCAAATATGTGTGACAAAGAGAGAAGAGAATGGATACAAAAGAGGGACAGAGGAGTGCAGCATTATTATATCTCTGCCCTTAGCTGAGAACTAGTGATATATAAAAGCTGAGTATTGTCTGGCTGGTCAACCGTGGAAGGAGTTGGAATGAATTCCAAGCTGTTTGTTATGCATCTCTGGCTAGGTTGTACACCTATAGTAGTGAAATTCTGATTTCTGGGTTTCTTGAGTGCTTTTTCAGGTGTAGGGTCAAATATTGAAGCAGAATGCAAGAGTAATTGAGTTTCAATTCATAATTTTCTAAGTGCTGTTATATTCTTGTTGTTTGTCACCTAGTATTTGCTGTTGTTGAAATATGTTCATGTGTCTAGGCTGCTAGGATTAGCTGCCCTCCCCTGGGTGCCTGATCCTGGACAGCATCACTCAAAGTAGAATGAAGATTTTATTTCAAATTAATAGTAATACTCACAATTTAGATCCTCAACTCACTATCTGTAGAATGTTGTTATTATAGTAGTCTGCTCACAAACATTGACCTATAGTTTCTTTTATGTTAAAAGTTTTTGATCAAAATCCAATATTTACCATGATTAAAAATATATTTGAAGTATAAAAAACTGAATAATTTTTATTTCTCCATTTAGAAAAAACAAACCTTGGATAACTATAAATTTTCATTTGTTTAAAATGTATATCATACAATATGATGGATTATGTATGCCTTTTCAATAACTAATATAGAGAAGAAATATAACTCACCAGTCCTTGAAGAAAAATTTTCATCATCACCAGGATCCAGGTCCATATCCAATATCTATATCCAGCGTGCCAATTAAGGAAAAGAAGACATATGGAAGCATACTGAACATTAGACGAGTAAAAATGACGCTCAATGGAAATATTTCAAACTGTAACAACCCCAAATAGCCATCTATGGAAAGCATAAACAAAAAAGTATATAAGAAAAATTAGTGCTAAATTTTGATCAAGCTCACCGTAGCTTCGATATCAGAAAAATGTGGCAAATCTTCATCACTGTCTGAAAACTTATTCTCTTGATTCCCTGGAAATTGGTTAGCTGCAGCTTCTTCACAACTCATCACTTGAAAATCATTTAATCCATCATCAATAGGAATAAGGGAAGCCGCTTGAGAGACTTGCATTATATTATTGTGAATGGCAGGTGTCCCTTCAAACTGTAAAGGTCTTTTAAAGTCTACATAGCCATCATTACCATGCAAGGAGGCATGTATACATTTGTGTGAGGATAACAACTTAAAATTATTATTAGCAGTGTTTTCTAACATTGAAGGTACTCTTGAGATCCCTTGTTGTAAAGGGACAGGAAGACTAGAAGATGTAAACCCTGGATGAGAGTCATTCTTACTTGCACTGACTTCCTCGCAAACTACAGATGGTGCAGTGAATTCTAAAATCTCCATTTTAACCTGTTGATAATCTGAAGAAGGCTTATTACTGTCCTTATCTTGAAAACTGAGAGGTCGCAACTCATTAGCTGCCTGCACAAGAGTTTCTATTGTTTCAGGCTCTTCCTTGACAACAGGATATCCTTTACAGAGAGGCATTGAGTTACCCAGGTTGCCGTGGATGGATAAAGATCCCCATGCAGTAGTCTGCTCAACATAACTGGATGGAATAACACTTGATATACATGAAGGCTCCTGATATGCTAGTGGATTGAATTCATCATTGTAAGGCACATCAGTATCCACTGTGTTCAACTTACAATCCATAGGCCCATGAATAAATAACTGTGGCTGACAGTCAGCATAAATATTTAACGGCACAACTTCTGACTTAACTGCATCATGACTCCATTCTTGACTAGCTTGTGCAGGAAGAGTTGATGTGAATGCAGGTACGGATGCCACTTCAAGGCCATTAGATTCCACACAAACAGTCGTTTCCATTGCAGAGTTGCTTGAACAACATGCAGCCATATTGCCTGCACACTGTGAAGGTCTTGCTTGTGATTCATCTTTCAGAGGATTACCTAACATAATATATTCTGAATCACATAGCAACTCCTGCCCATTTCCTAATGAGTAAATATTTGCTCCTTCAGTACAGTTAGGTAAAAAATTAGGAGCTGATTGCTGATGAGGTTCATGCTGCACCTTACCACCTGAGGATTGGACAAGTCCTTTACTTGAAACAAGTAGCTCCTCTTTAGTAGTTAATGAGCTCAAAATCATATGACCATCTCTAACAGACTCTCTAAGTCCACTTGTTGTTCCCTCCTTGTATTCATTGTTTAAAATCGGTTCACCAGCATTGTCCTTAATATCAACAGTCATGGAAGGCATTAAAAATGCATCATCACCTTCCCAATTTCCAATGCTTGGCTGTGACAACATGCCTGATGCAGCAATGTTTTCTTCCGAAACTGCTTTTTCAAACCCTTCTGCTCTATTATATCTAGTGTCAATACTCTGGAAAGTGCCAGAATTATGATTGACTAGAGAGACTGGGTTCATATTAGGTTCATTGTTAATGATGGGAGCTGTAATGGCGTCCAAAGGCAAACTAGATTGTATGATGTATGATCTGTCCTGAATGGTAACTGAATTATGCACTTCTTCTTGGGGCATGTCTTCCACCAAATGATGAATATTTTCAGTAGAAATATAAGCATTGCCACTATCTGTAGCAGTGACAGTGATAATAACAGATGGATCATGCCCTGAGAAGTCATAACACCCATTTGATATAAGATTTAAGGGGGCAGGATTAACTTCTAATGAATCCATATTTGTGGAAGAAAAAGTACCTGCATCGCCTTCAAGTCCCCCACTAGCTAAAAAGTTAACCATTTGGTTGAAGGCTTTATCTTCAATATCAAGGCATTCTTCTGAAAGCCCAAATGGTGGTGCAACTGCAGCTTCTTCAATGCTGACTGCAAGAGGAACCCCTTCATACACGGAACTCTCTTCCTGCACAACTTCATTTGCATTCCCTGTGCAAATAACAACAGTGTCATTTGGGCAAAGAGAAATATCCTCCACAGGAAGAATTCTTTCTGCATCAATTCTCTTTCTCATTTGGTAGTATTGATTGCAAACATTCTGCAATTTTTGCTTCTGTGTAATATCATCTTTTCCATTCAACTTGCTAGACCGAGACAGTTTTGAAAGACCCATCTGAGACAACTCAACCTCAACCATGCTAGCAGCTGCCTTTGTTGATATTTCTGGGTTATAAAGAAGAGCATGCCACCGTTCCCGAAGATCTCTGACTGTAAAGCGACGAGAGAATCGCACGGCACCTTTTGCAAGAGCCTCCAGAGCTCCACCAGCCTGCAATCTACTCATTAGATGCTTACATAGAGCTTCCAAGATGTAACTTGCACTATCAATCACACAAAGAATATCCTACAGAAATTATCAATTTTTATAAAGTTCACAACAAATTACTAATCAGGACATGCATATCTTTAAAATGTTGTCTCAGCTCAAGAAGAAGAAATCCATAGGCCTAGATATTAGATATGATTGTTATAAATAAAAATACATTAGCTTACTTTTTGTTATATACAAGAGTAGAATCAATTCTGAGGAATGTAAGGGATCGCATTAACAAGAGTAGAATCAATTCTGAGGAATGTAAGGGATCGCATCCTTAATAGAACAACTACATGGTATTGGCACATAAAGAACTTAATTTTGAGTCCAAACATCCTGTAAATTGCTATAGCAATTAAGTTTAGTAAATGGCTCATTATGAAGTATCTTACATTTCAACCAGACTACTAAGATCCGAGTTCATAAAACAATCTAGACAAAATAAAATAATATTCAGACACTTATTAATCATTTTGCCCAGCTTTCAGATAATAAAAATAAAGAAAGAGAGACCACAAATGAGCAAAAGTGACTCACTGGGACTCAAAAGTACACTCGGTTAGAATTACACAGGTTCCCAAGTTTCAAGGTCAGGGCAACAGGATTTGGGGATGGCAAAAAAAGTCAGGTTGAGGAGACAGCAGGGGTCAGCAAATAAAATAAGATATAAAATACAATCATTCTATTTTTAAAGTACAAATAACTAAAAAAAGCCTGAAAATAATTTAAACAAACTAAGAAAAGCTTTTTTTTTTTTAAAACTGCAATCATTTAAATATATCTGCTAAAAATATAAACATGCTTATATAAGTCTTGAAAGCTTCTCTACAATTGAAAGGGAGCAAACACATAAGTGTGTTAAGTCAATGTCAGCCTGAAATGTATTCAATTAATGATCTCTTCATGTGGGTGGCCTCCCACACTTTAGTAGGGTCTCTTGTATAATATAGTTCATAACTGAAATTGGAAAAATTATTTAACCACCACGAATAAGATGAAATCATGAGTTTGCTTGCCATTCAGCAGGTCTCTTGTTATCACTTTTGTAAAGAAAAATGGAAGCAAAGCAGTTGGTGTTTATCATCTTGTTTTTCAATGCATTTTGGTTCCACTGGATTTTGTCATAAGAAGGTAAAGTGCTGATATTGTTCAAGAATAAACTTGGCAAAGAATCACAGAATTTGCTGGTTTTTTGGAATGGATCTTGCCAATTCTAGAATGAATGGAGTGGAATTAAATAAGACAAATTTCAGTAAGTGAGCACAGCCAATTTAGCTTTCCTAAATGTGGAAAGCTACCTAAATTCCCGATCCTCAATCTCCTGCCTACTCCACGTAAGAGGGCTTTATCTAAGTCACATGCTCACAAAAAACCTTTCATTTTCTTTACTGGAATTTAGTTAGCATTTAGAATTTGAGGCATGGTAAGATGGTAGACCATCCCTATTTTTAGCAAAACACAAGGGGATGGCTTTGACTTGTTTAAAGAGGGGAACTAACTATAAATAGTCTTCTAAGGCAGGGACCACTCAAAAAAGAATTGACATGACAAAGAATATTTTAGTGTTGCTCTGAATTTTGGGGACATGGGGATGTGCAGACATAGGGACAAGTTTAAGAAACAACAATTTTTTTTCAGATTTTTGGGATAGTGGGAGGATGGCTATTAAAATTATATATTAAATTTAAATTTGAATTTTTTAAATACAAACAAGATAAAATACCTAAAAGTAACTTAAATAAACCAAAAGACCACCATATTCAAATTTATGAAGTATAATATTAATAACAATCCACTGATTCCTAATGGAAAAGTTTGAATGGATCTCACTACTCCTGTGTGCAGCAGTATTACTACTGGCCCTATTTCTTTGGGAGATTCTCTTAGTATTCCCAATCAGTGTCACAGCTAAACCCAGTTCTGCTATTCATACTGCCTCTTTTGCTGATGTTGTTTTGTCCCTCAGTTGTTCCCTGACCCTCCACCTTATATTTGATGGCATCAAAATCTGTATATTTGTCACCTGTCCTGGCTATGCCATTGAAATTTGTAGGTTTTGCTCCCATCCAAGCTGCACCATCAAAATCTGTAGGTCTATCTCACATCCAAGCTGCACCATCGAAATCTGTAGGTTTGTCTCCCATCCAGGCTGCCACATCTTCTTCCTTTACAGTAACTTTGGCTTTACCAACATTAAAATCTAGTTTGCCTTCTGTTGCACTTCATGAGACAATCCATTCCACCACACTTGCAGCTTTTGATGTAGCTCAAGCCACCCATATTTCTGATTTGTGTGGTCCTCTTTTCAAGTGTATGTAGACAGGTATTTATTCTCATGCCCCCGAAATTTAAAATGAAAAAAAATTAAATAATAAAATATAAATGACAATATAAAGATTAAAAATATCAAAATAAATATTAACAGTTTAATAATATTATTATATAATGTGATAATATAAAATATATATATAAAATTAGATATGTTAAATAAACATACAATGTATTTTAGCAAAAGACAAAGAATGATAGCGATTCATAACTAAGGGCAGAGATGGAACAAAAATAAATAAAGGCAAAACTTATACTAATAAAAGCAGCGATCAAGGAAAAGACACAATGGGACAAAGGAACATGCCTTTTCCCATCGTAGATATAAAAGAAGATATATTTTCAAAGGTGAGGCATATAGGAAAAAGGAGAAAGGAATTGGCAGAGAGATACAGCGATTAAACAGTTTACAAGAGGCAACGATTATAATACCTCAGGGCAGCGCTAGTAATAAGAGGTAGTGATTACTTAAGACCTTATCTAAACAAAGGCATCGATTCTTAGAAAGATATACATCGGTGAAAGGAGGAAAACACTAGAGAACAGCAGATCAAAAGGAAATCCGTGTGATCCAGCACAGCAGATAGTGGTTATCAGAAATACATACATAAGCAGGGGTATATCAGATATTTTCTACCATTCATTGCTTAATATATGCATATAACTTGTAATGGACAATAAATAATATTTTAGGGCATGTCTTGTGATAGAACATGCGATCTGCTTGAGTGTTTGAAACCCAACTTGTGGGAAGGGCCTGGGGTGAAGTGGTAAGAGCCAAAAGAGCCCACTTGCAACCTCCGTCCAATCCCACAAGATGGCAAGTGTCTTTAGGGGGTTGAGACATTGATGGGGAAAGAAGGTACAAGCCGCCAAGGGAGAGGGCTGTGGTATACACCCTCTTAGGCTTGGTATGGAAATGGCTTCGAGTGGACCCATCATGTC
>VDFB02078139.1:0-33927 GCA_007258455.2 Sequoia sempervirens
TATATTCATTAAAAATTATCAAAAAAATTGGGCATAAACTACATACTATTAGCTAATTTCTCACTGAAGTGATTTTAAAAATACAAAAAAAAAAATTAACCTTTTGAGGGAGCTACAAAAGTTGTTATGTTATGTTTTTTGACAAAAATAGCACCAATTTTTGTGTCCCCTGCTTTTGAACACCTTAATCATTTTCAAAAATAAATTAGTAGTTTAGAAATGAACTCGAACCCTGCCGGTCTTGTTTTGTTCCATTTTTTGTTCCATCAAAAAATTTTGAGTGTAGCTATCCTCAATTTCACGTCCAAGGTCAGTATTTCCTGATTTCAGAAAAAAAAGTGGCCACTTAAGCCCCTTTTTTGGGAACCATCTTGGTGCACTTACCAATGGCCTCATGTGGTTGGAAAATACAAGGACAAGTTGGAGCAAATTGAGAATGAGTTGATCAGAATTGGTCAGGATTACAGAATGTTTCAGGACTAGGATGGAGCAATTAAGAAGAAAACTCATGAGTTACAGGTTGAGCATGCAAAGGTTCACTTTTCCAAAAACACTCTTATGGATACTTTTGGGAAAGTGAAGGATCAAGCTGAATGCAGACTGGAGCAAATGATTGAAGTTCTGAAGGAAAAAGAAAAGTTGGAAGAAGCCATTTCCATTCTTGAATCCCTTGTTCAGGTTATCAACAGGACGTCATAGAACAACAGTTTGATAATAATTATTGGGATTACAGTAGATGCCTGAAGAAATTTCTTCTAGAGATGAAAGATAAATATAAAATAATTTTATGATTTGAGAGGCAGTTGCTATTCTTCAAATTTTGATCAATTTTTGCATCAAAAAAGGGGGAGAGAGTGCAGTAGGAAGGAGAGCAGAAATTTTTTTGTCATTGATGTCAAAGGGGGAGAGAATGCAGTGAAAAATTCCTTGACATCCAAAGGGGGAGCAATGTTTCTATGAGTTTTAAAGTTTTGAGTTTTGGTTCCGACACTTAGTCATTTTTCACTAAGTGTTGCCATCAATGCCAAAGGGGGAGATTGTTGGAATATGGCTTTGGGAGATTTTTTATGGCTTCTATTGTTGTCATTGATGGTAATTGAAGTCATTATCTCAGTCCGTAGATCAGGATCTACTTACACTAACAGAAATTATAGCAAGCAGTGTGTTACTAGTAGAAAGTATGAAGAACAGGGTATCCGGTCAACCAGTCGATCTGTATGCTTCACCAAATCACCATTTTGTGTTGTGGACCCCCAAGAAAGGTTTTTAAGCATGTGTCTTACCTTATTGGTAATTTTTGTAGTGTTGTAGCAATCGATGTATGAGTTAAGAGATTCGGTAGAATGATTTATTGTTTATTTTCTCATTATGGCTGACCTAGTGTATATAGCATGTCGCGGATGTATAAGGAGTAGTTGTTTTAATATCTCTTGTGTTGGGAATTTTGATTTGGGTCCTATCTATAGTATAGCCAACTTGTGTGGGTGTACATTAATTTTAATTGGTGATTTGAGCCGACTGTTGGAGAATATTTCATATTTTGTTAGAGTCGACTTAAGTGATTAAAATCTTTGCTAGCGGATATATATATGAGATTTGTAATTTATTTTTTAAAGTGTTTACATGATGTTGTAACAAGGTGTGTGTGCAAAAAATTTCAAAGTAATTGTATGAGTGTATATCAGAGGATCTATTGAGTGAATTTTTTCATGTGCAACAAAAGGATTGTTGTAGCAGAACATACCAGACCAGAGCAAAAGTGTGAATTGGACAAAAGGTCCAAAATCTGTTTTATGTTCTTCACCGGAACTGAATCTAGGCATTTGTAGATGCTATATTCTCAGTTCATTTTTTTTGTAATCACAAACATTTTGTAAGGCAATGAGCCTTTCTTATTTTGAGCAGTGAGTTCTAGGCAGTGTGCTTGAATGCAAGTGCATTCCCCTTTTGTTTATACTTTTAATAGGGTATAATAATGTGGACTAACCTCCACTGTGGTTTTTCCCCTAATAGGGTTTCCACGTAAAAATATTGATGTTATGGTGTCTTGATCATCTTGTTTATGTGATTGTATCTTTATTTCTATTCATGTGCTGAAAATGATTTAAGATATGAATTGAAAGTTAAAATTGTTGAACACTGATTCACCCCACCCCCTCTTAGTGTTCCTTGAGTCCAACATCTAGGCTAAGAAAAATTTTAGGAACAAGAAGGAAATCACTTCTATTACCTTTGGTGTCCTCTACACTCACAATAGGTAATTCCACACTCTCAATTCTAATGGTGATTATGTGACTATTCATTTGAAAAGCAGTCGACTTAGGGTTTTTTGTACGATGCATAGAAGAGCTCACTCCTCATTACCACCTTTTCACCTATCATCATTATTGCTTTCGACAGCTCTACCTCACTTTCTTGCAATAATAATATTTATTTTATTCTTTCTTTTATTATTGTTACAAATGCAAGTCCATTTGTCACATCGAAGATCAGACTTAAGATTATTCCTCATACGATTTATTTCCCTATTTAAATCTTTCATGTCAAGGTACAAAATTGTGTCATTCAGTCATCCTTTCCATCATTGGAATTTCCTTTTATTGGGATTTGGAAGTCCTTTTACAACATGCCTCTAACAACATCCAATCATCTTGCCAGCTTGCATCTATGGGGTCCACATCCTCGTAAGCCTTCTCACCCCTCTATTCTTATTAATAATTAAAATTACCATTCTCATAATCCCTTGCTTGAGTATTTTTCTCTATCTATTTGCTGCTAAGACTTCTTTAATTTGATTAGGAAGATTAGAGAAGTCCTAATTTATTAAAATTTCCTGATTTACACCAAGATTGTCCATCACATCCACCACCTTATTACCTTCCCTTAAAGAGTGGAAAATTTTTACACATTGAATCTCTTGCAACATACTTTTGTAATCTTCCAACAGATCGCTAATTTCCCAAGGAATATTTGCCATATTGTTGAGAAAATCTATTATTAGCTTTGAGTCTCCTATAATTACCTTGCTGTACCCCCCTCTCTAAGAAGTCTAACTCCTATCCAAATGACATATGCCTCAACGAAGTTGTTCGTTGTTGTTCCCAAGCCTTTCTTGTATCCAATCAAATAGGCACCCTTATCATCCATTATTACTCCACCAGTAGCAACCCGTCTAGGATTCCCATTTGAGCAACCATCAAAGTTACATTTCACCCATCCTAGATCTAGGGGAATCTAGAAAGTACTCCTAATAATATGTTTTAGCCAATTAACATTATTTAATTCATGGGAAAGCTCCAATTGTTGTTTTATGCTTAGCTCTTGCTGTGTTGGGTTTTTCTTAGCCTGATTGTACTTGCAACTTTCCACATTTTCTTGAATTTTTCTTTTAACAATTAAACATCGCTCCCTACTAGTCCTTGCAGTCTCCCTAAACACCCTATTATTTCTCTCTTTCCACAATCCCCAATCCAAAAATGGGGGAATCTATCCCCACAGATCACTAATTATATTGTGGGAATAAGGGCAGAAGCTCCATCCTTCCACAAATATTTGGACATTGGCTAGAAAAACCCACTCCACCTTCAGAGTATTGAGAAAAAAACTCTAGACTCTTGGGCATAAGAACATTGAAAAAATAGATGCATGATAGTTTCCTCTTCTTCATTACAATGACTACATCTATTGACAAGGTACCAACCTCTTTTTCTGAGGTTGTCTATAGTGAGGGTCTTACCATGTATAACCATCCACCAGAAGTAGTTAATTTTTGGGATTAGATTCTTCTTCTAGACCTTGAGCTAGTCAAAAGAACCTAAAACTAGAGTTTACTGCATCATTGATTCATAGGCTAATTTAACTGAGAACCCACAAGTAGCATTTTTTGTCTAGATCCATTCATCCTTTCTGTTTCTTGAAAAGAGGTCAGGATTTCCAATTTTTTTCATAAGTAGGTCAATAGCAGAATCCCAATTCTATTTTCTGCTTCACCTAAGAATAACATTATTTAGGTAGTCCTTGAAGCTTTTCCACCTGGGTCGCAATCCTTCCCACACTAGATAATTATAAAAAAAAAATTCCAATGTCTCTTTTCAATCTCATTCTGATTTGTTGGAGATTTCTAGAGGCCGACAGTGGGGCCAGTGTGGACTAGGGGTCTTCCCAAAAATTAATATTCAGCCCATTACCAATCCTCATTTTTACACCTCTAGTCAGAAATCCTCTAGTTTTAATGAGATTATTCCAAAACATAAAACAACTAGCGTCCTTATTTTTAAGATACTTTTCCCTTAGGATTGTAGCCCATTCTTTTTCATTTTCTAGGAGAAACCAACCCATTTTTTCCACCAGAGTCTTGTTGAACAATTTTAATCTTCTGATTCCCATCCCTCCTTTCTTTGAGGCACACACCTTATCCCATTTGATGAGTGCCATTCTTTTCCTTTCCTCCACTCCTGACCATAAAAATATTCTTTGAATTGTTTCAATTCTCTCAGCAATATATGTTGGTATATTAAACATTGAAAGATAATAGACTGGAATGTTCTGAAGAGAAGCCTTTAAAAGCTGATTTTTTCCTACCAAGCTCAACAATTTGCCTTTCCAACCAGCCAATTTTTTTTGGACTTTCTCCACTATATAGTTCCAGTAGTTGATGTTCGACTTTCGAGAGAAAAGAGGTAGGCCAAGATAAGTAGCAAGTAACTCCACTTCCTGACACCCCAAAATCCTTATCACTTTATTTTTCACAAGCAGGCTAGTATTGAAAAAATAAATTTTGCTTTTTTGGTAATTTATACACTGTCTTGACATTTTAGCATATTTGTCGAGAATAGTTTTCCATTGTTTAGTTTCAACCACCGAATCATCCCCCATAAGAATGGTATCATCAAAAAAATTTTGATGTGAGGCCAGGGTTAAAGAAGCGGCACAAAAACCATTCAGAGACTTATTATTAATTTGTTTTTGTATGTTGCGGCCAAGAGCCTCTACCACAATGACAAAAAGGTAAGGATATAAGGGGTCTCCCTATCTCAACCCCCTACCAGGTGAGAAAAATACATGGGAAATACCATTAACTAGGACCAAGTACTTCGGGGTAGTGACACAAGCTTTTATCAAATTGAGGAATCTACCTATGAAGCCAATTTTTTCCAAAATAGCAAATAAAAAATTCCAAGAAACCCTATCATAGGCTTTGGAGATGTCTAATTTCAATACCATACTTGTATTTTTACTATAATCCATAGAGTGAAAGATTTCATGGGTGTAGATTGTTGCATCCAGTATTTGTCTACCTTGAACAAAAACCTTTTGGTTAATAGCAATCAATTTTCCTAAGACCAGTTTTACCCTATTAACAATGATTTTGGAGAAAATATTATAAGTTGTGTTGCATAGACTTATTGGTCTATAATCATTCATTGAAGTAGCTTCATTGGTCTTAGGAACAAGGGCCAAAAAGGTGGTATTCATTTTATTCAAGAGTCTACTTGATCTAAAAAAGTCCTTAACAACTGTAGAGAGGTCCGTAGACACAATCTCCCAGTAGACTTGGAAGAAGCTAGAAGGGAATCCATCAGGTCTAGGAGCATTTCTTCTTCCTTTTCAAGTTTGATGCCATTAGAGGTGGTAAGAGATCTGATCCTTTTTCTTCCTCTATGCTTCATAGTAGATTGGTGGAAAAATTTAGTATTCCTATCTCCTTCCTTAAGCCACTGAATCCTTGATTTCTATTTCCAGAAGATTTCCTCCTTACTTATTTTATACCATTGGGATCTAAGCTCCCTTTCTTTGATGTAGATCTCGTCATTACAATTTTCTGCTTCCATTTGATCTTAGACTTCCTTAGTTTTCAAATTTAGGTCCCTCTTACTAGTAAAGATGTTCCCAAAAGTGTATTTGTTCCATCCTTTAACCTTTTCCTTAATTCTTTTTAACTTCTACATTAGCCTAAACATAGGCGTGCCAACACAAGGTAGGTTCCAACATTCCTCAATTAGAGATTTAAAATCTGGGTGAAGGGACCACATAATTTCATACCTGAAGGGGTAAGGTTTTTTAATCACCCTATCATCCCATTCCCGAAGAAGAGCATTATGGTCAGATCTCGTTCTAGGAAAGGCAGTAAGAGAGATATTATGCATAATTTTCCAATTAGAGGAGATCATAAATCTATCCAACTTAACTTGGATGAGTTGATTTCCTTTCCTTTTGTTAGTCCAAGTAAAGTGGGAACTAGTAAGATGGATATCCATTAGTCCCACCGAGCCAAGAAAGCTTGAAAGATCCATCATACTCTCAAAGTAGTCCATTATACCTCCTTTTTCCTCAAAAGGGTACAACAGGGAATTAAAATCACCTCCAAGCATCCATAGTTCATCTTTGTTGTTAGTCATAACTCCATCTAGAAAATTTCATAAATCCAGCCTATCCAACATTGAATTGGGGCCATATATATTACCCATATTCCATTTAATGGAGGTATCTCCATCCTCCATACAAATCAAGAGACTATTCTTATTCTTAAATTTCAACTTGCCACTAAACTAGGATGAATTATAGTAGGTAGAAATCCCTCCAAAGGCCCCCTCTGCATCACTGGCTTCAAAACCAAGACCAGGCCAAAGCCACTTCAGGGTTTTCTCAAAACTTTCCTTTTTCATTTTTGTTTCCTGGATCAAGAGGATATCAGGTTTCACCTTAGCTAAGTACGCCTTTAACACATGTTGTTTATATGGGACATTAAGACCCCTTACATTCCAAGATAGAATCTTCATAATTTCAAAGAGCTAAGGAGCAGTATCAGACTGATACTACCCCAAGTGGGAGGTCGACCTCCCTTTTTTATTTGTTCCCTACCAGTGAATCAAGGGTTTTCTGTTTCTCTGTTGCCACATCTTTTGTTGTTTCTTTGACTCTTGTTTCTTTTGATTGGGATTTGCCTACTTTGTTATTTCCTCCCACATCTATTTTTTTCTTTTTTCGTGATTTGGTGTTTATCCATCCTTTCTCATCTTTTGATTGTGACGTTCGCTCCTCCTCCAAAATTGGTTCATGGTGGTCCTAAGTTGGAGTCAAAAGCTATTCCTTTTGGCTTATAATTTCCCCTTCCTCCTACACTTCATTTTGTTGTTCTTATTGAGGTATTGAAGGTGAATATTTTCCCTTATTTTCCTTTTCTTTATCTAAATCTAGAAGTTTCTCTAAAGATGGCGGGGTGGATGGTTCATTGGTAGCCTCTAAAAACAACCTTTCTAGATTATCTTTTGGAATATTTTCCTGATCTGGGTTAAACGATTTTTTTGTGAGTAGCAGTTCTTTATTAGGTGTTGAGGTATTAAGTTCCTTTGAACTATTCATCAAAGTCATATTCTTCAAAGGAGCATTCATTTGTGTCTCAATTTGGGGAATCTTAGGCTCAAGAGGAGCTATTTTACAAGCATCATGTAAGTGCCCAAATTTATTACATCCCTAACAAAAAACCATAGCCCTTTCATATTCTAAAGGTTGAGCCCATTTTCCAAACTTTGATTTTAAGGTAACAAAAGTGGGTAGGACTATATTAACCTCTACTTTAACACAAATTCTACTACGCCCTTAATATTATTGTACATCGGGTTATGAATAGTCGGCTTGTGGCTATATTAACTCTCTATTAAGTCATATTATCATTAGTATATTTTTATTTAGTTGTTTAGGTCGGCCTAAGTCTTATATAGGTGTTTCTAAGTCGGCCTAGGTGATATCCTTGGCATAAATAGGTATATATAGGAGGTTGTGAGTCTTATTTCATCAAGTGTGAAGTGTGTTCTCATTAGAGATATTTGGAGGATTTCCCCCTCGAAGGGGCTTGTTATTCTCAGTTATTATCAAGTATTTGCAGCATATTTCATATCATATTCTTCTATTGTGCAAGTTATTTTATAACAAGTGGTATCAAAGCATGATCTTGGCACCATAGAGGCAAGGTTTTTCTCAATTTTAGAGGCGATTTTGGGAAGAGCATATCTTTCATATTTTGGCAATTTTTTTTTCTAATTTTTAAAGGGTTTTTGAAGAACATATTGAAGAAGGTACAATCCATATTTCAGAAGAATTGGAGCAGAATTAAACGAATTATTGCAAAATTAGGGTTTCTACACTATTTTTTTGGAATCTACATATCTTGCACATCTTATTGAATTGGAGTCTGATTTTTATTGGGTTTTTGAAGACATAATAAAGGAGATTACAGTAAAAATTTGAGATAATTTAAGTTTTATTTGTGTGATTTATTTCAACATTAGTGGTTTCCATCATGTCGGGGCCTGCAACAAGGGGTAAAAAGAATGTCACTCCGGGGAAGACTCCTAATAAGGATGGTGAAACAATCAAGGATATTACTCATAATGAGGAAATAAATAAGGTCAAGGAAGACATTTCCTCAATTAATATGGATATGTGTGACCTAAGAGGAGATATATCGGACATACGAAACATGTTAAGCACCTACATGGCTGAATCAAGAAAGGAGTTCTCAAGTGGCCAAGGTGAAAATTCTAGGTCAGCTACTACTGACACAAGCTTTAGTAATCCTATGGGATCTAGGAATTTATTCCAAAAGGTGGATATGTGTAAGTTTGATGGTAAGGATCCTCTAACATGGATAAACCAAATGGAGATTTTTTTTTAAGTACACCAAATCCCAAATGGACAAAAGGTCATGATGGCTTCCTTATATCTAGAACCAGATCAATTCATTTGGTATCATTGGATTTGCACTCATCGAAGTAAAAAGGGGCTCACCATCTCATGGTCAATTTTTATAGAGGAACTCCAAGCACAATATAGCAATAGCGTTACAAACAACTTCTTCAGCCAGCTAGCTAAACTTCAACAAATAGGATCAGTTAAGGATTATATTCAGCAATTCCAAAATCTATCCTTAAGGTTGGATACAATTATAGAGGAAAACTTGAATGAATTATTCTTGGGTGGTCTCAAGGATCACATTCAACATGAGGTATGCATGTTTATCCCTAGTTCCATAAATGAGTCTTTTATCTTAGCACGTAGGGTAGAGGAGAAGTATTTTATTCCTAAGAAGCAAGGGGCTAATGTGACAAGAGAGAAAGGATATTCAACACAACCTACTAAGTTGACTCCACAAAAAATTGAGGAGAAAAGAGCAAAAGGCTTGTGTTTCAATTGTGATAGCAAATACGTTCGAGGACATAAATGTAGTGAAAAGAAATTGTTTTATATTGAAGGTCCCAATGAGGAAGAAGAGGAGGAACCCATACTAGAAGATGAAAGGGAGTCAAATGAGGAATCACATGATTCTCAACCAATCATTTCTTGTCATGCACTCTCAGGTTTCAGTGCTCCACAAACTCTCAAGGTGGTGGGGTTCTAAAGAAGCAGAAGGTAACAATGTTGATTGACTTAGGTAGTACTCATAATTTCATCAACAAAAAGTTAGCTACTCGTCTAAATTGTTTCATATATCCAGCTCCAGAGTTTTAGGTTTTGATTGTAGATGGTGGTACAATTAGTTGTTCAGGGAAGTGTCATAACATTAAATTATCCATGGGAGATTATCAACTTGATACCCCAATGTATGTGATATCCATGGGTGCAGCAGATATTGTTTTGGGAGTACAATGGCTTACTACATTAGGAACAATTGAGATGAACTTCCAAGAACTATTCATGAGATTTCAATCAGAAGGAAGGCTAGTAGAGCTAAGGGGGTTGAAGGAAAAATCTCCACAAATGGTAAGCTCTCATCAAATGCAAAAGTTGCTTAAGAAAGGAGTGGATGGATTTGTGGCCCAACTATGTTCATTAGAAGTCTCTCAATCTAATACTCCTACTCATCCATATTTGCAAGCTATAATTGATCATCACTCAGTTGTTCTTGGAGATATGACTAAAGGACTTCCTCCTAAGAGGGATCATGATCATGCCATTCGGTTAGTCCCAGGGATCCAACCACCGAACATCAGGCCTTATAGGTATCCACACATAAAAAAGAGTGAGATAGAAAAGATTGTTGAAGAGATGCTAGAGGCAGGAATCACCAAGCATAGCCAACATGCTTACTCCTCACCTGTGGTTATGGTACATAAGAAGGATGATACTTGGCACATGTGTCCAGATTATAGAGTGCTCAACATGTACACCATTAAAGATAAGTTTCCAATTCCAGTCATTGATGATTTGCTAGATGAATTAAATGGAGCTATGTTTTTTACCAAGTTAGATCTTAGATCTGGTTATCACCAAATTCGGATTAAGGAGGAAGATATTTGTAAGACAAATTTTTTGGACTCATGAGGGTCATTATGAATTTTTGGTGATGCCATTTGGTCTTACCAATGCACCATCTACATTCCAAAGTTTGATGAATTCCATTTTTAAGTTCTTGAGAAAGTTTGTGTTAGTATTCTTTGATGATATATTAATTTATTGCAAGACTTGGGAAGAACATTTGCAACATGTGGACCAAGCATTACAAATATTTGAAGATCATAAACTCTATGCTAAGCCATCCAAGTGTGCTTTTGGTCTTACAGAGGTGGAGTATTTGGGACACATAGTTTCACATGAAGGAGTAAAGGTGGACCCTAACAAAATTAAGGCTATCATGGAATGGCCTATTCCAAAAACCATTAAGAAACTGAGAGGATTCTTGGGATTGATAGGGTACTATAGAAGATTTGTGAAGAATTATGGTAGTATAGCAACACCTCTCACCACTCTATTGAAGAAGGATTCTTTTCATTGGAACGAGTCTGCCAATACAACATTTGAGAGATTGAAGGAGGCTATGTGTACAACTCTAGTACTTGCCACTCCGACTTCACCAAGGAATTCATTGTGGAATGTGATGCTTCTAGAAATGGGATAGGAGCAGTGCTCATGCAAGAAGGTCGACCAATTGCTTTTGAGAGTCATCAATTAAAAGGTAAGAATCAACTAAAACCTATTTATGAGAAGGAAATGCTAGCAATACTCCATGCAGTGAAACAATGGTGGCCTTATCTATTGGGTAGACATTTCAAGGTTAAGACAGATCATGATAGCCTAAAATATTTTTTGGAACAATGACTATCTTCTGAAGAGCAACAAAAATGGGTCACTAAGATGTTAGGATATGACTTTGAGATTGTATATAAGAAAGGGAAAGAAATATTGTCGCAGATGCCTTGTCAAGATGGATGAGAAAGATGAAGCCTTATTGTGCCCTTTCAATATTACAAGCAAATTGGGTGGAAAAAAGCGAGTGGAAAATGATGTTCGACAAGTAATCTCATCGACAATTAAAAAGTGATCCTAGTAGTTCAGATAAGTTTTGTTGGAAGGGAGATACTCTTTGGTATAAAGAGTGTTTGTATCTCTGCAAGAATTCCAACCTTAAAATCAAGATTCTCACAGAGTTGCATGAGTCTCCAGTGGGTGGTCATTTATGATTTTTGAAGACATATCATCGAGTCAAGCAAGATTTCTTTTGGGAGGGGCTAAAGGGTGATGTTCAAAAATTTGTGGCTAAATGTTTGGTGTGTTAAAGGCATAAAGGGGAGACAATTAAGACACCAGGTCTCTTGCAATCCTTATCTATTCCTAGCCAGCGTTGGGAAGAGGTATCCATGGACTTCATCACAGGGCTTCCCAAATCTAAAGGTCATAATGTCATCATGGTGGTAGTTGATCGGCTCACTAAATATGCACATTTCATTGCATTAGCACATCCTTTTACAACAAGTGCAGTGGCTAAAGATTTTTTGGTGAATATCCAAAAGCTACATGGTACACCTAAAGTTATTGTTAGTGATCGTGATCCTATCTTCACTAGTCACTTTTGGAAAGATTTATTCTCATGTTTGGGTAATCAATTGGCTCTTAGCTCTTCATACCACCCTCAATTAGATGGGAAAATGAAGGTTGTTAATAAGTGTTTGGAAGGATATCTACGTTGTTTCACTTCAGAGAAACAGTCTCAGTGGGTAGATTGGCTACCACTTGCGGAATAGTATAAAAATTCTTTTCATAGCTCATCAAAAATGTCTCCATTTTTGGCACTTTATGGATATCATCCTCCTTCCATCACATCATCAATTAAGGTGTCCCCAAGAGTTCAGGTAGTAGAAGACCACTTTCTTCATCAACAACAAGTACTTTCAGGACTCAAGGAGAATTTAGGCATGGCACAAAATCGAATGAAACAATAGGTAGACCAACATCATAGTGAAAGAATTTTTGAAGTTGGCAATTGGGTCTTCTTGTGATTGCATCCTTATAAGAAAATCTCACTAAAGCAACAAAGATAGAATAATAAGTTGTCTCCAAAGTATTATGGTCCATACCAAATCATGCAGAAGATCGGTAGTGTTGCCTACCAGCTTGAGTTGCCACCAACAACAAAGATACATCAGTTTTCATGTTTCCTATTTGAAGAAGGTAATTGGGCATAATATTCCCACTCAAACAACACTTCTTGAGCTGGATGAAGAAGGAAGAATCATTTTGGAACCAGAGTGCATTCATCAAACACGCACAAAGAAGCTGAGGAATAGAACTATCACTAAGTATCTCATCCAATGGAAGAAGATACCAGTCGCAGATGCCACATGGGAAGACAAGGAGTTCATTCAAATGTTTCCAAACTTGATTAGCATTGAGGACAATGCTTCTTTGAAGAAGGGGGGCATGCTACGCCCTTAATATTATTGTACATTGGGTTATGAATAGTTGGCTTGTGGCTATCTTAACTCTCTATTAAGTCATATTATCATTAATATATTGTTATTTAGTTGTTTAGGTTGGCCTAAGTCTTATATAGGTGTGTTTAAGTCAGCCTAGGTGATATCCTTGGCATAAATAGGTATATATAGGAGGTTGTGAGTCTTATTTCATCATCAAGTGAGAAGTGTGTTCTCATTAGAGATATTTGGAGGATTGCCCCCTTGAAGTGGCTTGTTATTCTCAGTTATTATCAAGTATTTGCAACATATTTCATATCATATTCTTCTATTGTGCAAGTTATTTCATAACAAATTCTTGCATAGACTAATCTTTTTTTAAGAAAAGTAACTTTGTCAATGGTGACTAAAGAACCAAAGGAGTCAAATATTCCTTTAAAAACCTTATGATTCCAAAACTCAAGTGGAAACCTAGGGAGCCTAACCCAGGTTGGAGCAACTTTCCCCAAATCAGCAGAGGCGTCAAACCTTGGTTTCCACTTGCATAAAGACAATATTTTTAAAGCCACTATCAAAAGCCCACGGTACACCTATGAGGACCTTTAACATATCCTTGGGGATAAAAAAGGTAAATAGAAAGAGATCCTTGGGCATAGCACTTATAGAAATTCTCTCTTTGAGTTTCCAAGTGTCAGAGGCTCATTTTCATACCTGGTCTATATTGGGTCATCTAGCGAAGAATTTACCCACCAAGGATAGCTTCAAACCCTCCATAACATCATTCAAGATTACATCTAGGATGTCCAGTTCATCCCCCACCATATTACAAAAAGTTGACACATAATTCTAAGATGTCCTTGTTGAAGTTTTACTTCCAACAAGCTTTTCCACATAGGAGGCCGTTTGGGCTTTTGGGCCTAAATAGGACTTGCCTTCAGGAGAAAAAATAGTGTTTTTCAAACCCCAAATGATGGAATATGCACAGTGCACAGGGAGATTTTAGTTCTCCTACACAGAGAGGAAGCATTATTTTGGGAAACAATAAGATGCTTTGGTGGGGGAGCCTGCATGGGGCCCCCTCCAGGGTGATTCATCAAGTAGTAGAGTAGCAAAAATTCAAAATTCAAAGCATGCGAACAAATTAGTTAGAGTAGTTAGATTTTTCCTAGATTAGCTCTTTAGCTCTCATCTATAAATATGAGAGATCTTTTGTAATTTTTACCTTTAATCTTATGCAATGAAGTGATTCCCAAATTGAGACTCAAATTTGATACTTTGTGTTCAAATTGTAAGATCAATTCCAATTAATAAAGAGGAAAATTTTGATATCAAACTTTGTGTTGAATCAAATTTGTATGAGTGAGGATGTTCTTATGTCATTCTTCTTGATTTATCTTGTGTTGATTGGATAAGTGGTGTTTCTTTATTATGATTCAAGGACTTTCAAGATAAGTTATATAAACTTTGTGTTATATTATTTACTTGAAATTGTGTGTGTTGAAATTGTTTCTTGGTGGAGAATTATCAAGACTTTGAGCTTGTAGTTATTCACTTCCTAGATCGGTGGTATTATTAGTTGACATACTGTGTGCTCCAACTAGTAATATGATTATTTTAAAATATTTTTGAAGGATAATTTGAAGACTTTGTGCTTGAGATCATTCACTTGGTGTGTGAATCCTTTTTGTAAACTGAGTTGAAATAATTTGTGCTTCAACTTACGTCATTGGTTACTATAGAACTCTCATTGAAGGTAGTGAAAAGAATTTGTGATTTTGTGTTCCTTTCAGTCACTTATCACATATTTATACTTGTACTCTTTGATTATTCACATGTTTAATCAGGAATATTAGTGATTACTATTTAGGTTAATATTATAAGTGTAGAAGCATTGTTAAATATTATTGTGAAACATTGTAAACATATTTTTTAAAAGAAGAGAAAATGATGAATGTAACACACCCCCCACATGGTTAAAGCTAGTGTAAATACCTTTAGCTTAGCATAGTTTACTTTTTTTCAATAAGCAGTAAGAAGGGAAACTCCCCTTTCTGAGAGGAGATATTTATCTCATCATAACTATGGTTGAAATCACTATATTGATCTATTTTTGCATCCTAAAGATGGATCACAGAGTGTGATCCAAAATGTTGATCCAAAAAATATACACACAGTTTAATCTAGAAGTATAACTCTCTTACACTATTTTGTAATTTGTAAAGGGATTACACAATATTCACCCAACAAGAAGCAAGTCATTTTAGCATTTATTAGGGTCAAATAATGGGATCAAGAATGGATCCTAGATCTAGATCTTCTTGCAAAGGGTTGCATAGGATTTTGAACCTTGTGAGGTCAATTTATTTCATAGTCCAATTTAGGTTGATTTATTAACTTGTACCAAAACCCTAAGGAAAACTTAGGGCATGATAGGAATTGAAGATCGCAAAGGACAAAAGTGTGTCAAGATCAAAGATCCCAACTAGATCATGGGTGGAAACTTAATTCACTACCCATAAAAACTAAACACTCAAATGAAGAAAAAAAATGAAAAAACCAAGAAAAGACGACCAAGAACAAAGCAAACATAGAAAGCAAGAACAAAAGGAAAAATGAATAAAATCTACCTTGAACGTGAACTCGAAGAAGAAACCATGAGCAAAACAATCAGCTAGATGCCCCACAATCCTAAAACACACTCCACAACTCTCACAACTTGAGTTCTTAAAAACTAAATGTAATTATTAACCCATTCGAGTTGGAAATAAAAATTTTAATTTGGAAATCCATTCATGTGAACTAGACTACCATTAATGTGGTAGGTGGGTGAAATTTTGGAGTCGAGACAGATATGAGGATTGAGACCCAAAGTAGAGAGTTCGGTCAAAACTTCCACTCCCAAACATATCGAGGTAGGAAAGGAAAGAAACAAAAAGTGGGGTTGGGAGGAAGGAAATGATTTGGACCAAAGACAAAATGTTCAAATCCAAACCCAAATTTTGATCCCAACAATAAGACAATATAGGATTGAGAAACCAAATCAAATCTGGACCTTTTAGAAAAGGTCCAAGATCTGATTTAGGACCCAAATACCAATAAGGAAAAGAACAAGAAGAGTTAGGAAACCAAATAAGACCTAGACCTTTTAGAAATATCTAAAGTCTATTTTGGGACCCAAAACTCACCAATCAAAAACAAAGAAAAGAGGTCTCAAAAGAGAAAACATCCCGTGACCAGAATAAAAGGCAAGCAAGAGGGGAAAATTGATTGGAAAAGAAGAAACTCCTAGGACCCAAGAAAAGGAAAACAAGGGAAAGACAAAAAAAGAAAAAAAGCAATAAGAAAATAGCAAACAAAGAGGGGAACCCATTTTGAACCAAAGGGAAAATGGGGATGGCGAAGCCAGGCATAACATGTCCCATGAATCTAACGAAGTTTAGGCATCCTAGTTCTATGTTTGGGTAGTTTTGTATTGCCTAGCCTTAGTTAAAAATCTACCCAACATAGTTTAGAAAGCTTGGTTCTATGTTTGGGTGGTTTCGTATTGGTTGAATTAAGCCCAAAATTCTTTTGACTTAGTTTGGGTAGTTCTGTATTACCCAAAATTTGACCAAACTTAGCCCAAAATTAGTCTATCTCAACTTAGGCAACCTCATTCATAACTAGGCAACCTCATAACCAGTTTGGATAACATCATAATATTTTGGGTGGCCTCATACCCAATTTGGGTGACCTTTTTTTAATTGGATCAAAATCTCAAATTTCATTGAATATCTTTGAATAGACAACCTTGTCCTATGTTTGGGTGGTCTTATTTTTCATACAAAAACCAAAGAGAAAAATTCAAGGTCAAAACATGGTCATAACTTCCCAAACACTTAGAAAACAATCAAGCACCATCCATTCAACATTTCAATTGTAGCGTCGTAAATTGTCACCCATGAAAATTTCACACTATGTTTTTCTCCCCCTAAATTATTGGACCTAATTAAGCTCCTAATTTCTAAAATAATGCATTCCACAACTTATTTTAAATATTTTCCGATAATTTGTAAGCATTAATTTTTTTTTTGTCATTTAATACTATCCCCAACACTTTAAACCCTCAAACATAGGGTTGGTAAATTGGCGCCTAGGGCGCCTATGTCTCCCTATTTTGGATCCAAATTTAAATATGTCGGTGTTGGAATTTTATTATTTGAAATTTAAATATTTAAAGCTGATTGTTGAGATTTAATTTTTAGGAAATTAGAATAAATGCCTATAAATACCTAGTTAATGCATCATTTGAACATTAAGTGAAATTAACAAGAAGCAATAAGGCAAACTTATGACCAGGCAATTATCAAGAGCATTATTTAACAAGTCAAGTGTAGACATTAGAGATTTCTTACAACAATTCAAGATCCAACATCATGTCAAAGTTTATCTGATTTCATGTTCATGTTATTATTGTTTTGTGAAGGCTATCCTTTTTTGTAGGTCTCCAAAGCATTCAAGCATTTAAGAAAATCAAGAAAGAGAGATCGAAGATCCTTGAGGTGATGTGTATGACTTTAGTCTATTGCAAGTATGAGCACTTGGTGTTTTCATTAATATCTATAGTTGAGTGATATGGTTGAAATAGTGTAGTTGATGCTTTGATTAGCTGCATTATGTTGTCATTAGTAAAGCTACTGGTGTCAACCTCTAGTGTTGCTTCTATCTATGGTGCTTGGTTTCTAAGTTCTTTTAAGAAAATTTGATAAAAAGAGGAAACAATGTGTTGTAGTGGTGAGTGACAAAGTTGTGTTTTGGTTGTGCTCCACATTTCTTTTTAGATATGTTGGTGAGAAGTGTACAAAGCTATTGTATTCAAGAGATGGTGTGTTGGATCGTGGTATAGTAGAAATTGTGTTCACTAGTGTGTGACTGTGCATTGCAGAGGTGTCTGGGAGAAATGTTTGTACTCCATGTTTCTCCATACTTATGTTTCAAGTCTTTCAATTCTAAAGTTGTGTTGATGGTGTTGATAATTTTACCTCAATCAAGAGGGTTTGAGGTTTTGTTCTTCAGAAGATGGTTGTTAAGTAACAGTGTATGGCATAGTTGTTTGAATAGATACACCTATACATTCTTCAGGTGGAAGTTATTGTGAAGGAGTTTATTGGATTTTAGGGTGTTTGAGGAATATTCTAGAACATTTTCAAGCATGGTGTGTGGCTTGTAAGTCATCCTGGTTTTAGGAAGCGTATAATTAAAATTTTAATGGTGTTTTTCATGGGAACAACTGACCTAGTGTTTACACTATATGTGAAGGATAAATATTATTTGTGGTAGTATGTGGTTGAGTGGTGTTTTTGATTTGGGTCCAAATTAAGTTTTGATGTGGTCCACATTCACTTCTATCCACCACATAAGTGTTTTGGTATTGACCTAATTTGAATTTGCATGTTTGAGGTGCATCTAGTAGACCTTGGAGAGGGTTTCAAGGCTAAAGACAATATAAGTATGAGTTTAATTGTTGATATATGCAAAGCTAGTTGTGTGTGATGTGAATGATGTGAAATTAAGAGTTGTAGAGTGTGAAATTGATAAGTTTAGTGTGAGATTTCAAGTGTTAGTTTACTGGATGTAGTGAGAAAAATGTGGCTACAAGTCTTCAATCAAACTATAAAGGTGTTGATGTAATTGTGGTGGATTTCTTGTTGCATTGAGATTATTTTCTCTATGTAACACTCCTTCTCTATCCTCTTTTCTATTCTGGAAATGAACCTTTTAACAGTGAGCCCTATTGTATTCGGTGTTGATATTACTTATATTGTGAGCTAATCCTCACTGTGGTTTTTCCCTTCTTGGGTTTTCCATGTAAATCTGGTGTTCTATTATGTATGGTGTTAATTTGTTTCAATTTCTATTATTTTCTTTTCATGCTAATTCATCATAACAGATTCAAGTGTTTAATGAATGTATGTGGTTCTAAATGTTAATGAGGGTTTTGAAGTTTTAAGGTACAACTAATTCATCCCCCTCTCAATTGTCTTGTGCATTCAACAATTGGTATCAAAGCAAGTACAAATAAATGATTGGTGGACTACTATATCTAATTGCCACTAGACTAGATATTCATGCATGCAATTTGTCTTGTGGGTAGATTTCAAGAAGATCCTAGAGAGTCACATGTTGCAAAAATGAAGAGGACATTCAGATACTTAAAGGGAACTTCAGATCATGGCCTGTGGTATCCAAAGGCTATTAATTTCACATTGAGTGCTTACATAGATGTAGATTGGGTTGTTGTGTGAATGACAAAAAAAGTACAAGTTGTCGTGCATTCTTTCTTAGATGTAGGATGGTATCATGGCTAAGTAAGAAACAAGATTCAACTTGTTTATCCACTATAGAGATTGAGTACATTGTAGTAGCATCTTGTTGCACTTAGGTGTTTTGGATGAGGAAAATATTGAAGGATATTATAGTGGTGTATGATGAACCTATTTCTATATTTTGTGGCAATACAAATGCAATAAAAATTTCAAAGAATATAGTGATGCATTCAAGGACAAAGCATATTTCAATCATATATCACTTTCTAAGAGAGAAGGTTTTGGAGAATGAAGTGAAGCTTAAATATGTGCCTACAAAGGATCATGATGTTGATATATTCACTAAGGCTCTTCCTAAGGATAATTTTGAGTATCTCCAAGAGAATTTAGGGGTTGTTGCCCCTCCTTTGAACTAGATGCATAAGGAGATGTATCAGTCCAATGAATCTCAAAATTCATTATTTGTTCTACACTGATGTTGGTGGATACCTCTCAGGGGGAGTAGGTATGGCATTAATAATTGTTGCAGTCAGAAGTGGTACAGGTTGGTGTGTGCTCCTAAGGGGAGTATTCAGAGTAGTAAAGGAAAGAAGTTGTACTAGTAAGAAGGTTGTTTGATTCCAAAGGAAAAGAATAAAATAGTATAAACATTATGTTATTTTCCATTGATGTCAAAGGGGGGGAGAGAATTATGTGAAAAATTCATGAGCACAAGGGGAGAGGGAAACATGTGAAAATGAATAAGTAGTAAGGGAGAGAGAGTTTCAAGAGAAGTGATGTTAAAGGGGGAGATAACAATGCATAAGGATAAGTTAATGAGGGGGAGAAAAGAGAAAAGGAAATTGGTATGGTAGAAAGCTATTTTTTCTATGATGGTTATTCACATCATGTGTTTCCATCAATGACAAAGGTGGAGATTGTTGCAAGTATGACCAATTGGTGTTGTCATTGATGTAAACAACTTGTGTTGTCATTGATGTCTGTAGTTGAGTGAGATCGTTGCAGGAGTACAATTGATGCTTTGATTAGTTTCATTATATGTTGTCATTAGTAAAGCTACTAGTGTCAAAATCTAGTGTTGCTTCTATCTCTGATGCTTGGTTTCCAAGTGATTTTGAGAAAAAATAATAAAAAGAGGAAACAATGTGTTGTAGTGGTGTTCTCAGTGATAAATTTGTGTTTTGGTTCTACTCTACATTTCTTATAGGTTGAAGATCAACCTCTAAGATTCAAATATGTTAGTGAGAAGTGTGCAAAGGTGTTGTATTCAAGATATGGTGTGTTGGATCATGGTATAATAGAAGTTATGTTCAATAGTGTGTGACTGTGCATTGCAGAGGTTTCTGGGAGAAATTTTTCTACTCCACATTTCTTTGCAGTTATGTTTCAGGTCTTGCATTTCTAAAGGTCTATTGATGGTGTTGATATTTTACCTCACTCAAGAGGTTTTGTTCTTTGAAAAATGTTTTTTCAAGTAACAGTGTATTACAGAGTTGTTTGAGTATACACACCTATATGTTCTTCAAGTGGAAGTTGTTGCAAAGGAGTTTGTTGGATTTTAGGGTGTTTGATAAATATTCTAGATCATGTTCAAGAATGAATTTTTGTTCTTAATTCATCCTTGAGTTTGAGGAAGTGTATACTTAAAAATTTTATGGTGTTTGCACGAGTAATAGCTAACCTAGTGTTTACTCTACATGTGAAGGATAAATATTGTTTGTGGTAGCATGTAGTTAAGTGGTGTTATTGATTTGGGTCCCAATTAATTTTTAAATTTTTTTGCATTCACTTCTATCCACCATGGAAGTGTTTTGGCACCAACCTAATTTGAATTTGCACATTTGAGGTACATAGCTAACCTTGGATAGGGTTTCAAGGTTGAATATGACATAAGTATGAGTTGAGTTGTTGAGAGATATGAAGATAGGTGTGTATGATGTGAATGATGCAAAATACAAAGTTGTAGAGTGAAAAATTCAAAATTTTAGTGTGAGATTTCAAGTGTTAGTTTACTAAATGTAGTGAGTAGAAGGTGGCTAAAAGTCTTCAATCAGACTGCAAAGATGTTGATGCCATTGTGGTGGATTCCTTGTAACATTGAGATGCTTTTCTCTGTGTAACATTCATTCTCTATCTTCCTTTCTATTTTCGAAGTGATCCTCTTGGTAGTGAGCCTTTCTTCTTTGGGTAGTGTGCCCTTCTGAAAGTGAGCCCTATTGTATTTGGTATTGACATTACTTATATTGTGATCTAATCCTCACCATGGTTTTTCCCTTCTTGAGTTTTCCACATAAATATGGTGTTCTCTTGTGTATGGTGTTAATTTGTTTTAGTTTATGTTATTTATTTTCATGCTAATTCATAATAATAGATTTAAGGTTTTAATGAATGTATGTGGATCTGAATGTTAATGAGGGTTTTAAAGTTTTAAGGTACAATTGATTCACCCCCCTCTCAATTGTCTTGTACATTCAACATAGTCCTCCAAGGAAACCATTGAAGGGTGGTCAGTTGTGGCACTTTGTAATTTCATCATTCCTTCCTTTCATTCATCCATTTATCATTGCCATTGCCATTATGGAAGTGGAAACACTTACACAAGATTTGAATATGGAAATCCCCTAAAATGACCCAACATTTCTTCTCTTTTTGAATGTGTAGATCTTAGGTTGAAGATGTTCAAAGGAATTTTGAAGATACTTTATTCATTATTGCATTCAAAAACCTAGGCCTTGGTAACTCACAAAAACTTAGTTACAGAAATATTCTATGACAATCTGATAAGTTTGCAGATAAGAAACAAAAGTGCATATCCGACATCAGAGGATTGTGAAAATAGATCTAAAAAATACCTAGGAAGATAGTGTTTCCCTCAACACCAACATCCTGACAAATCAAGTTGAAATTTATACCACATGTACATAGTGTCCTCCCCTTTCTATATTTGTTGTGTGATTTCCTCTATGACATCTTAGATTTTTTGTATTAGCGTTAGAACATCATTTTGCATCATTAAGTCAGTTAGATCATTGCATTTCATTATTAGGTCATTTATAGATTTTGCTAAGGGCTGGTTGACTAACCTTTCAAGTTATAATTCAACATCATACCTTGTCCAAATTCATCAAACCCCCATTCCATCCTTGAACTCATACATCCCCCACAACACAACACACACAAATCAAAATGATATTTGGGAAAGGTGTCAAAACCTAAGGTAAAAGCCCAAATGTTTCCATTTCCCACCATTTCATTTTGGTGAACTTGACCTGTTAACATTATATACCTTCTAAAAATTTACCCTATATCTAGTTTTTTTCTTTGCATTGCTTTTCATTTCTCATTTAGGGTTTCCTTTTGCATCATAAAAATACATAGAAATATAAAAATATTGCATTCATATTGCATCATAGGTTAAAATAGGGTTTATTTTAGTCATTTTAGCTTAGATCTACATTCAAATTGCATTCATTAGGTCATAAAATTTGAAATTATACATTGTATGCATTTAGGCATCTTTCATTTAGGTCAAAAAAGTGAAAAATTGCATAGTTTTGTGTCAAAATTACATAAAATCATCATTTTCAAAACTCTACATATTGGAATTAGTTAATTATTACATCTTGCATCTAAAAATTACATTCAAAATTTTTCATTCATATTCATACATTGGCATACTTGCATTTTCCATTTTCATGGTCATAAAATCAGTAAAATTGGGAAAAATATTCACTGTCAAATCCATTTGCACACAAAATTAGGAATATTAAATAGAAATAAACACACTCACACTTTGAATTTCCAATCACCCTATCTAGGACATAGGCACCTTGGGCACCTCTGTCCTTCATCTTGTAGGTAAAATTTGAATCAACTCTCTATTTTTGTGTTCTCTATTGGATTCTATTGTTTGAATTATGTTTCTACATTTTGAAAGTGTCATTTTTTTTTAACATTGTTACATGTTCATATTCTTAAGTTCACAATCCTAAAATTGAGAAAATTTGGAAAATAATTCAGTGTCATACCTATTTGCACATAAACACAGAAATATTAAACAACATAAAAAATAGTCAAACTTTTAATTTTGTAAAATCCTGCCTAGGACATAAGCTTCTTGGGTGCCACTATCTTTCCTATTTTGGCTAAGATTTCTCTCAGATATTTGTCTCTATGTTTTTTGTTGGTTTATGGTTTCCAATTTCTATTTTTGGCCATTTTTTTGTGTATGTTTGTAATTTTAGTGTTCATCTTGGGTACACTTAAGTGTTTTAGAACTTGTATTAGTTTCGCAACCTAGTTTCCTATTGCCAATACTTTAGTGAGGTGTAGTTCTAGACTTATGGAATCCTACGCTAGCTTTACATACGCTATGGACCATGAGTCTTCCAACTCTTACATGACAAGTGTTTTCATTACTCAACCTATTTTGGACTCTATTCTTGATGTTACCATGCCAACAAAAACCTTACAAATAGCTATCTTTATAGATGTTGTGACTATGGTTTCCCATGTTCTTGAAGACAAACTAAAAAATTGGACAAGGACTTAGAAAAACTTCAAGACTTTGTGAGTACTAAATACTTGACTGGTACATTGGTTCCTATAATTGAAAACATGAGGAAATTAATAAATGATGATCATGGATTAGAGGTTGTGTGTAGCCTAACCCATATAGTCAATGATAATGTACCTACAATGGCTAATTGCACTCAAACTTTGGGATACACTCAAAGTCAAGGAGGAAGTCAAGTATCTCTCCCAACAACTATAGCCTCTATTGCTTCAACAACACAACAAAGCAATGGTATAACTTCAACAATAGTCCTTTCCACTAGAAATCCTTATGGTTTTAGATCTTCACATGTCACACCTCAAGTTTTATACCCACTCATAAATTTACAACATAGTAGCCCACCAACCACATGCACAATTCTACCATATTCATCACATTCCCAAAACATTTCAACCAATGATTCCATCATCAACCAAATTTTACAAAATGTAACCTCTCTTCAAATACAAATCTCAACTTTGAACCAAAACCAAAATGGACAAACATCACAATATGTCAAAAGGAGCCCATTGTCATTTGAAATATTGAAAGCACAAATGCCAAAAAACATAGAGATGCCTTGATTTGATAGGTACAATGGTAAAGGGGGCCATAGAAATCATATATCAACATATATAAACTTGTGTAGTGACTTCATTTTTGAAGATAACCTCTTGGCTAAGCTCCTTCCTAGGTCATTGAAAGACATGGCTTTGGAATGGTTTTGTTCATTGCCAAATTATTCAATAAACTCATTTAATGATTTTTTTTATGCATTCCTCAATAATTTCCAATTAAATATTGGTCCTAAGATTAACATAACCAATTTAATGTGATAAAAACAAAAGAGAGGTGAAAAGTCATAGATTTCATAAGCCACTATTAGTTCCTTTTATCACATATCAATCTTACTCTTCCTGATGTGGATGTCTAAAGAGTTTTCATTGAAAATTTACAAACTAAAATAAGGGACAAAATATTATTAATTAAATTTCCATCCTTCATACATTTGTGTATGATGCTTCATGATTATCAAAATTTGATTAGTCAGTATGAAGGGGCATCTTCATTTTCTCATACTGAGAAATCCAAACCTATACATCAAAACAACTATCAACCATTCAAAAAGAAAAACAATAATTTTATCAAGTTTCATACACCTCAAACAACCAATCACATTGAACCTCAAGTTATTTCCATAAGTCCTACTCCATACCAATTTAGACCAAAAGATAGGATATTCATCTAGTTACCTGACACTCTCCATTCAATGATGTTGCAAAATTTGAGTAAGAACCTAATCTGATTTCCTCATGTTAAACCTATGGACACAACGAAACCTTTACCTCCAAACTTCAAACCAAATGCCTTTTTTCAATATCATCACACAAGTTGACATGATACGAAATGATGTATGAATCTTAAACATCAAGTTCAAGACCTCATTGATTCTAATCACATCTATTTGGATGGTGTTAATGATAAAGGTAATAAATTTGTTGCCCCACCTAACCAAAACTTGCAATTTTTACTAATCCTATTCCCAACCATTCATCCAACTTTGTGCAAGCTTGTGATATTAAGAATGATGAGATGAATTTTGATAAGATTAATGATATGAGTGATGATGCAAATGATGACAATAATGAATAAAAGGAAGTAGATTGCATGGTTGACATAATAGATGTTCAACCTCATAAGATCCAAACCACTGAGTTACCCAAAATTTATTTCACCAATAATGATTCACCTAAACATGTGTCTAATGATCCTCTCTACATTGCTAACTGTATCAATGAGAAACCTATACAAGGAATACTCATTAAACCTGTGTGTGTGGATAATATGATCACTGATGAATTCTTATTTGTGTAAGATATTTATCAAGATTCTTATGAGTAATTGAAAACATGGATAAAAAATCATGATGGTTTTTCTCACCCTACAATTGGTTCCATCACTCCTCTTAAAATTGGACTAAAGTAATTAGATGTCTCATTCTCCATCATCCTATCATTGGAACAATTTTGTGTGAGGCTAGGCTACCCATGGATATTCTCCATGAATTTTGTTCCATCGATTATTCACAAGCGCGTAAAGTTTCCCTTTAAAAATGAGATATTTATAGTGCATCATAGTTGGTTTAATCCTTGTCTTCCCATGGGAATTTTTCATTGGATTTATTTTGGCCTCAACCTATGGAACCTATAAAGCCTCGTGAAGATATATTTTTCAATTCATACCAAAATTTCAAGGAAAAATGTATAATAGAGTTATCTCTTAGCAATGCTCCTGAGAATGATAGGTTCATGGTTGTTCCTTCTCCCCTGCCAGTTATGAATGAACCTATGCTTGAACCAAAGAACCTTTCAAGTAATCAAGGAAAATATGTTGTAGTTCCTCCACCCATCTCATATAAAATACCAAGAGATAATCACATGATTCCTTTTGTTCCTCCAAAGACAAAACAAGTGTATAGACCTAAAGAGATTATGGTTTCCCAACCCTCAGTGGTTCCTTCAATTCCTCCCTTAAGGGAATAAAAGAAACCAATGGTTGATAAACCTACTCCTACCCCGTCACAAATTGAAAACCGTGTAAGAATAAATTGAAATGATAAAGAGCATAGGTGTATGTGTCATTCTATGGCTCATCAATTGGAAGAAAGGAATAAAACAGTGAATGATAATCCAACACCTATAGAAAAAACTTGAGAATAAATACAACTTTCACCAAAAAAAGAAATGAAACAAGAAAATTCAATTGCAATTGTCATAAAACCTCCCATTGTGTTTAATTTGGATGATGATTATGAAATTGCTAAAATTGATGAGGAGGTGCATAATGAGCTTATTGTTTTATTTTCAAAGCAAATGAATTTAGATGGGACCAACCATGATAATCCTCCTAATAAGAGAAACCCTCCATGTTTTGAATGTGGAGATGATCCTAGTATGACACTTGTTGTAGTCCCCTTGGCTAGTTGTTTTCCTTCCATTTATGATGACCAAGATTGGGATGCAAATGACCTACTTTAGGTTGACTTGCATGTGCGGTACTCTATATTTTTTTCATGTGTTCTTTGTATTTTATTGCACATAGTGCGATCTCTCATGTTATGATATTTGACATTTTTTATGTTTGTAAGTTTTCTTTGGATGACCCTTGTTGCTCCATTGACACAAGGATACAAAGGAAACGAATATGTCATGGCATTCTTCTATTTGTATCTTCATTCTTCTATATGTCATAATTTTTTTTCTCTTTTTATCTTGTATTTTCCTTTTTGGGAGGATGCAAGGTGTTGAGACATTTATGTTTCTTCCATGTTGACCCAAAAGCTTGTTCCTCTTCTATCTCTATGTGTCATTCCTCCTTTGTGTATGTTTTTCCATGAGTATTTGGGGAATGATGTCAATTCCAAGATCTATTATATCACTATGGAAAAGATGTATACTGACCCCAGATCCGCATATCCCTCAGTGCTCTTTTCTATGTTGTTTGTTACATTGCATTTTGGGGGCAACCCCTTATCATGATGTAGCTTTATTTGGAAACATATCATTGGCATAAGGATTTCAAAATTAGTTCTTGTGATCCTTTTGTCACATGGCATTTATTATTTTTCTACTTTAAATCAATTACTCGCAACATGGTGTTTTTCAATTTCTTCAAAGAGGGCATACATTGGCATTATTTTTCTTCAGTTTGTTCACAAGGGCTAGACTTAGTGGTGTATTGATATTGACACTTGTAATCTTTTTTTCTTCACTTTTTTCACATGTGTTGAACTTAATGTGGCATTAGAATAGAATTTTGATCATTATGTAACACCTTATCAAGGTTATCAAGGAGTATAACTCTTGGTATGGTTATTGGTACACACCTAGTGAAAAAGGGTCCTCACTAGGCCTAGTGTGTTTCTCATTTTTCTACCTTGTCTTGGGGGCTCACCTAATGAAAAAAAATCATCACTAGCCCATGTGCCTTCACTAGCCTATGTGCCTTCATATTTGTGATTCATAAATAGCAAATATCAAACTTTTCTATTGTGTGAGGCATGAATGCCTTTTGTATGGGTCCTAGCATAATACAACTTGTTATCCCATACCCTCTTTGTGCATCTCATTTTGACATTGTATATTTGTGTATGTTTTCTTGTTGCATATCATACATGTGTGTTCCTTTGTGCTTATGTTGGTTTACCATGAGATCTTGGATCCTGGGGCTTGGCCACCTCCTTGGTCCTTAGTCATCCTATCTCTTCAACATTTGTACATTTGAACCCCTCTTGACATATATTTATCTACTTTAGTGTGATTCTAAGTGTAAATTCATACTCTCACTAAAGTTGGGGCTAAATTTAGCATCATAAATTGTACCCATGACAATTTCACACTATGTTGTTCTCCCCTTAAATTATTGGACCTAATTAAGCTCCTAATTTCTAAAATTATGCATTCCATAGCTTATTTTAAATATTTTTTGATAATTTTCAAGCATAAAACAAATCCTCTCATTTAATACTTTGTCCCCAACACCTTAAACCCTCAAAAATAGGGTTGGGACACTAGTACCTAGGTCACCTATGTCCCCCTATTTTGGCTCCAAATTTAAACATGTCGATGACAACATTTTATTATTTGAAATTCAAATATTTAAAGTCGGCTATCAAGATTAATTTTTGGGAATTAGAATAAATGCCTATAAATACCTAGTTATTGCATAATTTTAACATTAAGTGAAATTAATAAGAATCATTAAGGAAAACTTATGATCAAGCAATTATCAAGAGCACTATTCAACAAGTCAAGACAAACCATTAGAGATTTATTGTAGAAATTCAAGATCCAACATCATGTCAAATTTTATGTGAGTTCACGTTCATGTTATCATTTTTTTGTGAAGGATAACCTTTTTTGCAGGTCTCTAAATCATTCAAGAATTCAAGAAAATCAAGCAATCAAGATCCAAGATTCTTGAGGTGATGTGTATGACTTTAGTCCTTCAAGGAAACCGTTTAAGGGTGGTGAGTTGTAACACTTTATTATTTCATCATTCATTCCTTTCATTTATCCATTTATCATTGACATTTCCATTGTGGAAGTGGAAATACTTACATGGAGTTTGATTGAGGAAAGCCCCTAAAATGGACCAATATTTCTTCTCTTTATGAATGTGAAGATCTCAGGTTGAAGAGTTTCAAAGGATGTTTGAATACACTTTATTAATTATTACATTTGAAACCCTAGGCCTTAGAAACTCATAGAAAATCAATTATAGAAATATCCAACAATGATCCAACAAGTTTACAAATGGGAAAATAAAGTGCAAATCCAACATCAAAGGACTACAAAAATAGATCTAAAAAATACCTAGTAGGATAGTGGCACCCCCAACACAAATGTCTTGACAAATCAGGCTAAAATTTATACCATAGGTGCACAGTGTCCTCACTTTTCTATTTCTATTGTCTGATTTCCTCTGTCACATCTCATATTTTTTGTATTAGCATCAAAACATCATTTTGCATCATTAAGTCGATTGGATCATTGCATTTTATTATTAGGTCATTTCCAGATTTGGGTAAGGGTTAGTTGAATCACCTTTCAAGTTGTAAGTCAACCTCATAACTTGTCCAAATTCATCAAACCCCCATTCAATCCTTGCACTCATACATCCCTCACAACACAACACACATACATTAAATGAAATTTGGGAAAGGTGTCAAACCCTAAGGAAAAAACTAAAAGGGTTCCCTTTCTACCATTTCAACCATATATCCAAATCCTAAAAAAAAAAAAACTTGTTGATTTTAGTACCCCATCTTGGTGGGGTCATAACTCCTAACCTGTTGAATGAAATATAAACTTATCTACACTGTTGGAAAAATCTCCTAGAGATCATGTTTCAATCCCTTAGAAAGTATGCCTTCAACAATCCATTCTAAGGGACCAATGACAGTCTTGAGGCCAAATTCCACTCTAGAGTGTTGCAAATATTAGTTAGTGTTTTTGTTGATTTCAATAGGCTTATGTTTGTGTTGTCATTAATTTCTTTGAGAAGGTTTTTTTTGTGATGCTTTGATTAGTTTCATTGTGTTGTCATTAGTAAGTGCTTTTGGTATCAACCTCTAGTGTTTCTTTGAAAAGACTTTGTTTATGGATGTATAATTGAGTTTGATGAAGAGTAGGGTGGAGGTTCTCTAACCAATCACAATTCAACAACATTTTCAACTTGGGAACTCTAACTTGATGTTTTTCTCATAATTTCCTCTAATTGCCTTGTAGCACTCCAAATAGTGATTTTTGACCATATCTTTCAAATAAAACTTCAAAAACACAAATGAATCACCATTTATGATACCCTTTATGCCCTTTTGCAACATATAAAATTTGGTAGTGTTCTTGTTTTGTAACAACGCCCTCAAAAATTGACTACTACGCAACAACTAGGTCTAATTAGCCCTATTTTACAAATAACTATATGAAATCCCTTCTCTAATCTACCAAAATACATTTCAAGGCTTCAATAAGATCATATCAGGTCTTAAACTATAAGTTTTATTAATAGGAACATTTAAAAACTCATCAATCATCAAAACCCTACTTCTATCCTACACTCCTAAGCCTAATACATAGAGATATTATGCTAGGGCTTGACCAAACACTTCCCTACCTCCACCCCCTACATTTACAAACTAAAAAACATGAAAAAAACCCTAACCAATTCCATTCCACTGATTTGTAGAAATTTCCACTGGTGGAATGGTTTAATATTCCATTTTTTCACTCAAACCCTCTTAACTTAGGGCTTTCTGACCACTTTCAAAAATTTGATTCAAAATTGCTCAAATCTTAATGAAAAGTGCTCAAACTAGAACCAAAAGATAGTTAACTCATCCCTCTATCAGTAAAAATGAAAATTAGCACATTTTCAAACTATACGAAGCTGTACAAAAATTTGTAGCGACAAAATTCAATGAAAACACAGAAAAATAGAGGTTTCTTATTGTTTGATTGCCAATTACAACTCCAGAAGAATGCCTCAATCCTTTCAAGGAATATTTAAATGTTTTCCAACCAAAAAAATGGTTCAAACTACTTTTTGAATAACTTGACCATTTACCTTCCAAAACAAGCCAAAATGTAAAGTTACAATGCGACTTTTGCAACAAAATGACAAATTTATGTAAAACTAACCCCATGAGACTAAAAACATTTGACATGGTCTAAATAGACCTTATTACATCAAAATTGGACTCAAAAACACAAAAACCTATCATCTAACCCCTTTACATGATCAAAGCTAGGTGCCCCTGCACCATACACCCGGGGAGAACAAAATCTCAAGTTCCACTTGAGATCATATCTTGCATTGTGGTACCATGTTTCTTGATGTCCTCTTCTATCATCTGGTTGGAATCCTCCATTGGAAGGCCTTGCCACTTCACTAGGTACTCATTGTACACTTTGTGCCTTGTACTCTTTGCTTCCTTTGTGTCCAAAATGCTTTCAAGCTTTAATGGATGACTTGGTGGTAAGTCCTTGACCAAATCTTCATTTTTAACTCTTGATGTACCTACTTCTTCACCTACAATCACAAATACATTAAAAGGATGAAGGTCAGATACATTAAAAATTGGAGAGATAGCCACTCCAAGGGGGAGTTCTATCTTGTAGGAATTTGCTCCAAATTTGTGGACCACCCTACATGGCCCAATCTTCTTCACTGCATCTTTGTATATTTCCCCTTTGGTAGCCTTTCTTTCCTCAAATGAGCCAAGACCAAGTCTCCCACTTTGAAACAAACTTCTCTCTTCTTCAAATCTGCATGTTGCTTGTATTTTTCCACACTCCTTTGAAGGTTCTCTTTCACTTGCTATTGTATATCCTTCATTGCTACTACAAACACTTCTCTTTCAGCACTCCTCTCCATACCACTCAAATCTCTGAGCTCAAAGACTCCCCTAGGCTTCAATCCATATACAATTTCAAATGGTATTTTTCCAACACTTCTATTGATAGATTCATTATATGCAAACTCATCTTGGGGAAGAACCAAGTCCCATTGTGTTGAGTTCTCTTTTTTCAAGCATCAAAGAAAGTTTTCAAGACTCCTATTGACAACTTCAGTCTACCCATTAGTTTGTGGATGATAGGCAGAGCTAAAGGTCAAGTTTGTTCCCAACTTCTTCCAAAGAGTTCTCCAAAAGTGACCCAAAAACTTACTATCCCTGTCATAAACAATTGTTAATGGTAAGCCATGAGTTCTAACCACCTCCTTGAAAAACAACCCAACAATGTACGAGGCATCATTTGTGCATTTATAGGGTATAAAATGGGCCATTTTACTAAACTGATCAACAACAACAAACACACTATCAAAGCCTCTCTTAGTTTTTGGAAACCCCAACACAAAATCCATGCTGATGGATTCCCATGGCCTATTTGGAATTGGAAATGGATGATAAAGACCTGCATTTGTACTAGAACCCTTTGCTTTTTGACAAACAACAAAATTTTCAACAAACTTTCTGATATCACTTTGCATCTTTGGCCAATGATAATATCTTCTTACCTGCTCCAAAGTTTTATCCACACCAAAGTGACCCCCTAAACTTCCACAATGCTTCTCTTTAATCAAATTAGTCTTCATAGAGCATTTAGGAATACACAACTAAGCACCCTTAAACAATAAGCCATCTTGTATCAAGAAATCAAAATATTCTTCATGGAAAGTACCATTGAACTGATTACAAACAACATAAACATCCTTGAAATCATCATCTCCTTCATACATACCTTTCAAAGCATCAATACCTACACTTTGGAGTTGAATTTATTGCACCAGCATTTGTCTTCTGCTCAAAGCATCTACCACTTTGTTTGACTACCCTTTTTGTGCTTTATGGTGAAAGTGTAGCTTTGTAGGTACTCCCCCCACTTCGCATCTATGGCTGAGTTTTTCTTGGTTGTTCAAGAAACTCAAAGCATGATTGTCAGTAAAAAAAATAAACTCTTTAGTAAGGAGATAGTGTCTCCACTTTTTCAATGCTTGGACCATGGCATACAATTCCAAGTCATAAGAAGAATACTTTTTTGCTTCATTGAGCTTCTTGCTAAAAAATTATACAAGGCTGCCCTCTTGGATCAAGACTACCCCAATTGCATACCCACTTGCATCACATTCAATTGTGAGCACTTTATTGAAATCAGACAATACTAATATGGGTTGTTTTGCTATCTTTTGTTTTAGAATTTGAAAGCTTTCTTATGCCTTATCAGACTACACAAATCTTTTCCTTTTATCCCCTTTGATTGTATCAATGAATGGAGAGCAAATATGATTGAAATTCCTCATAAATTTTCTATAAAAGCTAGCTAGGCCATGGAAACTTCTTACCTCATTGAATGAAGTTGGAGTAGGCTAGTTCAAAATTTCTTCTACCTTGTTGGGGTCCATCTTCAAAGTGCCTTTTGAAATCACAAAACCAAGGTAGACCAACTCCTCCTTCATGAATTCACACTTTTTCAAATGGATCATCAACTTTTCTTCATTTAGCCTCTTCAACACCATGTCCAAATGTTGCAAGTGTTCCTCTTTAGTCTTACTAGAGACAAGAATATCATCCAAGTATACAACTACAAACTTACCTATGAAGGGTTTCAAAAATTCATTCATTAGTCTCATAAAATTACTTGGTGCATTTGAAAGCCCAGATGGCATTACCATCCATTCATACAACCCCTCATTAGTTTTAAAGGAAGTTTTCCACTCATCCCCTTCTCTTATCCTGATTTGGTGGTAGCCACTTTTAAGGTCAATCTTTGAAAAGTAACAAGCTCCTCCTAAACAGTCCATCAAATCCTCCATTCTTGGTATGGGAAACCTATACCTTATAGTGATATTGTTAATTGCCCTTGAATTGATGCACATTCTCCAATCTCCACCTTTTTTAGGTGCCAACACAGTAGGGACAACACATGGACTTAAGATTTCTCTTATGAGGCCTTTATCAAGCAATTCTTGTATTTGTTTCCTTATCTCTTCATTTTGTTGAGGAGTCATTTTGTATGCAGCTTTATCGGGTAGGTTTGCTCCTGGTATAAAGTATATATGGTGGCTCACATCCCTTATAGGTGGAAAAGAACTAGGGAGCTCATCTACAACAATGTCCTGGTACTTGTTCAACAAGGTTTGGACTTCTTTAGGCACATCTTCAAGCTTTGTTGTTGTCATAATATATTTTGGTTTGATTAGGATTGCATAACCTTGTCCACCTTCTTCTTTCATGGTTTTCAAGAACTCATTTTCCCCAACCAGCATTACACTAGACCCAACTTGAGTTTCTTGTTCTTCATCTTGTGATGGAGTAAGG
>VDFB02078140.1:0-24703 GCA_007258455.2 Sequoia sempervirens
TCTTCATTACTCAGATTTCCCCTCCCTAGGTTCAATGTACATGGGCTTGCAACTACAGTTATCGGCCAAAGAGATTTATGGTTTAGACGTAGCCCAGGCAATAGTTGGATTGGCCTCTAAAGATGATTTATCATACATATTTAGGAAATGGCAGAATATAATTCCAAAGTCTAATAAATCCAACCAACCATTGCTAAGCGATTATCTAATTTGATATTTGGAACTGCTAGATTATCAATGGCTAAGTGAAATACTCCTCACCTAAATTATTGTGTCTCTTACTGTGATGTCCCCATCAGCGAAGAATATCTAAGATAAGTATACATTTAATACATTTATCTAAGATAAGTATATATTAATCATTATTTATTTAACAGTATATAACGTTCTCATGACTATAGTGGCAGATTAAGCCAGGATCAGAGTCTTTATGCGTCTAAAGGAGGAAGAGGACGACGGATAACCTGAGCCAGAAAGTCGCGACTGTGGAAGACACAAAGGAATTGGTTTGCAAAACTAACAATCATTAATTATGTATGAAGACACGTGTGGAGGAAGGACGAATACCAATTTGAGGTCGCATCTTTTGGCATCATTTCATATAAGACACTCGTGGTAATGAAGAGGAGGAGATCATACACAAGTAAGAGAAAGAAGACACCCGATAGACAGGCATGGAGATCCTTTAGTCATGGCGCACGAGTATATTGAGTAATTGACTAAGATAGTAGGAAGTTCAATTGGTATTTTAGGCAACTCTGCAAAAGACTATAGATGAACTGAGATTGATAATATAAGTTCCCCTACTATCTCGAGTTGAGTTGAAGATCAATCAATACAGTATTTATTTCATCATATCACTCTATGCTTGTTATCAGAAGCGATCATATTATTCTAAACTTCCAGATTTAAATCTACTGAGTGATTTGAATATCTTTCAAATATTTGATTGATTAGTTCAATTGCTTATCTTATCCATTTTGAGCAAGCTCATCACACAGATTCAGCAAGGCTCTTCACAGTGATATTAGAGCATTTGTCTTGCCAACCTGTAGGGAAAAGGTGAATGCAAACCTACCACAAAAAAGGAACTATGGCCAAACAATTGGCTCGGGAACTCAGAACTTTCATGGAACAAACCAACGAAAAATTTGAAAAAACCAATCAACTGATTCTCCAGGCTCTTCAAAACATGAATAACAATAATACTCATGAAAGAGCCATTCCAAGGAGAGACATACTTTTGAACCATTTTGAAAATGAGCATTCAACCCAAAGTTCCACACAAAGGCCAACCATGCCTCCATTCCTTCCAAGAGAAAATCCCGTAGAAGAAATAGAAGAGCCAAACTCAAATAGTGCAGAAGACATTGCTCATATGTATGCCGAATTAGACCCTGCAATTCAAAGACTCATACCATTCAAGGAATATTACGAAGTCAAAACCCAAGCCAATCCAAACAGGAGGAAGAAGCATGCTGACAAAGACCTTAGATCAAGAATTAATAAGATGACATTACCATATTTCGACGGCTCTGAGAAGTTCACCACACAATCATGGGTTCAAAAGCTTGACACTTACCTATCCCTCAGCCCCATGACCAAAGAGAATGCCATTAAATTTGTTGTCCTCCACCTATCAGGGATAGCTCATGATTGGTGGCATCATGGACTCATCACCCAAGGCCATCGAAATATAGTCACCTATAGTGAATTCACTCAAAAGATCATTAATAGATTCGATCAAAAGCATCTTGAGTGGTATTTTAAGGAACTTGCCCAACTTAGCCAACATGGAACAGTGGAGGAATTTGCAAATCAATTCCAAAAGCTAGCTATCATGGTCCCCAACCTATCCCAAAGAAGGCTTACCTATATATTCATTGAAGGACTCAAGGAACCAATTAAGAACATAGTAAACCCATTAGAACCACAAACCGTGGGGGAGGCAATTCAAAGGGCCATGAAAGTGGAATCCAGCTCTTCAAAGGAAAAATCTAAGAAACCCTCATCCAAGTCACAACCCAAACAAGACCAACAAAGAAGAGATAATAAAGAAAGAGCATGCTACTTTTGCAAAGAACCATGGATTATGGGACACCAATGCCATGAAAAGGAAGCAATCAAACAGAGGGAAGGATTAATGAAGAGAGGTTTATGTTTCAAATGCAAAGAACCTTGGGGACAAGACCACCAATGCAAGAAGGGACAAATACATAAAATAGAAGAAGTATCGGATGAAGAGACAAAAGAAACTCCTACCAAAAAGGAAAGACGAGAACCAGATGAACAAGGAACCTTAGCGGTCATCTCTCAAACAAGTGAACATAGACCTTTCCGGATCAAAGGAACACTAAAAGGACAGAAAATTATTGCTTTGGTTGATAGTGGGGCTTCCCACAACTTATCAGCAAAAACTTAGTAGCAAAACAAAGATTGGAGGCCCAAAACTTCAATGGTTTCAAGGTAGCACTAGCAAATGGAACTATGGATCAATGCACAAAGATCATTCCCCAATTAGACATTACAATGGATGGACATACCATAAGAGGGGATTTCTATGTTGTGAACCTACAAAATGATGTGATATTAGGGATGCCTTGGATAAATTCCCTAGGGTGTTTCACCATGGATAACCCAAACTTAGAAATCTACTTCAAGCGCAACAGACTAGAGGTTACATTAAAAGTAATGCCAAATGGGTCCCCAAAAGTGGTATCGTGCAAAAGGATGGAAAGGATTGTAAGGCATGGCCAAGGTGAATGGATAGCACAATGCATGGTATTAGATAAATCACCTTCTCATGAGAAAGCAATTCACATAAACGTCCAACCTATTCTAAAGAGACACAAAAAGATTTTTGGAGATATCCCCCCGGTCTACCCCCAAAAAGGGGATTTGAGCACTCTATAGAACTTGAAGAAGGAGCAAAACCGGTGATAACCACCCCCTACAGGCATCCTCGAAGATTCAAAGAAGAGATTGAAAAGACCATTAAAGAATTGCTAGAAATGGGACACATTCAACCAAGTAATAGTCCCTTTGCATCATCCATAGTGCTAGTCAAAAAGAAAGATGGAACTATGCAAATTGTATAGATTACAGGGCTTTAAACCAGAAAACTATTAAGAATCGGTATCCAATCCCAAGGATAGATGAATTAATGGATGAACTCCATGGAGCAAGGTATTTTTCCAAAATTGATTTACAGTCAAGATACCATCAAATCAAAATGAAGAAGGAAGACGTACTAAAAACAGCTTTCCAATGTCACTGTGGGCATTTTGAATTCCTAGTCTTACCATTTGGCCTCACCAATGCCCCAACCACCTTCCAATCATGCATGAACCACATTTTTCGCCAACAACTAAGAAAATTCTTACTTATCTTCTTTGATGATATCTTGATCTATAGTAAAACATGGGAAGAGCATCTCCGACATATTGAAGAAGTCTTAAACATATTGGAATCAGAATCCCTTTACGCAAAAAATGTCAAAATGTGAATTTGGGCAGGAAGAAATACTCTATTTGGGGCATAAAATAAATGCAGAAGGGGTGGGCGTGGATGAGGAGAAGATTAAAGCCATTAAAGAATGGCCCAGACCAAAGACCTTGACTCAACTTAGGAGCTTTGTGGGATTATGCAACTATTATAGGCGTTTTGTCAAGGGCTTCTCCAAGATAGTCGCTCCCCTTACAGACTTGACTAAAAAGGGGGCCTTTTTGTGGAATGACCAAGCACAACAAGCCTTTGAACAACTTAAGGAAGCCATGAGTACCTACCCTATCCTTGCTATTCCTAACTTCACACTACCCTTTGAGCTACAATGTGATGCTTCAAGAGAGGGAATCAGAGTTTTTCTCATGCAAAAAAAACATCCAATAGCCTTTGAGAGCCGCAAGCTATCAGAGACCAAGAAGCACTACATCTATGATAAGGAAATGTTGGCTATTATGCACGCCCTAGCCAAATTTAGACAATACCTAGTTTGTGGAAGATTCATCATCAAAACAGATCACAATAGTCTACGGTACTTCATGAATTAGAAAGATCTTAATGATCGTCAACAAAAGTGGGAAAGCTAAGTTCAAGCCTATGATTTCAACATAGAATATGTCAAAGGAACCAATAATGGGGTGGCAGATGCTTTATCTAGACGCCCTTATCTCAGCACCATCACAAGCATTTCAAAAGATTGGAAAAATGACATTATCACCGAGTATGCCAAAGATGCACAAGCCTCTAAGATATTAGAAGGAAGAATGCCAAATGAAGAGTACAAGGTGTGGGACAACCTTATCCTATATATGGGGAGGGTACTTTTTGTCCCCCGCTCAAAGATAAAGAACAAAATTATAGAGGAATTCCATGATAGTCCTCTAGTCGGCCACAAAGGTTACTACAAAACTTATAAACAGATTAGAGAGAAGTATTCATGGAAGAGATTAAAGAAAGATGTGCTTAAACATGTACACGAATGCATGACTTGTCAGCAAAACAAAGTGGAACAAAATCATCCCGAAGGTTTACTTCAACCACTACCCATTCCCAACCAAAAATGGGAAAGCATCTTAATGGATTTCATAACTGGATTACCCAAAGTGCATGGAAAAGATTGCATTTATGTGATAGTGGATAGGCTTTCTAAGTATGCCCACTTCTTTGCAATCTTGTCGGAATATAAAGTGCCTCAGATAGTAGAATTATTATTTAAGGAAGTCTTTTGACTCCATGGGATACCCAAGACAATCATCAGTGACCGGTATAGCAAATTCCTTAGCCAATTTTGGCAAGAACTTTTTCAGCTAGCAGGAACAAGTCTAACTCCAAGCACAAGTTACCACCCACAAACAGATGGGCAAACAGAGATAGTTAACAAATGGATAGAAGGTTACTTAAGGAATTATTTCACAGGACAGCAAACTGCATGGATAAAATGACTACACATGGGCGAGTATTGTTATAATACTACCCACCACATGTCTATTGGAATAAGCCCCTTTAAGGCCCTATATGGATATGAAGTTCTTTCCTTTGGAAATTTGGTCATCCAAGAAAGCAAAGTAAAAAGTGCACAAGACTTCATACAGCAAAATATCAACCTCATGAAAACTCTCAAGGAAAATCTACAACAAGCCTAGAACCAACAAAAAATCTATGTCGATCGGCACTGCATAGAAAGGACATTTGAAATTGGAGATCAAGTATTTATGAGGCTACAACCATATAAGCAAACATCAATCAAAAGGAGTGGGGCTGAAAAGATCAAGCCCCGTTTTTACGGTCCCTATAAAGTTATAAAAAGAGTGGGCGAGGTAGCTTACGAGATAGAGCTACCAAAGAATAGCAAGATCCATAATGTCTTCCATGCATCCAAGCTTAAGAAGGTCCTTGGGCAGCAAGTCATCCCTTGTACTAAGCTACTATCTCTAGACGATGAAGGGAAACTTACCTTAGAACCAAAATTTATCCTAGACACCAAAGAAAGGAAATTGAGGAATAGGGTCATTACCAAGTCTCTAATCAAATGGAAGGGACTCCCTGAAGAAGATGCCACATGGGAAAATGAAGAAACTTTTAAGGCATTTAAAGATAAACAAATTCAAGAAGGGCAAAACATAATGGCCTTTGACTAAGAACAAGAAATAGACTAACTATTGTATGTCGTGTTTTCAATATAAGCTAATAAGTCTATTCCCTTGCACAAGAATATCCTTTGAGGATAATATGTAATATTACATTACAATAAATGCATATAAGAATTAGGATGGATATACCCAAATAGGGTATCCATAAGGCCTGGGCAGAAACAAGGTTCTTCCGAGGATCTTAAGGATGGATACACCAAAATATAGGGTATCCATAAGGCATGTGAAGTGGAAACTCGCTTCCAGGATTATAAGGTTGGGTACACTTAAGAGTAAGGTATCCAGAAGGCCTAGGAAGATATGTTACAATCTTTTCCCAAGATTATAAAGTTGGGTACACTTAAGAGTAAGGTATCGAGAAGGCCTAGGAAGAGATGTTACAATCTTTTCCCAAGATTATAAAGTTGGGTACACTTAAGAGTAAGGTATCCAGAAGGCCTAGAAAGAGATGTTACAATCTTTTCTCAGGATTATAAGGCTGGATACACTTAAGAATGAGGTATCTAGAAAGCCTAGAAAGAGATTAACTGTAACAAGATGTTACAATCTTTTTCCAAGATAAGACAGGTATACCTGACAAGAACATTGAGGAAAGAGTTATAAGTTGCTTGAGGACAAGCAAAGAACAAGAGGGGGAGACTTGTGATGTCCCCATCACGGAAGAATATCTAAGATAAGTATACATTTAATACATTTATCTAAGATAAGTATATATTAATCATTATTTATTTAACAGTATATAACATTCTCATGATATAATGGCAGATTAAGCCAAGATTAGAGTCTTTACACGTCTAATGGATGAAGAGGACAATGGATAACCTAAGCCCAAAGTCACAACTATGGAAGACACAAAGGAATTGGTTTGCAAAACTAACAATCATTAATTATGTATGAAGAGACGCATGGAGGAAGGACAAATACCAATCTAAGGTCGCATCTTTTGGCATCGTTCCATATAAGACACTCGTGGTAATGAAGAGGAGGAGATCATACACAATTAAGAGAAAGAAGACACCCAATAGACAGGCATAGAGATCCTTCAGTCGTGGTGCACGAGTATATTGAGTAATTGACTGAGATAGCAGGAAGTTCGATTGGTATTTTAGGAAACTCTACAAAAGACTATAGATGAACTAAGATTGATACTATAAGTTCCCCTGCTGTCTCAAGTTGAGTTGAAGATCAATCAATACAGTATTTATTTCATCGTATCACTCTATGCTTGTTATCAAAAGCGATCATATTATTCTAAACTTCCAAATTTAAATCTACTAAGTGATTTGAATATCTTTTAGATATTTGATTGATTAGTTCGGTTGCTTATCTTATCCATTTTGAGCAAGCTCATCACACAGATTCAGCAAGGCTCTTCACACTTATGTTTTTGGTTGCCTTTCCCCTTTCCTCTTGTTCCACGACACTCTCACGATTGATCTTAGCGTTCGATATTTCTAATATTATGATAGATCGCGACTTTTCAACAAGATGTGTCCTTTGCGAATGGAGATGCCTCTTGGTGATTTTCGTTATATGCTTAAATGAAATCGATTAAGGTATTTGTTTGATCAATTGACGCTTAACAATATACCATGTGTAATAATTATGTATCTCTTATAATTAAATCATCAACTATGAAACATAAATATCTATTATCTATTAATTTTTCTTTTAATCAGTTTATCCTCTACTCTTTACTTGTTTGATCCTCGTCACCATATCACCGTTGTCTTGCAATTTACAATAGGAATCGCTCCCCTCATGAATTCCGCCCAGGCTAGCAATATTCAAATGATCATTGTACTTTATGTGAAGACCATCGCACAATGTCATTTCACTCTTCTTCATTGCTACGCCTATCAAATGATGTGGCCATTATGAACAGCAGTATGAGGTCAAATAACGCCTGAAGAACCTCATGTTCGATAATTTGATGCTTTGATTTTATGCTTCCAAACAGATGATCCGTAAATATATGCATTTGTAATCATAAACTCGTTTCCAAGTCTACATATGCCATTTTCTATTGTCTTTCTATAAGGTTTTCAATCATGTATACATCATTTAATCTATTGTTTATCAACTATCACAATATCATCTATGATAATTGTAATAATATTTAAATTTATAATTTATAATTTTGATATCTATTTTATTTGGTTGATTGGTTACAATGTTGGGGACATGACACTCAGCTCGTTACAAGACTCAAAACTGAACATACATTCTTAGAATGATATCCCGAGACTAGTACATGAATTCATTCCCCATAAACCCTCCTATTTGCAGTTCGAATATAAGCAAAAACTTTAACCAAACCCTTGCAATGCAATGACTGAAATACAAAGGTAGTAATGATAGATTAAAAGTTCTCAAACCTGGAGATTAGCACACAAGGTTTGCAATCAACTTGAGATAAGTGTAATGTTGCCAAGTACAGACTCTAAACCCCACGACCTTCCTTCCTAAACATACTAACTCTCCATAAAGGCCACACACATCTCAATCCAACCTCACACAATTTCCAGAAAGCACAGAAAAGATCAGACATCACAAATCTGCAAGAGGATAAGTGCGACCAAGGCTCCAGGACTCACGCCATGCAACAAATGCTCAGAACGACCCTCATACTGGTCTGTATGAAGAAACTCATGCCATGCTCCAACTATCACGTCTAGTCCCAGCTCAACCACAAATTCCAACACCTAGTGTTTCCAGATAACACGATCTCAGAGAAAGAATGAATAACAGAGTATATAAAGTCATTGTAGCTTAGCAAGAACAGGAATAACTAGCACTATTGTTGAAGTCTTTGTTCAAAACAAACCCTTACTCCAATCCAACCAAAAGTACAATCATTCAACACCAATTTTTCCACTGAAAAATGACTCCCAAAAATTGCAATAACGCTCCCATAGAAAGCCTGAGTGACTTCCTCCACAATCTATCTAGGGTGGATCTCTCACCACCAAAACCAGTGCTAAAAATGAGGGTTTCCATCCTCAACCAGCTGCAAATAATAAACTAGAAACAATCCAACAGAGTCTCCTTAAGTTATCAAATCCATCATTTCCAAATGAGAGCCAAAAAGCAAATTAAATAGAAGTGGAGAGAGAAATTAGGGCAACCTCCAATTTGAATCATTTTCCCTCCAAAAAACTTTTAATATATTTGCTTTATACTTTAAAACATAATCAAATATTCTGCAAAGGGGCATCCTGCTCAAAAGAAAACTATCTTACCTTATTCAACCTTCTAAAACAACATTAAGTTATCTCATTAGGCACCAAGGTACTTTTGGATGACCACCTACCCCCTCACTTAAGTTATAAAGTTATTTTATTAAAATAACTTAAGTGACTAACTAAAAGCAAATATTACATAAGCCAACCTTGGACTCTCCAACGCCACCATAGAAGAAAAACTACTGAGGACACTAAGAGTCTGAGACCAGTTTCCCAAAATAGATTTACTATAAATAGCTACTGCTAAAAATAGTAAGTGCTCACCAAATAACAAACTGGCCAAAACATTAAAGCTCGTCAAACAACTCCAACATACTGCCCAACTAGGGAACCCTACACTGATTACTAAATATAGTACTTACTAAAACTAGTGAGTCAGAAGCACACTAGCCCAAAGGACATCGGAAATGGGGACATTACATTATACCTTTTCTTTCCTTTGAATAGCCTACATGTAGAAATGCTAATTTAACTTCTGAGTTTTGACCAAAATCTATGTGCCTTCCAAACAATGTGTGTCTCCATATATACATTCATATTTTTGAATGTATAGTCATAAAATTGCACCCCTCACAATTTTGCATACATTCTTGTCTCTGCTTTAGTGTTTGCTCCCTTAGCATCTTGTGTAGGCTCATTTTAGCCCCTGCATCAGCCTTTTTCCCTTCCCAGGATGCTCCGACACCCCTTTTCAGCAGCCACCCTTCGCGCATCAACTTTACATCAAACTTTGGGCTTTTCCCGTTCTCGTCATTTTGTAGTGTGATGTGTCCGAACACTAGCATGTCATGCGGACGTTTGCGCACCGCGCTAACATCTTGCGGCGTTTCAACGCTCAAATAGCTATCTCCGAGCATGCTTTCCACATGTCACCTCCTTTTTGTTGGTGGTAACGGCCCAGGACGCCTTGTAACGACTAAAGAAGCTTCTTTTCCCTTCTTAAAAGCAGTTTTTTCAATCCATTTTGTCTTCTAAGATCTTCTAACTTCTTCTAGCTCCACTCTTCTGCTTCTAGCTTCCTCTCCTTCTTGGCTTCTTTTTCAAGCATTCTCCCCTCTTACTCTTGCTTGCACAACTCCATTGCTTGCTACAATAGCATTTTTTCAAGCTCACAACACCCTTTCAGCTCTTGCAGCTCTATCTCCCTTTCCTTATGCTTGTAAGCATCCTAGGATTCCATATCCCTCATCTATTGCATACTTACTTCATGATACGGGTTCTCCTCCTTGAGCGGGGATTTCTTTTATCACCTCTTTTGTGATACGAGTTCTCCTCGAGCAGGGTTTGCTTTTATCACTCATATTTGGTGGTGTGGGTTCTACTCCTAAAGCAAGTTTTGCCACCACACGCTTTTTCCCTTTCGGTTACTCTCTCTCTTTCTATCTGGCTGTCTGTGGAAGTAGAAACACCAAAACAGGGGTTTGACTGAGGCAAACCCCTATACAACCCCAACACTTTCTCAAGATCTTACGCATGCAAGTATCAAAGACACTCACCTGCTAGAGGCTTCATCACTCCCGTGGATGTAAGTATTTCTTTCCTTTCTCCTTATCTTTATCAGTTTCATTTCATCTTATTGTAGTTCTATTACATTCCGCTATTTCCCTATATCCTGTCAGCTCTCAGCAATCGGAGTAGTAGTCATTTTGTTGTTTTCTGAGACATTCTCGTTCTCTAGTCCATATGAGACGCCAACGTGCCCAGCACGCCATGCCATCGTCCATATTCTACGCTATCATCCTTTGGTTGAGAGCTTGTCAATTTGTCCAGAAAACCTTTGTGACCCGCTATTTCAAATTCTGAAACTCTCACCGCTGTTCCTTGAGGTAGTTTAGGGCAGTTCGCCTCGCGAGGCTCTCTGAATGAAGGGAGCTCGTGAGTAGCAAATCCCCTTTCTCTACATTTTGGGGAACCCGACGTGAAGAGAAAATCTTCCAAAAAACTAGGAATTTATTTACCCCTACTTGACGGGGTCATAACTTTTGACTCGGTGCTCAGAATTCAGAACCATTTGCACTGTTGGAAAGGTCTCCTAGAGAACTAGTTTAGTCCCTAAAATACTAATGCCTTCTACAATCAAATTTTAGGGACTGACACAAGTTATGACCTCAAATTCTGCTCCAAAGACCTCTAAAAACACAAATTACTATAACATAGAAAATACTGAAAAAATCGTAATGAATTTAATATCTTCTTTTATTAGTTCAGTATCTAATTTTGTTCAAAATGTTAATGATATTCCATTTCATGCATGTGATCGTGACTTGGCTTTGCCTATGTCACTTGATATCTTTGATCCTTCTCATGAAAGTCATCTTGCTTTGGAGGATATTTTGTTGCAAGAAGATGAAATCATTGATACTTTTCTTAACATTACTCTACCTTCTATCCATTCCAATGCACTCTTTTCTAGAGATAGTGCACTAGTGAATGATGAATCTCCTCTCCATTCCAATGCACTCTCTTCTAGAGACGTTCCATTGATGAATGATGCACTCTCTTCTGGAGATGATGCATTAGTGAATGATGAACCTCCTTCCACATCTTATCCTCCCTAGATCAATGTTGAGAATGTTTCCTCAAACAATTATTCCACATTTGATCCCATTTGGGTTGATGTTGAGAATATGTCTTCAAATAATTATTCTACTAGTTGTGATGATTCTGTAAATGTAATCTATGTCCCTGCTGCCCCTCAAAGGCCTAAGAGACCGATCATTTATGTGACTCCAGCTAGTCCTAAAAGGGCTTGTTCTATTGATGGTGTTTCATCTGAGAGTGATTCTCCTGATATGTGTATGGCTACTCTTACAAATTGGTAGCCCATACCTATGAGAATAAAATGAATAAACAACCTAGCCTTCCTCAAGCACCTATACCTACAACTAAAGCACCTAGTGATTACAATCTTGTCGAGCAACTCTATGTTACTCCGGCTAAGATCTCATTGTGGGACTTGGTTCAATCTGCTCCAATTTATCAAGGTATGCTTCAAGAAGCCTTGCAAAAGATCCTCTTTCCTTCTTCCGCTAGGCCGGCAGATGCTAATGCATTGATAGCTCATATTCGTGCAGATTCGCCAGATATTACGTTTTATCCATAGGAGCTCCCACCTCCAAATGTATAGAAGCAAGCGGACCCTCTAATGATCATAGTTAACATTAATAAAATTGGCATTAGACGTACTCTCGTTCACCCTAGTTCAACGCTCAATGTATGTAGCATTGATCTATTGCCTAAGATTAATATTGACTCATCTTCTCTTAATACTTCTTTAGTTGTCATTTGTGGGTTTGATGTTGGTCGACAAGCCCTACACACAATAGTATTACCTTTGCAGCTTGGACCCGTTACTGTACCCACCCTTGTATATGTTATGCCAGAAAAATTACCATATAACCTTCTTGGTAGACCATGGATTCATGCTATGGGTGCAGTTTTGTCTACCTTGCATAAATCCATTAAGTAGTCACAATCAAGGCTGACCTTGATGCTATGCGCTTATGTGAGATGGTAGTTGTCGGTCATGCTTCAGTTGTGCCTACTCTTAGTCCTTCAGTATCTTCCAATGTGTTGATGTTTACTCCAGCAGTAACTACTACAAAGGATACTCTTGAGATAGATATCCTTGAAGAAGATCCTGCTAGAGTAAGAAATACTAAGTCTACTCCTTCTCAAGAAAATGCATGTCTTGGTGATGATTGGGGTTCCTTAGACTTTACTGATTCCTTCGTTCAGGAATATAAAGACGACTCGATCCACTTAGACTTTCCAATGGCATCATTCACACCCGCTATCGAAGATGGTTACTCTTTTGTATCGCGGTGTAAGGCCAACGCAAATAGTAATGTTCTTGGTGTTGATCCTCCTTCTGAGGAAGATGATCACACTTATATTAAGGAGGTTAATATTGGTAGTCCTATCAAGAAGGGTGATGGCGATCCCGTAGAGGAGTATGATCCCCCTAGCCGGAATAATACTCTCCATGAGGATCCTCCTTTGTCTCCCATCTTCGTATCTTCTTGCAAGCAGTCAAACTTTTCTCCACAAGAGAAAGGGTTGCTTCCTACTCCTCATCCCTTATCTAAGCAAGAGCATATTTTGTTGCAGCTTCTAAAAGCCCACTTAATGACTCTTCCTTCTACATGCAAGAAATCTCATGAACATGATAAAGCGAAACATTCTTTCTATGACTACCATCGAGTGCCTAGCCATTCCACTAGTGAATGTAAGGCCTTGAAGGAAAAAATATAACTTCATGATTCAGGTGTCGTCACTCCTTTATTTGCTAATGCACCTACCTTTTCTTCGCATGACAAGTGATATTGAGGTCTACCTCTATCTTGCATTTTCTAAGTATCTTTCATAGTTCTCCTCCCCTGTATGTTGGGGACAATGAAAACTCATTTTGGAGATGTGTGTCCTTCTCAAGGACCCTCTCTCTCCTCTTTGTACACCTTCAAACTAAGCATCCCTTGAGTGGACCCCTTTCTTTTGAAGGGTTCCCGAGGGACCCCCTTTGAAAGATTTTCTCTCAAATGAATTCATTGGCGTCTAGCTTGGGGGCAGCCTGACTAGACCTCACTTTTCAAATAGCACGTCCTTTGAGTGGACCCATCTTCTTTTGAAGGGTTCTCAAGGGACCCCTTTGAAAGCCTTCCAATTTGTCGACGGCCTGTGTGACTGTCTGCTTACTTTCCTGCGTGACCACTTTTGCTTTGTAGGTGCGTCTGTGAAGCCACTTTTTGACTCTGCAGAGTCCCCTTCCTTGGGTTTCCTCCATGTGAGAGATCTTGTGGGATATCTCCCTGCAGGTCTATGGGCTTGTAGGACACTTCCTTTGAACTTCCTCCATGCAAGAGATCTTGGGGGTGGCTCCCCTGCAGGTCTGTGGGTGTGTAGGGCGCTTTCTTTGGGTTTCCTCTATGTGAGACATCTTGGGGGATACCTCCCTGCAAGCCTGTGGGTCTGTAGGGCACTTTCCTAGGTTCCCTTCATGCAAGAGATCTTGAAGGACACCTTCCCTGCAAGTATGTGGGTTTGTAGGGCACTTCCCCGGCTTCCTCCATGTGAGAGATCTTGGAGGACGCTTCCTTGCAGGTTTGCAGGTCTGTAAGGCACTCTTCTTAGTTTCCTTCATGTGAGAGATCTTGGAGGACACTTTCCTTGCAGGTCTATGGGCCTATGAGGCGCTTACATTCTTAAATTCTCTTTCTTCTCAACTTGTATATACCATATCAGAGATCCACATCTTCTTCATCCTGAGTATATGCCCTTCCTCTCTTCATTTTAGAATTCTTCTATAATTTGGGGACGACACATAGCACTGAGACAACCTTCTACATCGAGGTCTCTTTTACTTTGTTGACTCAAATCCTTTAGCTTTTTATGTTCTAACATTGTTGTCTGGTGCAGGTTTTTCTTGTCTAATGTATTTGTTTTGTAGGTCTTCAGCCTAGGGGCATGCTTTCGTAGTTCGAAGAGTTGTCTACTTCCTCTACAGTATCCTTTTGGCATATGATGTTATTTATGTTTAGTAGATTTCCTTTAGTGTGCATATTAATGTAGATTCATATGCCCGCTAAAGTGGGGGAAAAATGTATAGTCGTAAAATTGCACCCCTTGCAATTTCGCATACGTTCTTGCCTCCGTTTTAGTGCCCACTCCCTTAGCATCTTGTGTAGGCTCATTTTAGCCCCTGCATCAGCCTTTTTCCCTTCTCAGGATGCTCTAGCACCCCTTTTCAGCAACTACCCTTCGCACATTAGCTTTACATCAAACTTTGGGCTTTTCCCGTTCTCGTCGTTTTGTAGCATGATGTGTCCGACACTAGCGCGCCATGCTAACGTCCTGCAATGTTTTAACGCTCAAACAGTTGTCTCCAAGCATGCTTGCCATTTGTCACCGCCTTTTTGTCGGTGGTAGCGGCCCGAGACGCCTTGTAATGGCTAAAGAAGCTTCTTGTCCCTCCTTAAAAGTAGTATTTTCAATCCATTTTTTCTTCTAAGATCTTATAACTTCTTCTAGCTCCATTCTTTTGCTTCTAGCTTCCTCTCCTTCTTTAGCTTCTTTTTCAAGCATTCTCCCCTCTTGCTCTTGCTTGCACAACTCCATTGCTTGCTACAATAGCATTTTTTCAAGCTCTCACAACACCCTTTTGGCTCTTGCAACTCTATCTCCCTTTCCTTATGCTTGTAAGCATCCGGGGATTCCATATCCCTCATCTATTGCATACTTACTTTGTGATATGGGTCTCCTTGAGCAAGGATTGCTTTTATCACCTCTTCTGTGATACAGGTTTTCCTCCTCAAACAGGTTTTGAGGACCAATGTAACACACATGAACCACCAACAATAGAAAGGTTTGCAGATCAACGAACAAGGAGCAAGCTAATCTCTAGATTGAGGGTCAGCTCCATACCTATTCTAAGCTAACTCTAACCAAGGAGGAAAAGGGAGATGGAAATGCTTGGAAGTAAAATAGTAAAATAAAAAAGGCCATAAGCCAAGAATAGGCATCCTTATGTTGGTTGATCAAAGCTTAGTAGCACAACACATAATAGTTAACAAGACAACTTCACACAGCACATCCATGTATCAAGCAATCCAAACCATACACAGCTACAAGTCAAAATTGTTGGAGTGACAGCCTCATACATTGCATATCTTCAAAAATTGCATACATATGGAGGATTGACTACAAGCATGCATACATTGAGGACCCCCTAGAACCAAACAATAGAAGGGCAAAGAGAAGAGAATAATAGCCCAAGCATGAGAAAGAGCAACACAGTTCTATTATAATGATCCAACCTCATAACAAGAAAATCACAACACAAACCTAGTGTACATAACCCAACCTCCTAACAGAGGAGAGAAGCAAGAAAGAGAGTAAGCAAAGAGGGGGAAAGAGCCATAGTAGCTGAGATGATCCTCCAATCACATACATGTGGAGGATCAACAACAAGCACACATACATTCAGACTCTCCTGGGACTAGACAACAGAAGGGAAAGGAGAACAAAATAAAAACCCCAACCATGAGCAAGAGCAACATAGTTATGTTATAATGATCCATTCTCAAAGACAAGAAAGCCACAATAGCACAAACATTGTAAAGAACCGGACCAAATTTTTTCAATTCTCAAATTACAATCAGCAATGCAACACACCCGTTAGGGTTAGATAAATCAAACCAGCAGTTACAATTTAACTCTTTGCCAAGAATGCGCACTCAATCTCAACAAGAGAGAGGCTGTCATATGGCAAGAGGATCGTCAGTACAAAAAATCAGAACTGCAACTGAAAGTAACTCAACACCAAGTATGTGCTACCCAAACCAGAATGGAATGAGGCGACCATATGGTGGAGGTTTAAAGAAATACAAATGCAAGTTCGAAATAAACTCAACACCCAGAATGTGCTTTCAAACCCGGAGTGGGAATGGAGCTACCATAGGGCGGAGATGTAAGATATTACAATGCAATTCCACTGTAGATAGGCGGCAAGCCAGCCTCTTCCACTTATCCAGTGGGCATTACAAGCATGATAAAGCAAGACTAAGAGAAATGCTGACAGTACTACTGTGCAGCTTACAATATATTGAAGAATGCCTGCAAGATCAAGGATTAGAACTCCACAAAGTGCTGCAATAGTAAATATGTCATCCAAAAGATCGAATATGAATTCCTAACACCCGTCCTTCGCTAATATGCAATTTTCTCAAGTCTGATCTGACAGACCAGCAACATGAATTACAGAACCAGCAATACATAAACTCAATGAAAAGCTCACAACTCACTCATTTCTCACTCAAATTACATGAAAACTGATGCAAAATACTCTTAAAATGATGGCGCCTAGTTTAGTAATGAAAAAGGGCAGCTAAAAGTGGCTATTAATTAATGGCACGGATCCCAAAGCACTCCAGAAAGTAGGGCTTTCAAGGAATGACGAATTTGCTTTATAAAATCAGAAACTTCATTAAAAATTCCACAAATTTGCAAGTATGGTCGCCCCAAGTAGAGAAGATGATAAGACCAACACCCAGAACAATATATTTTTTTATTTTTGATATATGAATGAAACTTCGAATCAGCTATGATATTCAACAACATCCAGAATATGATAGAAATGCAAGTACTCAGCTACAAAATGCAAGATCATCAAAACAATGCAAAACCTCACTACAAATTCACTCAAACAAGCAAACCTCTCTACTAGGTGCTATCTCTCAAGCACGAAGTCGAGCCCAAGCTAGGAGGCATTCATTCCTCGAAGCAATCCAGCAACCATTTCGGCAGCATAACAATACTCAAGATATCAGATGATGAAAAAGAAGACCAAGACCTCCTTTTATAAACTTGTGATGACTTTCCAGAAGCTTCTAGAAACCCTAACTTTCAAATTTGAACTGTCTTCTTTTCCCTCCAATTTGGGCGCCCCCTTTCTCAAGGTTTAATTTAACTTTATTTTAAAATCTTTTCCTTCATAAAAAGGCGTCCTTTTCTCCAAGTAATATTTTGAACTTTAAAATATAATAATTCACCTCAATGAGGCGTCCACCCATAAAGCCCACCTTTTAAAACAACTTAAAGTTCAATCACTAGGCTAAGGGGGGGGTCAACAATAAAATATAACATTAAAATATGACTTTATTTAAATAATCTGAACTTATCTCTCCAAATGTGTCCCAAAGCCAAAATGAACAAGCCAACTGAATTGACTGAAGAAGAAAGCCAACTGATCAGGAGCCAACATGTCAACTGCTAAAAATAGAATTTACTAAAAATAGTAAATTCGGAAAGTTGCTCGGATCAAACTGCATGCGACACCATTGCGAAGCCTTCTGAAAACCCAGAAAGAATCCGCACTCCAAAATCCCAAACTCCGAGATGTAGCCGTCATAACTTACTAAAAATAGTAAGTTCGAAAAGGTTGCCCGACGCAGTTGCAAGTCATACCTCTGCGAAGCTCTCTGAAAACCCAGAAGGAATCCAGAATCCAAACAACCAAACTCCAACAAGCAAAACCCTGAATCATCAAGAGAACCCATCAAACAACCGGAAACCCTAATTCTGCCACTGACCAGCCGACAGCACACTGGGAATAGGCTACCAATCACTGAAAAGTGAAGTGTTAAAAACGGGGACATTACAAACATGTTGTATAGAATCCAACCTCCTAATGTTTGAAGTCTCTAAGGTATATATAGAAGAGGAGAGAGAAGCAAGAAAGAGAGGAAGAAAGGGGGAAAGAGCCATTGTAGCTAAGATGACCTATATTTGAATTTGAAATGTGACAACTTGCTAGAGTTTCACTTATGTCTACAACTACCACCCTCTAGTTGCCAGTTAGAAACATTATTATTTGGCCTACGTGAACTCCCTTTGCAATATTCATCAAGTAGATGAATAATAAATATTTCGCCTTTAAAAACCTAGAATATTAAAACCATAGTTTTAATATTTCACTCATCATCCCTTCATTTGTGTGAATGTGTTTGATTGATGTGTGAAATACATTTACATGAATAAACTCACCTTTGAAAAATTATTCACAACATTTATCTTCCTTTTAAATTGTATTTCACATTCCCATGAAATATCCTTGCCAACTTTGTTAATTATAATCCTCTTCACATATTTAATTTTAAGATTGCAACATTTTTGCCCCATGATTCACTTGTGTGCGAATGATTTTCACCCACATGATTTACTCATAAAATATTACTCTCCACATTTTATCTTTTCCCTCTTTTGAAATATTTCACGCTCCTGTGAAATGCATGATGCCTCTTGAAATAATAAATTTCTCCTTTCATTTGATTTATCTTTACAAATGTCTCTCCTCTTCTATTTCACTTTAGTGTGATACTTTTACCTGTGCATTTACCAACAACTATCTCCCCTTGAACTTTACATTTTTCCTTTTGAAATATTAAACTAATTAATATTTCACATTGATTTCCATGCCCACTCATAATCATTTTCAATTTACCTACTTCATCTTTAACTATTAAAGTCCAGCTTTAAAAGTTTAAACCAAATTATCATCTTACAGCTTTCAAATTTTTGCAATGCAAAATGAAATTAAATCCATCATCGCAAGGAATATTTTTTTATTAAATTCTTCTTCCAAGTTCAAATGGCATCATTGTAGGTCCCAGATCTCTTCACAGGCCTTGGCAAATGCATTCTAGAGCATGGAGGATTGATTTGAAATTTGTGAAGGTTTCCTAAATGCTTCATCCCACAAATTAAATTAATATTAAAGTTGTTGAGTCGTTACCTTAAAGTTCAATGGGGGGTTTCCAGCTCCAACATATTAAACTTTTTCCTTTAAGTCCTGCTAGCATCCAATCAATGGTGCAAATTGACTTTTGAAGACAAGGTTTTACTTTATACTTTATGGCCTAGTGTGCAGGAAAATAAAATAATATTTTCCTCCTCCCTATGGTGGGCTCCAGATGCTTCCTTGGCTTTAAATAGCCAACGGCAAGGGTTCTCAACTTTTTATCTCTTGCTCTTTCCTCAAACTCTTGGCATCCGTTGATTTAAAGCAGGATTAGTTTCCACTCCAAGACTTCTTCAGACTTTCATAGCAAACATTAAAATATTATTTTCTCCAACCTTATGAACTTCTCATAGCCTCCACGAGCTATTCGATTGAAACTAGAACTCATCTAATAGAACAGATTGATCCAACCTTCATTCTTGGTTTAAAAATTGGAGTTTATTAAAAAAAGATACAATTATTTCCTACCATTTTAGGGTTGCACCATGTTTCATTCTTGTCATGCACTTCACCAAGCAATATGCCATGCTTAATTTTCATTATACATTCTTTGTTCTTTAAGTGAGGCACCTTGTTCCAAATTGTTCTATAATTTTTAGTTTTCATATTTATATACTCTTGCACCTCTTTTCACAAGATCACACCATTGATACAATTATACCTAGCTCTTATATTGGAGGTGCCATTGTATTTTATTGGAAATTCTCCCCACCAAGACATGCCATTTTGTATGGCCTGCACACCATTTCTTTATACTTCTATATGCTTTTCTAGCCACAAAATGGCTATTCCATGCTTGGATTGGCAGCACCATTCTCTTGATCATTAATCATGCCTTTCATGTGGCTTGAACCATATTTATTAGAAATGCCGCCCTTTACCCCCCCACGCCCCATGTGTTGTTGGCACCATTATTTAACTTCTTTGCCATATTAGAATGGCATGCCACATCTTCCAATTGTAGTGCATTGTTAGACTTTGCTTCGTGCCTCCTTTTATTTTTGTGCCATAGCTCTCCTTTAGTGTTCGCACCATAGTTTGGATGTGGCATGCCATATTGTTATTGCAGCAACACACTTAAATGTTATGCCAAGCTCTTCCAAGCCACACCCCTCCATTTTGTCATTGTGCCATACCTAAATAGGTTGCATGATATGTAAGGAAGCAAAGGTGTGCAGAAACGCTTCTTACACTAACCATGAGAACAGGATTATGCAAATTTCAAATAAAATATTACAGAGATTTGAAGAAATTCATAATACCATAAACATAATAACAATAAAACCAACTCAGTGATTTACATGGGGAAAACCCTTTCATGAGAAAAACCCCACACTCCAAAACCTGCACAATGTATTATCAAATCTTGAAACAGATTACAACACACTTGCAATGCAAGTTCTTACAGGAGTCTTCACCTCAACTCAATTTAGAGGAATTTCAGCAACATTCCAATAGCATACAAACTTGCAAACTAACTCTCACCTTTCTCTCTCAAAAATGACCATCTCAAAGTACCAATATATAGTATTACATTGCATATGAGAACCTTCTAGAGATAAAGCATTTCTTTTAGAAACATCTGATAAAAACTCATAGCAATCTTACCTCTATCTCCATATAAAAGATACTTATCAAAATAGCTGCTTTTCACCTATCACAAAATCTTCCATTCTTGGCTTGCTTTTTTTTTTAATTTCCATACGAGGTAGAGACACTTCCCTTTTTTTTTTCGTTTTTATCTTTTTGTTTTAAAACGCTTTATTCCTAACATTCCCCCACTTGTCGAACACCCTGCATGAGCCAATAGAAAATAGGTAGTTAATTGTTGGGGACCGAAAGGCCCATTAATTTGGAACACCATCTAAACTTTTATGTGCTCACAGACTTTGTTAATGCATCTACAACATTTGCCACAGTCTCTACCTTTTCTAACTTCACCCTGCCATCCTCGACCATATATCTAACAAAGTGATACTGAACATCAATGTGTTTGGTCTTGGCATGAAAAGTTGGGTTCTTCGCAAGGGAGATTGCACTCTAACTGTCACAATAAACTGTAACTGCTCTATGTTTTAATCCAATATCTGAACATAAACGCTTCAACCAAATGGCTTCTTTATAGGCATGAGTAGCTGCCATGTACTCTACCTTAATAGTGGACAAAGCAACCACAGCCTGTCGCTTGCTCATCCAACTGATTGCACCACCATTAAGAGTAAACACATATGCACTAGTGGACCTTCTGCTATTGACATCACTAGCCCAATCTGAATCCACAAAACCATGAATACTCAGGGAATGTTGATCTCCTGTACCATGAAAACATATAGAGTACTCTAATGTACCCTGCAAATATTTGAAGACCCTCTTAACTACATCCCAATGCACTCTTCCAGGATTAGACATAAAACAAGAAAGAACTCCCACTGCTTGGGCAATGTCTGGTCTTGTACAAACCATAGCATACATTAAGCTTCCAACTGCACTTTGGTAGGGCACTCTGCTCATGTCTTCCATCTCCGACAGGAATGTAGGACATTGTGAAATAGAGAGTTTCGTTCCCAATGCAATAGGAACACAAAGTGGTTTACAATCCTACATGTTGAACCTTTGCAAAACAAAACAAACATATTTACTCTGGCTAAGCCATAGCTTTTTGTTATCACGATCTCTTCTAATCTCCATCCAAGTATGTGTTTTGCTACACCAAGATCTTTCATTTCAAATTTCACAGAGAGCTGAGATTTCAATTCTGCAATCAAACCTTTGCCTTTCCCAACAAACAACATGTCATCAACATATAAAGCAATTACCAGGAAATAATCACCATCAGATTTAAAATATACACAGTGATAAGATTTAGACCGCACAAATCCCAAACTCAACACATATGTATCAAATTTCTGGTACCACATCCTAGGACTTTGTTTCAGGCCATACAGAGATTTATTTAACTTACAAACCAACTTGATTTTACCTTTTACCATGTAGTGCTCTGGCTGTGTCATATAAATCTCTTCCTCCAAATCATCATGAAAGAACGCAGTTTTCATATCCATTTGTTCCATTTCTAGATCATAAGCCGCTGCAATAGATAATAAAAACCAAATGGATGTCATTTTAGCAACAAGAGAAAAAATTTCACCGTAATCAATACCCTCAACCTGAGAGTATCTATCCCTTCGGAACCAACCGTGCCTTATACTTTTCAATATTTCCATTTGAACCAATCTTTTTCTTAAACACCCATTTACATCCAACAGGTTTCCGACCTTCAGGAAATGGTACAAGGTCCTGTTGTGACCTAATTCACACCTCGCCCCATTGCAGGTGGGGACCCTCATAGTTTGTTGTTTAGGGTTTCGTCGTTGAGTCTCGGTCTCGTTCGATCTCCGTTTGGGGTTTAGGGTTTTGAAGTTTTGAATGGTCACCCGAGTCAAGGGAATTTGAGCCTGGAGCACTGTGCAAACATCATCATCACACCTAGGAGACCCGAGAGACGAAGATCGACTGTCATTTTGGTCAATTCCGACATCTCCTACTTTTTAGGGTTTTCACTCTGAACCCCCTATTTTTTAGGACCTACTTTTTTGGCACTTTTGAGCAATTCTGAGATCCCTATTTTTTAGGGGCTATTTTTAGAAAGTTGCTATTTTTGGAAAGTTTCTATTTTTTGTCAGGGTTTCTATTTTGGAAGGGTCCTGAATTTCGAAAATCCACTCAGAAGTTCGAAAAACTCAACATAACTCTCACAAAATCGATTTGAAAATTTGGTGGATTCATGGTGAAAATTATGAAAAAAGTTAAAAATCTGGAAAAATCACAGAAAAATGAAAAAATCAATCAACAAATCTGAAGAATTCATGGAGGAGACTGAAAAATCTGAGAAATTCATGAAGAAATATGAAGAATTCATGGAGGAGATTGAAATTCATGATGAATTTGCTTAAGTATGGAGTCCAACCAGCATGGAGAAAGGAGAAATTAATGTCAAGAAACTTCAGCCAGAAGAGACAATGGCAAGACAGTTGATGAAGTCCGCCCTTGGTCAAAAGCTGAATGGCATGGAATCAAGACAAGTCCGCCCACCATAAAAGGTAATGGCCTGAAGACAAGAGGTAAAGTCTGCCCTTGTATGGCAAAGATATAAGCCAAGTCCGCCCTTAGTCAAATCTTGGATGGCATGGAGTAGGCTGAAGTCCGCCCTTGAGTGGCAAAGAAATGAGGCAAGTCCGCCCAGCCTTAGGCAAAAAGAATGGCAAGACACAAGACCAAGTCCGCCTTGGACAAAACACAAAGTGGCATGAAATTTGACAAAGTCCGCTCATGAATGGCAAGGAAAGTTGCCAAGTCCGCCCTTGAGAAAAGGTTAAGATGGCAAGACAATTGATGAAGTCCGCCCCTAGTCAAATGGTAAATGGCTAGGAAATTGGTGAAGTCCGCCCTTGGAGTGGCACAATGCTTAGTAAAGTCCGCCCACCATAAATGAAAGTGGCTTGAGAAGGGGTAAAGTCCGCCCTTGGACATAAAGAGAAGAATGGATGGCATGAGAACATGAGAAGTCCGCCCCAAGACATATGGAAAGAGATAAAGCTAAGTCCGCCATGTAGAAAAGATTGAGTGGCTAAAGCATAGCCAAGGAAGAATTAGATGGCTTGGACTAAGGCTAAGTTCGCCTTGAAAAAAAAATACATAGCTAAATTAACAAATGAAGCTCGCCATGCCAAGAAGCAAGGAAAATCAAAATTTTGCCTAAGTGGGGACGTTTGGAAATTTAAAAATATGCTGGGCCTTGAGGAAATTCGCCATGCTTGGAGAGAATAAGAAAAAAATTTCTAAGTCCAACATTTATATGTCTAAAATATTTTTGCTAGACTTATGATTCGGAAAGAAAATCATGGCAAAATGAAATTGGAAGATAAAAATCATGGCGAAATGAAGACGAAAGAAAATTTTGCCTAAGGCAATGGCAAGAAAAATTTTGAAAATTAAATATTGCCTTAGATAAAAAATAAATATTGCCATAAAAACGAACGGGTTGAAAATGACACATAAAATAATTATTTTAATTATTTATTTTTCAACACCCCAAAGAGATAAGCTTTGAAAGTCAAAATTGGAAAAAGACGAAAAAGAACTTCACTGGACTAGCATAAGATTTGGAAACTTTGTCGGAGACCGTCGTTGAAGATAAAACTTGCCATTCAGAAGCTGAGTAAAAGCCATGTTTAAACTTGATTTAATGGAAACAATTGAAATTTGCTAAATGGGTCGATTTTCTCATCTTTAAAACTGAGTTCACTTCTCATTTTTACAATCATTCGATTTTCGAAAGAAAAGTGTGAGAGGAAAATTGTCTAAGGCAAGAAAGTTAGAAGTTTGAAGCAAAGTGAAAGAAAAAGAATTTATCCCAGCCGGCATTGTGATCGTGATCATTTCATTTTTTCAGAGAAGCCAAGCAGACTTATTTTCTTTGCTTCATTTTGACACAAACAACTTCGTTAATTGCT
>VDFB02078141.1:0-28295 GCA_007258455.2 Sequoia sempervirens
TGCTAAGCCTTTCAAGCAAAAGCTTCAGAAAATGCACCCCAAGTGGCCCTATTGGTTAAGAAAGAATTAGAGAAGCTATTGGACAATAGATTCATAAGACCCATTGACTATTTAGATTGGATCTCAAATGTAATGCACGTAGCCAAACCAAACAATGCTACCAGAGTATGTATATAATTCCATGATCTCAACAAGGCTTGTCCCAAATATGATTTTCCTTTGCCAAACATTAACATGTTGGTTGACCTCACTGTAGGGCACAAAATTCTTTCCATCATGGATGGATTCTCTATATACAATCAGATTAGAATTGTGCTTGAAGACCAACATAAAATAACCTTCACTACACCATGGGGCATGTTCTACTATAATGTCATGCCTTTCGGTCTCAAGAATGCAGGAGCAACCTACTAGTGAGCCATGACTGTTATCTTCCATGATCTCATTCATATAATAATGGAAGATTATGTTGATGATCTATTAGGGAAATCAAGAAAAAGGGAAGAATATCCTCTAGTACTCAAGAAGATCTTTGAGCATCTAGAGCAGTATAACCTAAGGCTAAATCCTAAGAAATGTGTTTTTGGGGTCACATTAGGAAAACTACTGGGTTTCGTTGTCTCTAGAAGAGGTATAGAAGTAGATCCAACGAAAGTCAAGGATATTATGCATATGCCTCCACCACACAATCTCAAACAATTAAGAAGCCTACAAGGTAAGTTACAATCCATTCGGTGATTCATTGCTCAATTAGTCGACAAGTATCAGTCGTTCACTCATCTCCTAAAGAAGGATACCGCTTCAATGTCAATTTGGCTTTGACAAAATCAAAGAGTATTTAGTTCGCCCACCAATCCTTCTGCCACCAATTCTTGGTAAGCCACTCTTGTTTTACATTTTTGCCACTTCAGTGGCACTGGGGTCATTATTGGCACAAAATGATGAGTTATCAAAGGAAAGAGCAATCTATTACATTAACTGAGCCTTGGTGGGTTATGAACTCAACTATTCCCCAATGGAAAAATCTTGCCTAGCCATGGTTTTCAATTTGCAAAAACTTTGACATTACATGCTCAGTCATCTAGTAAAGCTCGTCTCCAAGGTCGATCCACTCAAATACCTATTATCTAGGACAATTATAACTGGTTGCACAACTAAGTGGGTCATGCTTCTGAGTGAATTTGATATAGAATATGTGGATAAAAAAGCTATTAAAGGACAAGTGATAACTAATCAACTGCCAGATGCTCCCTTAGTAGATGACTTACCCCTAACAATAGAATTTACTGATGAAGGAGTCTTCATAGTAACAGAAGTGGCCACATGGAAACTGTACTTTGATGGGTCATACAAACATAATGGATCAGGGGCAAGAATCTTACTTGTCACCCCCCAAGGGGATTATATACCGAAGTCATTCAGATTGGACTTTCCATGCACAAGCAAAATAATTGAATATGAAGCTCTTCTTACTGGCCTCAGAATAGCAATCCAATGGCATATCACTCACCTTAGTGTCTTTGGTGATTCTCAATTAATCATCAAATATGTCAGTGATGAGTTCTTCACAAAAGATGATAAACTACTATCCTAGAAATGCATGGTAGATGACTTCAAGAAGTATTTCACTTCCATCTAGTTTGATCAAATTCCAAGAGTCTAGAACAAAGCAATAGATGCCATGGCTACCATTGGGTCCTTAATTGACATGCCCAAAGAGAAAATAGAGTGTGATTTCCTCATTGAACAACTCTTAATCTTGACATATGATATCCCAGGAAGTGAGATGGTGTGTAACATTGTAAGTCCCATGTCCCCTTGGTACCATGATATCTACACCTACCTCCACAACAACATATTACGTCCTAATCTCATACAATATCAAAGAAAATCTTTCATCCAATGAAAATCCCATTACATCATTGTAGGTGATACACTTTATCGACATGGGTATGATGGAACTCTCCTTTGATGTTTGAATGAGATTGAATCCCACACTACGTTAATGGAAGTACATAGTGGTGTATGTGGGGCCCACTCAAATGGCATGTCCCTAGCTAAGATAATTATCCAAGTAGGATATTACTGGCCTACATTAGAACATGATTCTTGTGAGTTCATCAAGAAGTGCTTACCCTGTCAACAACACACTGATCTGATACATGCTCCAACACAGGACCTGCAACCTCGTGTAGCACCATGGCCCTTCTCTTAGTGGGGTTTCTACCTAATCAGCAAGATATATTCCCCGTCCTCTAATGTCCATACCTTCATCATTACTACAACTGAGTACTTCACCAAGTGGGGGGAAGCAATGCCACTCTCACAAATCACAGAAACTCAAATTTCAAAGTTTATCCTCTTCCATATTCTCTACAGATATGGAATACCATCAACCATCATTTCTGATAATGGGAATTATTTCCAGAACAAGGATATGAAACACCTTTGTGACACCTTTCATATCCAACATCGTTGGTCTACACCTTATTACCCCCAGGGTAATGGTCAGGCGGAAGCCACCAATAGAACCCTCATCAAGATCCTTAAAAAGGTGGTCAATAATACTGGTCGAGAGTGGCACCTTCACATCCATCCTACCCTTTGGGCTTATCGCACCTCCATCTGCACCCCTACTGGCATCACTTCGTATTCTCTAATTTGTGGTGTTGAAGCCATCTTGCCGATTGAGGTAGAAATCCCATCACTAAGAATCTCCCTAAAGAATCTTATCAGTGATGAAGATGCTCGAGTTTCAAGACTCAATCAACTAGAAATCCTCGATGAAAGATGGATCAAAGCATATGACCACCTTCAAGCCTATCAAAATCATCTAAAAAGAAGCTACAACAAGAAGGTCCATCCTCACCAGTTCAACATTGGTGATTTAGTCCTCAAGGAGAATCAACACACTCAACAGGACTAAGAAAAGAAGGGAAAATTTGAAGCAAATTGGCTTGGTCCTTATGTCATCACCGCAAAATATGGATCAGGGGCCTATAGACTAGCTACACCTAAAGGAGATCTACTAGAGGATCCAATTAACATCATGCACTTGAAAAGGTTCTACACTTAAATCAACTGGGGTATCCTATCCTGCAAAAATAAAAAATACAAAAAAAATAGAAAATTGTCAAAAATACAAAAAAATTGATAAATTAGAATTTTTTTTTCCAAAAATAGTAAAGAGAAATAATTCGTCCTATGGTGAAAACCACCCTTGGTGGCGCCTTGGATTAGTACGTTTAGTGAAAACTTGGTCACAAGCGCCATTCGTAAAGGGATTAATCATTATCTACCTCCCATCCTAGTTATTTGATGCTTCCATCCATCCCAATCTCATATCCTATCATCCCATTGATCTCATCCTTTCATTTGCATCTTTCATCCAGCGCTTGGTATATTTTTGTTGAGCATTGGAAAAACCTCATCTGCTATCTATCATCCTAAGTATTTTATCCTAATCTGAGCTTGTGTCACCAGTCTTGTTATCTTTCCAGTCCTTTGTGTCCATCTAGCTTCCTCCATCACGTCGATCTCCATTTAGATCTCATCTAGTCATGTCAGTCTTTTCATCTTTGTTGAACTACATTTCCCCTATGCTTTCATGTAGGCAAGGCTAATCATTTGATCTTCCTCTGGGGCATTTTTTCCATCCTATTTTTAGTCATCTTTTGTGGTCTCCATTGTCCCCTTTGTACTCTTGTGTAAGGAAAGCAACGGTGCAGAAATAACTCTCCTAATGTCAAAACCTCAGGGAAGAATGCAGAGGTGTTTTTAAATTTTCAATTACAGTTCAATTAAGATACACTTGAAAGCAACAATAGAAACAAAGAAATAAACATACATAGATGAACACCAGATTTATGTGGGAAAACCCTTACGGGAGAAAAACCAACCACACCAAGAGAAGTCACTTTGTATTATAGTAATAAATATTACATACAAAGATTAGACTTATCTTTCTGATGTCAAATTACAACATCAGATTCAAAGATCAACCTTGTATAGAACATTCAAGTTACAATACTCTCATAATAGAATTCACACTGATCACCCTTTGAACTATTCACCCAACTGTTCATTGAACATTGATCGAACCGAACATCATTTGCAATTACAAAATATATCCATGTCATCCCTGTCTGTCGAACTTCCTCACAGAATGGCCACAACAGACTAACTTCCAATGGTTCCCATTCGGCTTCTCTGATTGGTTGTAGACTCACCACGTAGGATAGCCAACACTCGGTCAAAGGAATTCAAACCTTATTCGCATGTCAGTGAGACACTAATTGTGTCTCCCCGATGCCACAAGGCCTGATTGTCGATATCGACCAGACTCATCACTATCGACAAGAGGTTACACCGAGTTCACAAGCTGTCGCTCAAATTTCCCCTTGTCGCCAAGACATCATACCGATATCCATCACATGTATCGCTATTCGGCAAGACCATTTTTATTCGGTGAGACATCATATCTAAGTTCCAAAGTCACGTAGACATTAGTATTCCCTTCGGTAAGACTATCACTACTCGCCAAGAGATCACATTGAGCTTTCAAGTCATACCAAAATGAACAACCGTCGACAAGTCTTATTGCTATCACCAAGAGGTAATACCGAAGTCTTCAAATTATACCGAAACTAACAACCATTGACAAAACTTACCGCTATCACTGAGATTTCTTATCGAAGTCTTCAAGTCACCCCAAGATCAGCCTTCACCGGGAGTCATACCGACAACACCCCATAGCATCGGTGAGACAAACACCCGTCGCCAAGAGTTCTTACCGAACCCTTATGTGTTACTCCGATGACTCCGAGTGCATAACTATTGGTGAGAATTTCCATATCGATAAGACTTCATATTGAAGCATATGAGTTACTCTGATGACTCCAGTCGCTATGAATTTCCCCGACCATCACAAGGAACTAAACTGTTGGCCAGAGATCTCCCCGAGCGGTGAGAGATAGAAACTATCACAGCAATCAACATGTCATAGCGATAGCTCCATTCGACATGACAGAGGCAAGGTCTTGGTGACCTGAACATTTCACAAGGTTTCAACTACTAGTTGGCCAGACACAAAGAATGTCACACCGACTTGGCTCTTTCAGAGGTTTTAGCCTGTGAGATTGAGGCACATAATTCCAACATCTTGTCCCTAGTTCGTCTTTTGTCCTTTTCAAACTACGTTGCCCCAATGCTTTCACATAGGCAAGGTCGATCTTTTAATCCACCCCTGAGGATTTGTTTTGTTTTTCTTTCTTGGTCATCATTTTCTATCACTCATCTTCATTAGTCCCTTTCCACTTTTATCCATATTCTTTTCTTGAACTACGAGGGCTTTGAGCTTTCACATAAGCAAGGCTAATCTTTGATTGGCCCCCAAGGCCCTAAGTCATTAGGGTGTTTCAATCTTGTGTCATGTCCTCAAGTATGTCCTTATCTAGCTGGTTCCTCACAAATGAGATCCACTTGTATCATGAGATTCAATTGATTTCAGAATCTCCCACATCATGATCAATTTTTTAGTTTAGTATCTATCTTTGCTTTCAACAAGATGCATCCTTCCTAATAGACCTCATCAACCCCATCCATCCTCTTGATCCTGTGGTAAAGAAAATTTTGAAATTGATTGTGATCTTTTGATACTTTTGGCTTTTATTTATCATTTGAGCTCCCTATCAGAACTTGTTAAGGCCACCATGATCCATCATATTATGGTGTGTTTTGATCAATTAACATAGGGGCATATCTTGATATTTTTGATGTGCTTCTATCTTCTTGGTTGTCCCATGTAGTACCCACCAAGATCCCCAAGGTGCTTGTGGTTAACCCAATACCTGGCCCAACCAAGGTCTTCATGACTTTGGGGTGTTGGGATAGCCTTCTTGTTTGTTGTGTTTATTTTATGCATTAGATGCTAATTTTCCTTGGTTTGCATACCATGGTACCTGGTGTCTTATGCTATAGCAAAAATCTGTGCTCTAAAAATGGAAAATTGCATTAGGATCACATTTCATAATCAATTCCATTACATTGCATTCATACCTAACCTATGACCTATGATTTTGGTTGTGCAAACATTCACTTTCCATCTCCCATTCTTCTCAGGATACCTATAGTTCTCGATAGGTTTTCACACCCATCTTCCCTTAATTTTATAATTATTACAGGGAAAGTACTTGCCATTAAACCAAAAATATGCCTACCACCTACCATCATTACTATGCAAGTCCTTATTGACATGCATGTTCATGATGCATTTCATTTCATGTTAGGCCATCTCTCTCACATATCACACACCTTTATTTTGTATAAGCTAAAGCAAGCATGATTGCAAAAGAAGTTCATCTAACATCCACATTACAATTCATCTATCCATTAGTGTTTGTAAAAAAATTAATTGCATCTCATCCCACATGATAGGTTCATTACATTTCATCTCATATGCATTATCATCTCATATTTCTTTTAAGTTGATCATATTAATCATATTTTGTTATTCTAAGCTTCTTAAATTCATTTCATTATCTATTCATTTTCATATTAGGCCATATCATTAGCACACTGCATACATCACCACCTGCATCATACATGTTAGTTTTCATAATGTATATAAACATTAACATGTACATCATCATAAGCATATCCATACATCATCTCATAATGATCATCCATAAAGAAAATCATCAACATACACATATGCATAAATAACATCATCCATCATATGTACATCACATGGTATCAATAAAGGCTGTCAAATATCATATATAAAAATCAAAATATGAATGTATATAACATGGTCCATAATAATGTCCATCATATAACCAAAATATACATCCATTGCATATAACATCACATAAGGTACAAGTACAAGGCTCTAGATCAACTATGTTCTTTGTTCCTTTATACTGTACATTCATCATGCACTTGTCAAAAACTAGTATCGTGTCACCTATCCTCTCCCCTCTCTACTATGAGCTGCCCACATCTGATCTATGGTGTGAGTTTGACACTCCCCCTCTACATGGAGGAGTCTCTCCAGTTCCTATATCTATGGGTATGTGTCCTTCCTGATTGGGATGGGGCTGGCATCTGTGGCCTTGCTCGAATGTCGGGAGGTACCTGCTGCTCCTCTGACACTGATGTATAGTAGGATGCTATATAATAGCTAGCCTCTTACATATACCCATCCTGCTCCACCACTTGATATCTGATTGCTTCCCACTCTCCCTTATATTTTTCCTGTGATCCACATATGTATCTCTTCTATTTCCATGCATCATGTGCATACCTCATCTGATCTATCTTTTCCCCCATCCATGCCACTTGCCTTGTGGCCCTGTCCCTTTCAGCCTGCATCACCTATATTTGTGCCTACAATCTCTGTACCTCCACCCCTGTCTCACTACCCTCACCCTGTGCTACCTGTGCCTGAGCCTGTGTTGTCTCTCTCTCTCTCTCTCTCTCTCTCTCTCTCTTTGCAACCTGTGCTCATGCCATCACCGCATCCCTCTCCCTCTATAGGGTCTACATCTGTATCTGTATTGCATCCCTCTCACCCTGTAGGGCCTACATCTATATCAGTGATACATCCCTCTCTATCTGCAAGGTTTGTACCTAAACTATCATAGCCTCCTCTCTCTCCTATATTAGCCCCATGTCTCCCACTATCTAATCTACTACCTTGACTTTGTCACATAGGTCATCTTAGTTTAGTTCTCTCTCTCAGTAGCCCCTCCATCTGTATTCTCAAATCATCCCAATGCTTCTCTGCCTCTGTCATGGTCCCTACAGATACCTACTCTGTCGATCCTTCAAGCTCACTATCCTCTCGCTTACAGTATAGTCACCACTGCCTCTAGCCTATCTCACTCCCATCTCACTGCTACCCCCTCCTCATGCTCTTTGGATATCTCTCCCTCAATTTGAGTCACCTCTACTTGTAGCTAGTGCACCTCAGCTAGCAAAGTATCCCTCTCTACCTGTAACTCCTCATGTTGTGACATTGCATCAACTACATCTTTGAAAACCCTCTTGTCCTCTGTCCGCACACTAGCCACTTCTGCTAGCAACATGCTCACTTTTGCCTCTAGTCTACATCTTGAAGCCAATGCATCTCTTAGTATCTATTCAATGATCTGTAATCTCGCCATGGCACCTCTCAACAGTATAAATGGATCCTCTGCTATAGGTGACACCATAGCCAATGGGGGAATATTATGAACATCCATATCCATTGCCTCTTCCTTTGCCTCATCTAAGCTCCCATCCACCATCTCCACATCTACCTAATCTCTCCCATCCTTTTCCTAAATCTCCACCTGGGCTCTCCTCTTTGGTCTCCTCCTCCTCCTCACCCTCTCTTGTTGCTCTGCGTCCCCATCCGCCATCTGTCCTCTCTCCTGCTGCCCTGCTACTCCAGCTGCCTCTTGCCCTCTCCCATCCCTCTCCCCCATCCTTGCCTCATCTCTCCCCTCCTTTTCCTTGATCCTCACTCTAGCTCTCCTCCTTTGTCTCCTCCTCATCCTCTCCTACTACCCTATGGACCCAACCTCGCCTTGTCCTCTATCCTGCTATCCTGCAGCCCCCACATCCCCTTGTTGCCTTGCTGCTCTAGCTGCCTCTTGTCCTCTCTTTTTTTGTCCCCTCCTCCCTCTCCTCTGGCCTACTAATTGAAGCTCATCCTCTAGCCCAAACCCCAGTGCCCCCATAATTGACTCCTCTGGAGTGATTCATGGAGGTTGGTGACGGGTATGCCACGTAGTGTATCGAACTCTCACTCTTGCCTCTACTTCCCCCCAGTCCTACCTAGGTAGGTCACCAACTATAATGTCTCCCAATGCTCTCTCAAAAACCTCAGTGAAATCGACTCTCCCCATGGCCACTCTTGCACTATTCGTTGGAATCTATCCGGTCCACGCAAAATATCCTACATCAGCCCAAATTGTCTAGAGACCCTGTTTGGTCTATGTGCCTCCACTGTACATGGCTCCCTCCTGAATATGAAGCATCTGGTGCAGAAGTAGCCTCTCTAACTCTCCTCATCTCTCCACCATCTTGAAAAACCGCTATGTTATGTATGACCTCCACACTATATCCTCCTTCTAAAGGCCATCCGATGTCCTCCTCCATCTATCCTAATCCCAAAAGCCATCATAGTGACACACCCAGCCATACTCTGCCCTGTACTAGTAAGCTATTGGTGCTACATCATCCTCCAATCCTAATCTTACCACTCCTGACCTAGCAACATTGATGTGCTCCCAGACCCATACCTATAGAAGCGTCATCTGCGTCATGTTGAGCACCTCTCGGTAGCACACAACGTGCACGTCTCTATATAGCTATGCTAGTATGCATGTACCTTATGCAAACTGCCCCTCTCTCCACTCGACAATGTGTCGTATCACCTCCATGTAGCTCAATTTGTAGAAACACCCACTCTGGTCTATTAACAACAATCCACTAATCAACCCACATACGTATAATGGTAGTGGTGGCACCCCCAACGCCAAACATCGGTCCACGTCCAACCTCTGCTTCTTCACAGGAAGGTCATCTTTTCCAAATAACACCCACACAATATAGTGCAACTCTTCGGACCCCTCTAGTGTCATCCCACTCACTAGGTGGCCTAATATAGGTAGCCTCAGTATCTGCCACACATCCTCCAACGTCATAGTCATCTCCCCTATCGAGAGATGGAAAGTCAAAGTCTCAGAACTCCAGTGCTCAATCATGGCTATCAACATCATTTGATGCACTCTAATCATAGGGTATCCTAATAAATGCAACAGTCGTACCCATGACAGAGCCTCATGGTCTGCTCCATTCATAGCCACTATCGTCACCTTCAACACCTCTAACTGCCACTTGCGTGTCCATAGAATGTCAAAGCTTTGCATTCACACCAAACACCACATGTCAATCATCTTATCTTTTTCCTCAGCTCCTCCCTCTTGTCCATTTCCCCAGCTCCGGGCTTTATTTCACTAATTTTTCCCCTCCCCCTTTCTGGCCCACATTTTACCCGTTTCTCCTGGTCTTGTTTTCTTTTTTCTCTTTTCTATCTCCCCCATCCTCCCCTTGGGAAAACCCTCCTTGATGGCGGGTGATCCCGCTCTAGCCATGGGAAGACTTGCCCTGACTATAGACGAGCCCACCTTGGATGCGGGTAGACCCGCCTCAGCTTAGGGTGGGCCCTCTTAGGTTGCGAGTGTGCCTGCTCGAAGGGCGAGTGAACCCGCCCAGTTGGGGGTGAACCTGCCCCTAGATGGGCGGCCATGCCTGGGCAGGGTCGCCCCTCTTGGGGCAAGGTTGCCCCTCTTATGGGTGGGGTTTCCCCTCAAATGGGCCTAATCGCCCCGTCCCCCTGGTCTGGTATTTCGGGAAAATTTGCCTGATCCCAGGGAAAATCCACCCTACCTTGTTCTCCCTTGGTCCTTTTTGGGCCTATTTTTTGATTTTTCTAGGTGTATTTACTCTCTAATTGAGAAAATTCACCCCCCGTTCCCTCATCTCTAATAGGTAATTCTACCTACCCACTCGTTCAAATCAAAATTTCACCCCAGACCCATTTTTCTAAACTACCCCAATCCCAAAACCCATGTTTTCAAAAAGCATTAAAAACTAAAAATACATCATAAAATGCTTAAAATCACAAAGAGGGTTTTGAATTTAACTTGGTGTGGAACCATGCGCTCATGGGAGAACCGCCATACCTTGTGCTCCCGGTGGATGATGTTAGAATCATAATCCTCCAATATCCTCATCTCCTTCTCCTTCTCTTCACTCTCTCTCACTCAACTTCCAGGTGTGCAAATGAGGAATAGTAATTTCCAAACTTACCTTACATAACTTTTTCCCTCCATTTTCACCTTTTTTAAGTGAAGGGTATTTTCCCCCTTTATTTAAACCTCTTTTTATCCTTTCTCTAAATTAAATAAATACATCAATTTATTTAATTTGGTCATTTAGCCTTTTTGAAATTTAAATCAATTTTAAATTCCTCTTTTTCTATCTCCTTGTCGCATCCTCCATAACCTTGTAATCTAGATTAGTCTAATTAATCAAGATTAATGTGACATCCCCCACATCTTCCAACTTGCTTATAATCTTCCATTAATCTTCTTAATCACTTGTTTTCACAACCTTAATCTAATCACATGCCATCTTTAACACGTCCTCCAAATCAACCTTTCATAAGTGCTTTCTTTATTTAGCCTTGACCTCTTCCCCATGTGAATTGAAAATTCACATTTATTCATCCAAGGTTCTCCTCTTCCCTATGTGGGTCTCATGTGTCACATCACTCACATGGTACAAGGACCTCCTTTATGAGGACCTTGTTTTATCCTCTAGACAACTCCCAATCATGTGAATTTTAAATTCACATTTATTCCCCCAACTTCTCTCATCCCCATGATGATAAGAGAGGAATTTCTAAAATTCTTCACTTGTCACCATCACCCTCATATGGGGACAAAAACTTCCTTTTTAAGAAGATCTTCCCCTAATCCCAAGGTACTTTCAAGTACCTCCACCTAACATGTCCCTTTTCCAACTCACTTGTCTTGGTGACATCTCATTCTCCACGTGGCAGGATGTGAGGGCTTGTGAGTCCTTAACTCACCACATCCCTTCATCTTGCCCATGTTGGTAAGATCTTGACTGTTCATTTCCCTAGAGATTCTTCTCTTAAAATGGAAGATTTTCTCTCATAACACGATCACATTTTCATTCATCACATTCACATTTTGAATTTTGAAGCTCTCACACTTGCATTTTGGACCTTCATATAACCTCCATTGTTGCATGTTTTCAAGCTTTCCTCACTTGCATTTGTATTCATCAATCCAACTACCCACATAGCATCTCACCTAGATCATTTTGTATCTATTTTTAAGTCCATTTTTCCATCAAGGAGCACACATAACATTAACTATCAAAGGGCCAACCAAGGAGCAACTCACACAAGGTGTAAATTTGCTTTTTTAATCCTTATTTTGTTTCAGTTTAACATAGCCCAATCTTGAGGTGTGAAGTGTTGTTTCCTTTTTTGCATTATGTTTTGTATCATTTAGGATAGGAAAATAAAATTGATCACAATTACAAACTCTTACAATTTAGCAGAAGTGAAAATTATAGTATGCTTCATATATAGAGGATTGTTTATAAAGTTAAACTTTGACATATACATTACAAATTACAGAATTGATTATATACATTAAAAAATGCATAAATAATTATATACTTTATAAATTTTGAGTTGAAGTGAAACCTATAGTATGCTAAATATACATAGGATTGTTTATAAAATTAAATTTTGGCATTACACTTAAAATTACATAGATGATATATACATTGTTAATTTCTATAACTTAGCAATAGATTAATTGCACAATAAATTCATAGAAAGAAATATAATTTATAACAATTAACACAACTGGGTTAATTAACAACTAATAACAGTAGAAGAAAAAATAATAAGAAGCCAATCACAAAAAGACAATAACACAAAATTACCTAGGAAACCCCAATGCGGGGAAAAACCTGAAAATAACCTAACAAACTTTTCTTTCGAAAACACAATATGAGTTTGCTACAACAATCTTACACTTATAGAGCCTAGTTGCTTTACTTAGCGTGCAAGGAAAGAATCTTTCCTTGCTTTCTTTGGCTTTAATTACACATAAAATCACTCTTGGATTTATCTTATCCTCACGAACTCAAAAACATTCTATTAAAGAATTAAAAAACTATTGTTTCTGAAAATCCAATTCGAATTGCTTTAAAGCATATCTAACTCGAGTCAAGCTTTAAAGTGATTTAAAGCATATCTAGCTCGAGTTTCTTTAAAACAACTCCACATCCCACCTTTTGAGGTACAAAAATCAACACTCCCTCATAGTGAGGAAGGTGTTCTGCACCACACCCAACTTGTCCCTGAAGAATTCAAACTTGCTCTTCATCAAGGCCTTTGTCAGGATATCTACTATCTATTCGTCAGTAGGAATGTAAATGAGCTTCAATATCCCCTTCTCCACATAATCTCTGATGAAGTGGTACTTGATCTCAATGTGCTTTGACTTGTCATGAAACACTAGATTCTCAAAGAGTTTGATACAACTCTAATTATCACAGTAAATGAAATTGTATGATCCAACTCCTATTCAAAGAGCCCAGCTAGAAGTTTCTGAAGCTAGATAGCCTCACATGTAGCCATACTGGCTGCCATATACTCGGCCTCTGTATAACTCAGCGCAATTGACTTTTGCTTCCTACTGTACCAAGAGATTGCTCCTGCTCCCAATCTGAAATTGCACCCTGAAGTGCTCTTCCAATCAGTTGTACTGCTTGCCCAATCTACATCGGTAAACCCCTTGAGCTTCACTCCATCCTGCTGAACATACTTCAGCCCATAATCAACTGTGCCTCAGAGATATCTCAAAACATGCTTCGCAGCTATCTAGTGCACACATTTAGGTTCCACCATAAACTGACTGAGTGAGTTCACTACAAAATAAATGTCTGGCCTTGTGTTGAATAGATACATAAGAGATCCTATCAACTGTCTGTATAAAGTCAGGTCCACTACCTCTAATCTAGAAGCATCAATCTTTTTCCAATTGGTCACAAGTGGCATTGACATAGGCTTACAGTTTTCCAACCTAAATCACTTCAAGATATCAATTAAGTACTTCCCTTGTCCAAGGAAGATCTCTCCCTCTTTCTGCCACAACTCTAATCCCAGAAAGTAGTGCATCGACCCCAAGTCCTTCATCTCAAACTCTCCTACAAGATCCCACTTGCAGTGTGCTATGAGCTCCTCTGACCCTGTGAGAAATAGGTCATCAACATATAACACCAATATGATAAGTTCACCCTTCACCTGAAGATAGTACAAGTTCAGATCCGCCTCACTCTTGAAGAAGCCCACACTCTGCAAGTAATTGTCGATACATGAATACCACGTCCTAGGAGCCTACTTGAGTCCATACAGTGCTCTTTTCAACTTGCATACATGAGAATAACTCTCATGTGCTTCAAATCCTTCTAGTTACTCTATGTAAATCTCTTCCTCAATCACCCTATTGAGGAAGGTCATCTTTACATCCACCTGGTGAATCCTCCAACTCATTTGTACTGCTATAGAAATGATAGCTCTTATGGATGAGTGCACGGCTCTTGGGCCGAAAGTCTCATCATGGTCGACTCCTTCCTTCTAAGAAAACCCTTAGCCTGGCCCAGGCACGAACTTGCCTCGACTTGCATGGCAATCTTGCCATCTTGGGCCACCACGACTTATCTTGGTGCAGTGCTACCTCCCACACGCTATTCTTCATGATGGAAGAATGCTCTTCCACCATGTCATCCCTCCATACTTGGTATTGGAATGCCTCTTGAAAGCTCAAAGGCTTTACTTCAATTAATTCACTCATAAGTGCCACATACTCAAAATAACGTGGGATCCCTTCTACTTGTCTAACTGGATCTTTCGGATAACCTACATATTCTTGGGGCTCTCTCAGTAATAACCCAGCTGCCATGTTTTATCCTCTTCTTAGTAATAGGAATTTGAGGCTGAGGAATTATTTGTTCCTCTATCTGATCACCTTGCTCGACCTTCTTTCTTTTCTCTCCAGCTTGCATGACTGAAGTTTGAGAAATTTGTGCTACCTCAACTATGGGTGATTGTTCCTCCTCATTCATCAAGTTGGTTGACTTATGAAGTCCCTCTTCCTCAAACTTCCCATCTCTGGACACTATTTTCCTAAAATGATATAAATGACAGCCTTAGAGTTTCCTTTGTATGGGATACTGTAATGGGTTGTGGTTCTTCTGTGACACATTCAGTGTGGTTTCTTTGATTTTGAGTCAACAGAATAGGATCTGGTTCATTTGGTGCTTGTTCTTGTTGTGACATTACATGAAACTCTTTCTTGACACTCTTTTCTTGTTCTCTGTTCTCCATCTTAATATATCATCAATAATATATTCAGATGTGTGTATTATACAAATCTTAGGATAGTATATGTATATTTCTAAATCTTTAACCTTGCACACCTCATGCTTTCTCTTTCTTAATGCCAATCTAGTATTCTTAAGTGCTCCCCATGGTGATGACCATCCTCTGTGCAATTCTCCCTACCAGCCTTTATAATACCTAGCAATGCATGTGTGCTAGCTCAAATTGTAACCGAAACAAGCTGCCATGCCTGACTCCAATCACTTTTGCAACCTTGGAATCTTTGGGACGAATATAGACTTTTCCCCTCTCAAAGGTCACGATGTAACCCTTGTCTTCCAAGGCAGAAACTAAGATTAAATTCTTTGTCATGCTAGGGACATACAACACATCCTCCACCAACAAAGGTTTTCCATATTCTCTCTGAAACTTGAAGGTGCCAATACCAGATGCATGGTACTTGACATTATCTCTGAGCTCAATATAGAAATCCAGCTTCTTCTCCTCCAACTTGGTGAAACATTCTCTGACTCCTGTTATGTGGCGAGAAGCCCTATTGTCAATATACCATACCCTGTTGGAAATTGAACTTGAGAAGGAAAAATCATTCTCAAATCGTGATGGAAACTTGTCCACCTTTGCTGTAGCAGCAACTTGCTTCTTTTGCTTGTCCTTATTTTTCTTATTCAAACATTGACTATCATAGTGACCCATCTGATGGCAGCAAAAACATTTTATCTTGCTTAGATCTTTCTTCTTCCCACTCTTGGAAGAAGAACCTTCCATTTGCTCTTTATTGGACTTCTTCTTACCCTTGCTTGCAAGAGCAAGATTTTCTTCATCTTGAACCTTCTTCGTCTGATCTCTTCGATGAGCACCTTCACGAATCTCCTCCTGAACAAAATCATCCCAAAGTCTTGCCCAATCAGGTAGCCGATCTCTGCTGACAACACACTTGACAAACACTTCCTAGTGCTTTGAGAAACCATTCAAGGCTATACGCACCAATTCATCTTCATCAATCATCTCTCTAACAGCAGCAAGCTCATCTCTGACCTGTGTCAACTTGGACAAGTAAGAGGTCACACTCTTTCCTTTGGACATCTTGGTATTATGCAATTTTTCCTTGAGCATCATCTTACGACTCTGATAGTCGCTTTGATAAAGTTTTTTTGAGTGTGTCCCACATCTCCTTGGCGATGTCTTTCCATGATAAATGAGGAATTAAATGATCTCTTACTCCATCCAAGATAATCCTCTAAGCCTTGGCTTCTTTGACTTCATGTGAATCTAAGGCAATATGATCATTTGTTGGTGGAGTCACTTCTGTGCTAGCATAGATCCATAGCCTGTTCTCCTTGAGAACATATGTAATCCGAACCTTCCACTGCGAGAAGTTAGATGCACCCTCAAGCCTATCCTTGTATCGAACACTAGTTGCCATAGCCACAAAAGAACTAGAGATAAAAATCTGAACTTTTTTTTTTTTTCTTGAAATTTTCATCACAAATCTTGGCTTTGTATTTAGAGTTTAGTGCTCTGATACCATGTTAATTTCTATAACCCAGCAATAGATTAATTGCACAATAAATTCACAGAAAGAAATTTGATTTATAACAATTAACACAACTGGGTTAATTAAGAACTAATAACAGTGGAAGCAAAAATAACAAGAAGCCAATCACAAAAAGACAATAACACAGAATTACCCAAGAAACCCCAATGTGGGGAAAAACCTGCAAATGTTGGATCTTCTATTTAGCCTAACAACAAACTTTTCTTTTGAAAATACAATATGAGTTTGCTACAACAATCTTACATTTATAGAGCCTAGCTACTTTACTTAGCGTGCAAGGAAATAATCTTTCCTTGCTTTTTTTGGCTTTAATTACAAATAAAATCACTCTTGGATTTATCTTATCCTCACAAACTCAGAAACATTCTATTAAAATATAAAAAAACTATTGTTGCTGAAAATCCAACTCGAATTGCTTTAAAGCATATCTAACTCGAGTTGCTTTAAAGTGATTTAAAGCATATCCAACTTGAGTTGCTTTAAAACAACTCCACATCCCACCTTTTGAACTACAAAAATCAACATATATTACAAACTCTTAAAATTTAGCTGAAGTGAAACCTAAGCATGCTCCATATGTAGGAGGATTGTTTATAAAGTTAAACTTTGACATATACACCACTAATTACATGAATGATGTATGCATTACAGACTTTTTAAAATTTAGCTGAAGTGAGACCTACAGTATGCTCAATATACAGGAACCAAGAAAGGGACTGTAATGATTACTTAGTAGAATGTGAAGTTGCTTGGAGCTTCTCAATCATCAAGCCAATCTAAAGTAAATTGTGGTTCCACAATTTCAACTCTAAGATTAGGGATGGAAGAGGCCTTAACTCGCAACCATTGGCGCCCAATCTTCTCATCACATATGACATGTTTCAGAGAGCTTAGTTCACAAACACTTCTAGGCAGCCTCCTCAGATGAGAACACTCTCTCATGTCAAATTCTTTCAATTTCTTCAGTTGACCTATTTCCTCTAGAAGTTCTTTCAAGCCCTCACAGAGTGAAATGTCTAGAAATTCCAGCTGCCCAGGTTTTTCCAATTGATGTCGGAAGCTCTTTCAGGCCTGGTAATGCTGATAATCTTAACATCCTTAGAGAGCTCATATTTTCGAGATCATATGGTATCTTTTCAACTAGATGGCAGTTAGTAATAGACCATATCTGAGTAGAGGGCATATGACAGATATCAGGTAGCCATTCCTCCAAATCGTTGCAGTGGTCCAAGGTAAATTCTTGTAGGTTGGTGTTGCTCAATGGAGAATTATTTCCAAACCCTTACACAAACTTAGAGATAGTTTGTCTAATTTTTGTATTACTTTAATCTGTTCTAAAATAGTGGGTGCATCCACCTTCTCCAAGCAAACACTCCTGAGCTGAGTGAGTGAAGATAAGGCATCTAAACCTTTTATTGTGGTCCTCTTAGAGCTCAAATTACACAACATCACAAATTTTAGTTTTTTCATGGTTTTGATAAATGGTGGTAGAAGTATTCGCTCGCAGAAAAGTGTACCACCAAAACCTCTGTCTCTTGGAAAATCTATCTCATACCACTGATTCTCAGCCATAGAGTCTACAATAGATCAATCACATATGCAATTGAATTAGAACATCTTTTAGTGGTCAAGAATGATAGTAGTTAACGGAAAGAAGTTATATCTAAGTATCGATTTTACAATTGTCTCATTATTCATGATGACAAAACCACAAAAGCTAAGACATTTTAATAGTTCAAAAATGGTATGCAGAGTTTGCCACTAAACAAGTCAGAATATTTTTGGCGGAATAACCTACATGTGTGAATAGAGACAACTTGAGCATTAAATGGTCTATCATAAAGCATCTCCCACCCCCCTGGAAAGCTAAGTTCCTTCCTGGGATGAATAATCTCTTCCTATCGACTATACTATCCTGGCTTCCCAAAAATATGGCTAAATCTCGCATTACATCATGCTGAGAAAAGTACAGCTCAGAGGCATTTCCATAAGAGATTGTTGCTTGGCTTCTGATAAATACAGCCACAATATCAGTTATATGTTTAAATAAATGATAGCAAAAAAATAAATATACTTAAAGGATTGGCAAATACCCTGCACTAATGATTAAATTCGAGAGATTTTTGCTTGCATGTTCCAATAACATGATAAAGGCATCTTGCCACTCCAGCTTCCGAACATAAACCCAAATGTCCAGCAGTGCATCAGCACAGATTTTCTTGTTCTCTGGAAATGAGGTTAAATCTAAGAAGCATTCCCTCCCAACATCATCTAAGAAATCAATACTGGTCTCCAAGCATCTAAAAATCCCTTCTTTGTGATAACTGGATATGGACTGCCCCTGGGAAATCTTATTCTTTGCGTTCAAGCAGGCCACGTGAGGTTCCCCATTCAAAGAGCTCCTAATCACCTTTAGAACAAGGGGTAAGCCCTTACACTCAGCTTGCACCTGCCATTCAATGATTGATATTTTTTATTAGTGTCCAAAGGGAGCTCTGTAAAAGATTAAAAGACGGAAAAAATTATTTTATATAAGTTGAGTCATATTTTTTATGGATTAACTGCTTTCATCTGTAGAGTTATTTATATCACTTCCTTAGAGTACTGGAACATCCAGTAGCTGCAAGTTCTTAAAGAAAAAACACAATTAAGCACGTAAGAGAAGACCATACCTCCATGATTAGATTTGCATCTGCGGTACGTGGAATTGATGTCTATCCAAAAGCCGAGAAGCAGAAAAGTGAGAGAGCGTCCTCGTGGCCCAACAATGGAAACTAATACAGTCGAGTACAGGGGTTTCTGGGGATCGTAGAACTGTCTCTTGTTGTGACAACAGTCTTGTACCCTGGCGATTCAAATAGTAATTACTCCAAAGTAGTCCTGGACCAGACATCATCCAATATCATCAGGGTTCGCTTGGATTGACTAAAGAGCTACTGCTTTAGCTTTATGTGTGCATCTTCTACATTCTAAATTTCAGGCTTCTTGCTTCCAACAATCTTCTCCCACATCGTCTCTATAATTCCCTGCAGATTTGGAGACTGTGAAACAGTGATGAAATGTACATTTCCAAAATAACCTGATGTTCAGAGAAGAAAACAATTTTTTTTCAGTACACTGCAAAAGAATTGCTTGTTGCTAGACAAGAGCATGAGGAGGAAAAATCATGATTGGAAATGTAAGAGTGCACTGTAAATTTAACGTTAGAAATGGTAGGCCGACCTACATAACCTGATGAAATGTACATTTCGAAAATAATCTGATGTCCCTTCAGATTTAGATATGTGAACAGTGATGAAATGTACATTTCCAAAATTGCCTTCGATGTCCACAGAAAATATCAATTATTTTTAGTACGCTGCAAAATAATTGCTCTATAGTAGACCAGAGCATCAAGAAGAAAAATCATGATTTCCATCTAAAAGTGTACAAATTTAACAAAGGAAATGATAGGCCGACCCAAATGAAAAACACCTCAGGAACAGAGAATATGCAAGGGTTGCAAACTAACTGGTGCAATTCAAACTAAACACTACTACTTTTCTCACTCATCTGACAATGCACCTATATGAAATGTCAAGAGATTTAATTTTGAAACTCTATAGCCATCGAAATTGACGAGCAGGGAAACAATCGTCTAAGCATGTTGACTATACGTCCAAAAATGATCTTAGCCTTAAATATCCACATATCAATTTAACCTTGATTTCCTACACACCAAAGCCCTTAGCTCTAAATCTAAGGCATTGATGGGATGGGCCAAAAAAAATTCAGTGGTTTCCTCGAAGGACTAAAACACCACTAAAAACGACAAAAATAGAAGGAAAGAAACATCACCTTTAATATAGGGATCATTACAAATAGGCGAGGCCAAAGTCATTTTCCCACCACCCCCATACAATGCACCCCAATGACCGACACCTCGTTCTAGAGTAAAAGCTCAATCAAATCCTCAACAGGCTTCTCCAATCCCGCATAAAACCGAGATTTCACAGGAACATTACTCAGATAAGAGAATTTGTTAGCCTCTTCCATTTCAGTACTTTGACACAAGTTACCTAGACTCATTTGCTGTAGATGCATGGTATTCAAGACACTACTTATATCTGGAGGCTGTAATTCCTCATACAGATCTTTTAGGACTGCCATAAGATTTCTAGCATCTAACACCATGTGGGCTGGGATGGAACCGATGAAGCCATTGATCTCCTCTTCTAGCTTGCGTATCTCTGATACATAACTACACTTATAAAATACAATTAAAGCGCTAATGCTCTCACAATATTTCACCAGCTCTGAACACCTAATAAGCTCGTTTAAAAACTGGTGAAAAGTGGGATTTTGCTAATCCTTGGGTAGTTGCAGGTCAGATGCACAAAGTTGTTGGGTAGCTGGGATAAGGGATTTCAACAGGGCATCGGCTCCAGCGCACACAACTTTGCTGTCAAAACTCTCCATTCTATATATTGCTAAAACAAAAATTGTATTTCAAAGATTTCACAAATTCTCTACGAACTCTGTAACTCGTGAAATTTCAAACTTCTAGCTGGTTATTGCTGTAACTTCTTTCTTTTTTTTAACTACTTTTATTTTTATCTCATTGAAATGTTCTAACCCCATGTCTTCATGTGACTGTTTAACTTTATTTTTTGCTTAAATTTAAGCACTTGGAGTGTTCCCATGGAAAATTAAAAATTGGTAAAAAGATAATTTAGAATCTTTTCCTGTTTTCCAGAAGCAGCTATTGTTTAGCTGTCAAAAAATTAGGGAGGCTGAAAATAAGCAGCATATTGTGAAAAATGTAGGTGGCTTCGTAAATTTCCTTCCCTCCTTTTTATTTACCTCCAATTCCTCTCCAAATTTTTTATTAATAATATAATACTATTCATTCATCTAAATAAACAGGCAACAAATTAAATTTTCATAGCAAGGTACATATTTTCATAAAGAAAATTAAATTTTCAATTTTATTGAAAATAATAAATTTGATTACCATCATTCTTTGAAATATTGATCTTGCACCTGCATCTACCCATTTTTTAAGAATTTAATTGCAACAAAGATAATTTGTGTTTGAATGTGTACATTGCTTTTTATCTTTATTTATAACTGTTTGAACTTTATGAATGATTTTACAAATTTTGTAATGAAGACGATAAAGTTGTGTCATTGGAGTATGATGCATATGCCATTGCAGATATGTTAAATGTGAGCAAGAAGATAATTTAAATATTAAGTGAATTTGAGATGCAAAATAAAATCCTCAAATAGTGAAATGTAGCTTTGTGGTAAACATGCAGTTTGGTTTCCACCACAGGAAGGTTGGCTGAAATTAAATTTTGACGAGGCTTCCAAAGGAAATCCTGGCCCTTCGGGAGTAGGTTGCATAAGCAGAGATCACAAGGGGCTCACCATTGGTAAGTTAGCAGTTCCTCTTCCAAAAGATACTAATAATATTGCAGAATTCAATGCATTATATCTCAGCCTAATTGAATGTAAAAAGAGGAAAGTTATGAAACTTGAGATTGAAGGAGACTCATCCATAACGGTAAATGCAGTAAGAGCAGCAACGACTCCAAACTGGAGATTAAAAGCTCTTCTGGATAGAATAATGATAATCTTAGCTTACTTTGAGTGCTACACCATCAACCATACCTATAGGGAGGCAAACAAGGAGCCTGATGAGTTATCTAAGTTAGTAGTGGAAGGCTTTGAAGAAAATTGGTGGTTAGAAAATGATGGAAATTGCAGTTATTCTTATATCTCGTTGAGATTCTCGTTGCTCAAAGTCTGCTAGGCAGCGGGAAGAAGTAAATGGTGGAGGGTTGATGTTTTTGTTGTTCCTTTTATGTCTGTTTTATATCTTTATGCTGAAGTTAATTTTAGGGCTTTATGGTTAGAATGCTCAGAAACTGTGTTTAAGTGTAGCATTTGAAAGATACATATAAACTGCTTATTATATTATGATATTGCTATCAGGATTCAACCGTGTAGTTTCGAGTCAAACTCATTGACCCATGTTTCATGAGTAGTGGTTCAACAAGAACCCATCTCTCATGATATTGAATGGTCCACTTAGCACTCATTGCATCTAGGTGATGCTCAAAGAGGTGAAGAACTGGTCCGTCCCAGGAGGTCACCCATCCCAGTACTGCTCCAACTCAAGCACGCTTAACCAGGGAGTTAAGCGCGCTTATTATATGTTTCCTGATGTATTAGTCTTGATTTATAAATAATTTTGGCCTTGGCCTCTTATTAACCAAAAAAATATATCTGTTTTTCCTTGCAACTACTTTGGGAAATAGTTTATCTATGAATCCTTTTTCATCTATCTACTTTGAAATTTTGAATAATATTTAATCTATCCCCTTCTTGCTTCATCTTTCCAGCATCATAAATTGGCACTCCTAGTACTTGAGCATTAGACATATAGACATATCTGTTACAAAACCTCACAGTTTGTATTAGAGATAAAATGCATTTGTTTAGGTTTTTGTATAGATGATTTACAATGTATGTGGATGGAATGGTGGAGTTTACAAATCTATATGTAATCTCATGATAATAAAATTACTAAAATTTAACAATTTTTGGTTAAATTTGATATCAATGCTTTGATTAGACAAATAAAGGGTACTCATCTGGAATTTTAAAATTTATATAATTTATTCATGTTATATATTTTTCCATCTTCTAGTACCCTTGTACAATGTTTTGCAAATGGTGTCCCCATCCCAATTTTGGTCTCCCATATCTGAAACATATGTTGTCTTTGAGTGAATATGAAAATATCCATTTGAATAGTATGTATACAAAATTTGTAGTTTTTGAATTTGTGTTGTAACAATTCATGGAAATTATATTTTTGAGCCAAAATGATTTTGTAAAGGATTTCTCATTCCCCTTGTAATAGGTAAAGTCCCATTTAATGAATTTCCTAGAGCAAAAGAAGGAATACAATTTGCAAGCAAGTAAATAGTAAGTTGAATGTCATCTTCTAATGTTTTGATTGATGGCGCATAGAATATGATGAAGAAAACAAATTAATAGAAAGGAGCACTTCTTTAGGAAAAGCAATTATAGAAGCCTTGCAAGTACATGGATAACATCTGAACTATTAAGGCTTAACAACTTTGAGCAACATTAATAGGAAAACTGAAGAAAACAATATAAGCTTAAATGCAATTTACTAACAAGACAGAACATGTGACTATATTAAACAAGAAAACATTACACACACTTAGGCTCAAACATGCACCATACACAATGGGGAGGTTTACTTCAAATACATGAGAATGGATCTCCACCATTCAATCCACATATAGTATACATGAGAATGGATCTCCACCATTCCATCTGTTATGCTATTAGATGACTAGAGAAAATGAAGGGGAATAGCCAAATTTTTGAATATCTGAAATATGAATAGACTAACCAAATCATTTAACTCAACATAAGCTACATGGGGTTAGACTTCTTAAAATTTAGTCTCGGGTCAATCTGTATTGTTAGGGAATAGACTGACAAGAGGAGTTACAAGCTGCAAAATCTAAAATTATAAAGAACATTCATCAAATATGAAATAAATAAGATGGAGATTACACTATGGTCAACACACAAAATATGAGTTGAAGAGAGTATTGGGTGCATGGCAACATTTTTGGATAGCAGGGGATTGATGGATCAAAACGCTAGGCATTTTAGTGATATCCCAAATTTTCTTGTTCATTAATTTGTAGGGGAAGTATTTGTAAGGTGTCATATTAAGTGAAGGTTAAATGTTTTTAATAATGGGTTTAGTGTACTATATAATGCATTTGAATAGCAGGAGCCATTGATCATAAAAAAACAACACTAAATCTATGGTTCATCATTCATTACTATTTAATGTAACCCAAACACGTACAATTAGTTTTTTATGTTGTTAAAAGACAATTGATATCCATTATATGCTTTCAATGTAAATTTCTATCTCTATGCTGATCCAAACCATATTTTGTTGTTTCTTTATTTGAAATTGTTTTGGTATTGGAACTTCTGTAGAGATATTTTTTTCATTTCATATGGTTAAAATCCACTAAAAAGTGGAAAATTATTCAAGAATATTGCTCTACTCATGGTTTTCATTGCACAACCAATCAATGTCGAGGTCGTTGGGAGCATATTCAACCCGGTTACAAAAGAATTAGAGACTAGATGAACATAATATTCCATCTAGGCATGATAATTACTAAAATATGACAAGTCGAGAAATGGTTGAAATGAAACTTCCCACAAAGTTCATTCTTGAGCTTTATGATGCAATGGAGACCATATTTGGTAAAGATTGAACTATCAATCTAGGAAATATCACTATTGACTCTTCTAATACAACATATATGTATTTGATGAGAATAATATTCCAAATGAAGATGAACCATTGAATTAACTTGGAATACCAAATATGGAAAGTCATGACCAATCTAAAAGTGGCAGTGAAAGGGACAAACAATGCACAAGGACAAAATGAAAATCAATTTCCAATGCAACATGCATGAAGGATGTTATTGTTGAGAACAATAGGTTGTTGATTTCTACTTTACAAATGCCTGAGGAGGGAGACATGATTTACCATGAGCAACACATGAACAAGGATGATTTGAATGAACAAAGGTTACTGAAACTTGAAGAGCATAAAATTAATGTCCAAATGAGCATGGTTTCAACATTAAACAAATTGGCCAAGCAATGTTGAAAATTAGTCAATCATAATTTGCAAAAGAAGAGGGTAAATGCAAGAAGATGAGTCCATGAAACGTGGAAGTTTTTTCCTTAGACAAAAACCCAAAATTGGCTTCAAGAAAATGAGATCCCATTTTTTAATAAATGGGATCTCGTTTAGGTTCAAGGTCTCGAGCCAAAAATAGGATCCCATTTTTTAGTGACTCATTTAAAACGAGCTATTAAGAAATAGGATCTTATTTCTTAAAAACGGGATCCTTTTTCTTTAAAACGGGATCCCATTTCTTAAAAATAGGATCCCATTTTTTAACAGCCTATATTCTAAAACAAGATCCCACTTTTTTGATAGGCCATTTCATTAAAAAAATATTTTTTTTATACTTTTAAGAAGTGGGATCCCATTTTACAGAATTGAACCCTGTTTCATTTAAGTATAATTATGTTTTAGAACGAGATACCATTTTTGTTAAAAAAAAAATTGGTTAAGTTTTTGCTTTGTTTTTCGATTTAGGAAAGGGCTTGTGAACCCGAACCTAAGCTTTGGACTTGGTGTGACCTGCAACTTGAAGGTCACGTTAATTTCACAAGAAAATATTGACTTTCGATATATGTACAACTTTTTGAAATTAAAACCCATTATAGATGAGGCAGTCGATTCCAAAAATGTAATTTTTTACAGATTGGATTATTTTTTTAATTTTGAAATCAATTTTTGATGAAGCGGTCCATAAACTTGTCTCAGGTTTTAGTATTTTAATAACTTTATTAAATAGAATTTCTGAAAATAGTGTATGAAAGTGTACTTTAGACATTCTTTCAATTGAAAAAAATAAAAAATGAAATAAGTTTAAGGTCATCTTGTCCATGACATACGATGATTTTCAAAGAGCAACAAAATGGCCAAAAATAAATAACAAAAATGATTCAATAACAATTACAAAAATATCAATGCTTGAGTGAGTTACAAATCTTTCCCAAAAGGTTGAAAAATACAATTATTTAAAAGGTCCAAAATATGGATGGCATTACATGTGCATGGTATGGTAAAAAAAGTGACTTTTAAATTGTGGTTTTTAGAAATGCCTACTAAAAATCAATTTGTATGATCTAGGTATTAAAATAAATTGTATATTTGGAAACTAGACTCTTAGTACTACATTTTATGATCATTGACTTTTTTTAAGATTCCATCTCTATGTCCTTCAAATTTTAAGGTCAAATGCGACAAATTCTGAAAATCAGGGAAAAGTGGACTCAACTTCTTGCACACACCGAAGATTGATTTTGTATTTGTTAGCAACATACAACTATAAAATGATGAAAATAAGATGTATAAAATTGCTTTTGAAAAAATGTCAAAGTATTGGTTAAGTTTACTTTCAAAGCCTATTAATTGAATTGCTATGGTAATATTAAATCCATCAAGTTTGCTATCATGGTTCAATTATATTTTATTTAATCATTGGTGCATTATAGTTGATAAGAATTAACACCAGAGAAGTCATGTTTTAGATGTATGGTCGACATTTTTAGGTTCCTACATAGCACAGGTTTTAATATGTGCATTAAATGGTTGGATCTCTATACTTCCTATGGGGATCAAAAACTATCCTAAGCACATGTAAACAATTTCAAGACTAATTCAATTGTTTGTAGCACACAACCACTTTACATTTCACTATTTTTAGCTCATAAGTTGCCAAAATGTTGAAAGTGATGTCATGAGTACATAATTATATTACAAATTGTTGCTCCCTCAATATAGAAACATCTTTAACCATGGGATATGGAAGATAAGATTAAAGAGAAGAGGAAGGAAATAGAAGTGTACACAGACAAAAGAAGATTGACCAAAAAGAGTAACAATAAAGATGCCTCAAATGAGTTTTGGTCTCAGAGAACATGATTAAGGCTATAGATGGTTACATGAATTGCACTTGATGGGACCCATATGGCTGTACTTTACAAATTTCAAATCCATGGATTGCACTTGATGGGACCCAAGCCAATTTTGGGGGATGGCTAGAGGATGAATCTATAAAAATAGAAAAATTTAAAACTTATAGGGAAATTTTAAATATTCATATGAAAACATGGATAAAGCATGCATATATATATATATATAATAGAAACTTAGAATATAACATCTGTGTTAAGAATTCATTACTCAATATGCATTCAAAATTCATGAATTATTGTTAATATGCATGTGATATTAAACAATAACATACAAGTTATAAACGTATAAAAAATTCCCAAAGGCTACATTGTTGCCATATAGTTCTTTTTTCAATTATGATATGAAAATCAAAATAAAAAACACATAGTACATTTCTTTCATCCCCTCGTCGTCCCTTTTCCTTGAGATGTCCCTAGGATGAGGATGGGGGGATTTAGACCTAAGGATGTGTCCCCAAGTAACACTACTAAAAATAAAATGGATTGGAAATTTCATGATTTTAAGAGATCAACAAACCAAAATGTATAAACTAAAGTCACATAATATAAAATAACTCAATCTAAACTAGTTCATCGAAAATTAAGAAGAAAAAATACTACAATAGCTATTGTACTTTTGAAACATAGTTTTGTTTTCATGATCAAATTCTATGATCAATATTTCCTATAAAATTATTTCTCTTGATCTTTAAAGAGGTTGACTAATTAGGTGATTTTATAGGCATCTTTGGCCTTCACAATTTTACTGAAAAAATATTTCATTTTACTTTTTAAAAAAAACATGTATTGTTTACCAGTAGGTAGTAAACTTGTTAAATGGAAGTTTCTTTTTAAATTCTCTCTATATATTGTTACAGATTTGCAATTAATACATCAAGGGATTGTACCAAGCATGTAAAGCTTTGTTAAAACTCTCTTTCCCATTACCTCTTACCAAGTATTATTGTTTGGTTTTTGTAAGTAGTTTTAGATAGGGAAAGCCATACGTATGGAGGAAATACTATTTATGGTCTGAACTAGCTTCAATTCAATTCCAAGGTGGACTAGTGAATAAACTTT
>VDFB02078142.1:0-28666 GCA_007258455.2 Sequoia sempervirens
TAACTGAAGGGCACTTAGGACTATGCTTTGTGTTACTATGGGAACTTGGTTGAATCTGAGAGGACTCTTAGTATTGAGTTTATGTGGTTGTTTTGATTGGGTAGGGGACATTGACAACATAAGATCCCACTAGTGGATATATTTTCATGTTGAATGGTGGATGCGGTGAGTTGGATGAGCAAGCGGCGGTTGTAGTTGCTTTGTGTCCCTCTGGGAGAATACATGGCTACACATTCACGTAAAGCAATATGGTTAAAACGTTTGTGTTCTAACATTGGTTTTGATGTAGGAAAAATTACTATTTACTGTGACAGTTAGAGTGCTATATGTTTGGCAAAAAATCCTACTTTCCATGCCAGGATGAAACATATAGATGTACAGTATCACTTTGTACGAGATATGGTGGAGGATGGGAAGGTCTCTTTGGAGAAAGTGGATACTCTGGAGAATGTTGCAAATGCATTGACGAAGCCTGTGAGCACAAACAAGTACAGGTGGTGTGCCAGTTCGATGGGCCTCTTGGCCCATGAATTTCAGTAGTTTGATTATGCTCTAGAGGTGTCAGTAAGATCTTCGTCAAGTGGGAGATTGTTGGAATAGGTGCCTCAATTCTTACTGGCATGTAACTCCTGAAGGGAAAATTTGCTGTGACATTATTGATGTCTGGCCGACTAGCTGTTCTGAATCCTATTGAAATGTCCTAGTCGCTGTGACTTTGTTTCAAGTCTTGCAGAATGGACCTATCACTATGACATGGAGACTCGGTAAGATCTCTTGCCGATTGTTGTTTCTCACTGATGGTTATTCACTCGCAGTTATTGGGGAGACTTGGGTGAAAGGTTTATTGTCGGTATGTAGTCTTACCGATATGGAATGTCTTGCCGACCAAGGTTGCTATCGGGTGTCTAGCAGATGTCAGGGAGACTCATACTGATGGGGTTATCGGTGTAACACTTTTGTTTCGGTATGAAGTTCCCAACGATTGATGAAGGTCTCGCCGACGAGGATACACTTGGAGTCTTTGTGGTGACACAAAGACTTCGGTATGAAGTCTTAGCGATTGATGGAGAGTCTTGCCGATAGCAAATGTTCCTCGAGGTGACATGATGTATTCGCTATGTTGTCTTGGTGAAAATGGTAAGTCTTGCCGACTGGGACGTTTCGGTATGACTTGAGACTTCGGTGTAACCTCTTATCGACAGTGATAAGTCTTGCTGACTGAGATGCTTTGGTGTAACTAAGAAGTCTCAGTGTAACCTCTTGGCGAGCGGTAAAGTCTTGTCGACGAGTGTTCCTTTCGGCATAACTTGAAGACTTCGGTATGAGGTCTTGGCGAATTGCGGTAGTCTTGCCAATGGAAATTTTTGAGATCGATGTGACTTGTGTGCATCGGTATGAGTCTTGCCGATGAGGAAACTCTTACCGATTGGAATGCAATGGATGTTGATGGTTTCAGTATGACTTGTGGCATTCGCTATATCGTCTTGCCGACTGTTAGATCTTACGCCGATATCGATATGAAGCCTTTGAGCATTGGGGAGACACTTCTTGTTTCTCACCGACATGTGAACTCAGTTGAATGTTTCTTTGACCGTTTGACTATCCTATGTGGTGTCTCATGGACCAATCAGAGGAAGAAAAATTCAAATGGTTGGCGGTTGGATTTTTGCAGCAGTTGCAACGTTGGAACCGAACTGTTTGCAAGGAAAAATCTACACAGGAATGGAAACTTTCTACGATGGGCAATTGCAGATAAGGATAAACAAGAGGATAAATCAGCGGGTGGTAAGATTCGAAGATAATCATTCTGAGTTGGATTGGCATTGGATCTAATAGAGTTTTTTCTGTAATGAGATTGAACAGTAAATGAAGCTACTGTGAACTGATACCAGAGATTTGTACCTCTACATTGTATGTAATTTTTTGTTACTGTAATACAAAGAGATTCAGCTTGGTGTGGTGTGTTTTTTCCCGAAAGGGTTTTCCCACGTAAATCTATTTATCATTGTCTTTGTGTATTATTTCTGTTTCTATAAAATTTTCATGTGTGTCTTAATTGGATTGTAATTTGGAAATTAAAAGTACTGTTTGCATTCTTCCCTATGGTTTTGACGTTAGGAAAGTTGCTTCCGCACCTCTGCTTTCCTTACAAAAATGGTATGCGGATTTAAGAAGGCATTTTATCATTTGAAACAAGCCCCTAGGGCTTGGTATGCAAGGTTGGACAAGTACATGTTTTAGCAAGGCTTCAAGAATGGTACAACAGACAGTAATTTGTACACCAAAATAAAGGATGAAAAGATTCTAATTATTGTTGTGTATGTTGATGATATAATCTTTGGTGGAAGTGATGAAATGTGTAAGAGGTTGGTTGAAGATATGCTGGAAGAATTTGAAATTTCTATGTTAGGTGAGTTATCATTCTTCCTTGGAATCCAAATTGCACAATCAAATAATCGTATCTTTATCTCTCAAGAAAAGTATGTCAAGGAAATGCTAAAGAAGTTTGGTATGGAAGACTGCAGACTAGTGAGTGCTCCAATGGTAACATGATGCCATTTTTTTAAGGATGATGTGTCACCTAAGGCTAATTAGATTCTCTATATTTCTATGATTGGGGGCCTATTTTACTTAACCACTTCAAGGCTTGATATTATGCAAGTTGTTTACTTGGTTGCATGGTTTCAAGTTGATCCAAAAGAAACTCATGTAAAGGTTGTCAAGAGAATTTTTAGATATTTGAAAAGCACTCTGGACTATGGATTGTGGTATCAAAAGGGTATTGACTTTTCTTTGAATGTATATATTGATGTTGATTGGTTTGGTAGTGTTGGTGATAGAAGAAACACCAGCGGTGGAGATTTCTTTTTAGGAGATAGATTGGTCTCTTGGTTTAGTAAGAAGCAAGACTCAGTGTCCTTATCAACAAAAGAAGCAAAGTATATTTTTACAGCATCTTGGAATATAAATTTAGCTATTTTTTTTGTTGGTAGTTTAGGTAAGGGGGATGGCTTCAACCCACAAGTAAAATATTCAATGGTAGTGATAATGAATTTATGGCCATCTAAAGAGGAAGGATGAATATTGCCAATGATACGAAGGCCCCATTGAGAGAAAGACCAAGGAGTAGCTATAGGCTACAAATATTGTGAAGGTGCATGAATCAAGTCTCTATTTTTCTAATAGGATAAACATCGTTTGATGCACAAACATGCATCATGTTATATAGTGGTCCAATAATAACATATTCTTAGAATCTTATTAGCGAAGATCATACCACTAGTATGGGCAACACATATACCATCATGAATCTCTTTAAGTGCAATATTATACTCTACCTTATTTAGACACCACAATAAGAAACCATCAAATACTCTTCGATATAATGTATTACCAAGGATAGTGAAACATGATATACATTAAATGAACAATTTTCATTGGGTGTGGGAGAGGTTTGGTGGCAAGGTTTGATCATGAAGATAACTATAGATATCATGGTACCGGGACTAATCAAGACCAAAATGTTTAGCTACAATCTCAAACTTAGGAGCATCATATGTAGGAAGGAGTAGATGTTCAACTAGAAACTCACAATGTTGATTGTTTTATGGTATGTATAAGAGAGATCCAATAGTTTTCATGTCATCAATTGTTCTATTTTAGGATGAGAACCTTACTCAAATTGGATGTTTGTGAAAATATAATTTGAAACTATCAACCATACGTTTGTAAGGGACCAAAATTTCATATTTTATTTGATATTCATCTTTGACCTATTTGATGATTAATTGTGAATCCACGTAAACAAGAATATGTTATATTTTCATTGAATATCCATTTTAAGTCTTGTAAGGAGGGTCTAATATTAGATGATGTTTTTTTTATAATGGTAGGTCTAATTTTAATGATTTTGGTATGAGATCTACTTGTGGTGTAACAAATAGGATTCCAACACTTGCTCTTGGTATGTGATCCACACCATTATCTCATTAAACCTTGTCTTGTATTGGGGGCAAACAATCATGTCTTGCTTTTAAACAAATTGATCTTAGTGTCTTCCCTTTTTCTCCTTTCCTATCTTAGAGAAGTGTCATTTTTTCTTTCCATCTACACCTCTATGCACTTGAAATTATAGTGACACTTAATACCCTAACACATAGTACTTAGACACACATCTGATCTTCACCACATTTTAACTTTGATCTTTAACAACATCGATAACATCAATCATTGAAATCATTTTCCTTGATGTCATATCTTTATTCATTCATCCTTGTTTCCTTAATGGGATATATTATTCCCCAAATCAAGCTTCATAATTTTACATATTTCCTTCATGGGATATATCATTTCTCATAGCAGGCTTCATCATCATCTCAATCTTTAACTGATGCTAATCTATCTCAAAAATTTGGCAAGGAGTTCAAGGATTTATGTATATTGACTATTATTTTTTATCTTTTATTTTTATTGTCTCCATCCCTTTTCATATCTTATCAAGGCCACCACAATCATTCATATCATGTTGTGTCTCAATTGGTGTTGATTGGGGCATAATATTATCTTTTCATGTACAGTGTTTGTTGGTTGTCCACACAATACCCATCAAGGTTTTTAATGAGTGTTGTGTTGTGCTAGGGAATCATCTTGTTTGGTATATTTTAAAGTCATTCCTTTATGCATTTGACAGGTCATCGCCTTGCTCTTCCTACCTTGGTGTACAATGTCAAGTGTTATATTAAAAACAAGGTTACTCACACTATTTTACATAATATTTTGTTGGACTAATTGCCAACATCTCCCTTCTAATTCGGGACATGGACTAATTGCCTCCTATGGATCCATTTATCTTTGGAGTTTATATCGAGCATTAACAAGTCAATCTTTTGGTGCAATGAAAAACGTGTTGTTATGTGGAGCTTGATCTAACTCAAATTTTTAGTTTTTCCCCACTTTTGTTAGCGCATTTTCCCCCCAAATTAATTAATGGGGGAATAGGAAGGGGGGTGAAGCCCCTCGATGGGGGCTGGGGGCATAGGGTAGCACCCCTGATGCAAGAATTGAGCATTTTAATAAAGGTAATTTTTTGCCTATATGTATTTGTATTTCTATTAAAATAGTTATATAACTACCCAAAAAATGATTAGTTTATTGTTGCAAATGAAATACCAATAGTCACGAGTCAAATAGTGCATGGAAAGGGCATGAATGGCATACCAACAACCACGTGAAGTTTGGTTTTGTCGTTGTTGTGTGTGGAAAACAGTGAGCAAAAAATGTCATGGCTTTGTGATAGAGAAAATGCAAGTTGAAGCTTTAGGCATATGTAGCATTGTGCACCGGTAATTACAGAGAAGTGGTAAACATTTCAATATGTTGCTGCAAGTTGCAGCTATTGTTGCAAGTTATTGTAAATACATTTGTTGGAAGTTTAATAATAAATTGGACTGTTGTTGGCAGACGTAGCCCGAGATTTGGGTGAACCATGTTAAAATCTTGTGTTGTCTTTTTCCTTTGTTATTTTTAAAAATTGTTTATTCCTTTTTTTTATTCCGCTATGTTTAATTTATCTTCATTTTATTGGTAGTTTGTACTCTTTGTTCTACTTGTAATTCATAACAAGTGGTATCAAAGCGGTTTGAGTTTGATTATCCTCTGCAGAAAGGTCTCACGGTTGAGTGGGAGTAATGGCAGACGAGGGTAAATTGAAGGTTGATAAATTCAATGGGAAAAGCTAACGATTATAGAAGATGCAGATGGAGGACTATCTCTATTATAAATATTTATGGTGACCATTGCAAGGGAAAGTAAAGAAACATGCAACAATGGTTGATGAGGAATGGGAACTTCTGGACATAAAGGTAGTGGGAAGCATTCGCTTCTGGGTGCTGCCACAATAGTGTGTCTCACTTTTACGACATGCTGATTTTTTCCTGAAATCACTTTTTTTCAAAAAACTAATGATTTTAGCCTTGAGAGGTTCCATCTAAAGGGTTTTAATTGAGGAGGGATAGATAAGACCCCCTTAGATCAAAACCCCTTGGACATGACTCCTCTAGTATTAAATCATACCCATAATGGAGTCTCCTTTGCACCTATCAAAATGTTGGCAAAAAAACATGTTTACTTTACCTTTTGAGGGACTAAATAATGTCATTTAGAAGTAAACTTTTGCAAGATTGCAGCCCTTGAAATGAGCTTTCCAACAAGTATAGTTTTGATATATTTTCATTTTATCTTGTATTTAATTTTTAATTTTTACTAAAGATAGGTTTTCTCTGAACATCAAACTCTTCATTCTATAGAGGTGGGATCATATTAAACCATTGTAAAAAAATTCAAAAAATACCCTTTCCCTAGGTATTGGTGTCCTTGTTTCACTAAAAAAGTAAAATTGGATTTCGATATATACACAACAAGTTAGGTTGTACGACACACATGCATATCCAAATTATAGTTATAGTGACTTCAAAAATTAATTAAAAAAATATATGTAACAAAAAATAATGAAAGAATATCCTTTCCCTAGATATTCATGTTGAGAATCTATATTCCAAAAATTAGAATGTTATCCTTTATAGGAAAAAAGTTATGTTGTACGACAAACGTTACTTTCTAAAAATATTTTTTTCTGTTTAAAACAGGTTATTAAAGGAGATGAAGATTCGGTTAAAAATATTGATGTAAATGTCCATCTTGGGAAAAAAGTGTGAAACACAATATTGTGATTTCACCCTTATGACTACATCATTAGTAGCATTTAACATATCAAAAGTGAAGACGATAGATGAGTTAATGGCCTTCAACTTCGAATAAGGTATTTCTTATGAAGCATTATTTATTATGAAAATGGTAGAAGGTGGATCAATTACAGATCATTTAAATTGAGTTTAACACAATTACTAGTCAATTGACTTCTGTAAATGTAAATTTTGATGAAGTTAGAACTCTCTTTATTTTGTGTTCTTTGCTTGGAAGTTGGAATAGCTTGGTAATGGTGGTTAGTAACTTTGTTTCTAGTTCAAATATGTTGAATTTGATGATGTTGTTGGTGTGATTTTCAGCGAAAAAATTCATAGGAAAAGCTTAGGTGAAACATTCATATCAGGCAGTGTTTTGAATGTAGAAAGCAGGGGCATATCAAAGTAGAGAGGGAAAGGTTCTAGATATCATGGGAAATCATGAGGAAAATAAAATTACAAAAGGTCCCTATCTAAAGGAAAGAAGGATTTTTGGTACTATGGCAAAATGGGTCATCAGAAGAAAGATTGTTGGTCTCAAAAGAATAAAGGAGACAAATGAGAAGACAATAAGGAGGTGGTGGAACCCTAGTGAATTTTCTTGTTCCACTGGTTTGGAAATGCATCTTCCTTGGTGTTCTCTTGGTCTGTCATGGGTTAGGGTTTAGGGTTCTATGTGAGGAGTGGTTTTTACTTTTATGATTTTCTCCTTTGTCTAAACCCTTGGTCTTTTAGTCTATTCCTTTGTTGACCTCCTATGGTCAGTTCCCAATCATGATAAAAAATAACTTGAGCCATTGGAGTCCATGAAGTAACTGGCCCCTCGTGCCTAGGTCTAAGAAATATTTTTATTTTATAAGGTTGATTGATCGACCTTGTTTATCCTTTACATCCTTTGAATAAAATGGTTTTAAGTCTTTTTGAGGCCTTTTCTTACATTGTCCTAGGTGGTTCCCTTTTCAAAACAACTTGTGAGCACGTGAGGAATTGCTTCACTTAAGTTCCCATTCATCGCTTTTACCCATTAGTCATTGCAAACAATTTTGTGAATGCTTGAATTACATTAGACATGTGCGATGAACGATGTTTCCTTTGTATTGTGCATTGCAGATAGGCTATGGATCTTGAGCTTTGCATTAGCGATGCACAATATGTGTGTTCTCTTCACTATCGTTGGATTTCTTTATCGCTAATGGCCTGTGAAGTTTTGTTTTGTGAATTGGTGATGTGTGATAACCCTTTGTGATCTTTGCATTTTCTTCTATCGCTCATCACATATTGGTTCTAAACTTTGGGTCCCAAAGCAGCAATGCGCGATGAGGTCCTATGTTCAAATGTGTTATTGCTGATATGAAGTATTATTAACGGCGATGCTTTCTCAACCCTTTATTTTGTCTTATGGGCATGTGGCTTGATCTTCACCGGTCGCTAAGGGTTCTCCATCACTGATGTGTTGTGACTGTTGTGAGGTAAATTAGTTTGGGTGATAACACTATTATGCCTTGCACCCATCGCACCTCGCTCACGTGAGCTTTCTTTGAGCATTAATGGTTGACACGCTCCAATTATTTGATATAATGAGAATTGTTATCTAGTTTATTTCACAATTGCAATCATTAGGAGCTGAGAAATTAATCTTGAGTATAAGAAGAAGGCATAAGGAGCTTTGAAAATTAATTACAGAGGCATTGAAGATAGTTCTCCTGGGTAAGTTGGTATTCACATTTTTATGTGTCGACTGTGCATCAGTTGGATGGTTTTGGAAAATTGTTGTGGGATCTATAGGTTTTAGGTGTCTGGGGTTTGCAGGGGTTTGGTTCTTTGCATAATTAGAATAAGTTGATAGGAATTATGTGGAGTGTCTTTATTCTGCAAGTTTGTTGGGTCTCTTTGCAATTGAAAATTTATAAGCCTTACCCTTGTTCTTCTGTAAGAATGAGTGAACTCAAGCTTAGTGAGTCTGCCCAACTAGTAAGGAAGTCTAGGAGGATCAATATGCTTAAACCCTAGGATGCTACACCTAAAACCAAGCATGGTACACCAAGAGCTCCTATGAAGCCAAAAGATGAGAGGAGAGCTCGTAATAAGTCTGTGGCAGATGAAGTCCAAAACACCTACAACTTGAGAAGTAGGGTTGTTGTCCATAATCAGGATAAGCCTAGTGTCGTTTCTTTGAAGGAATAGATTGCTAAGGAGGAAACTGAGTCAGGAAAATTGGCTAAGTATAAGGGGAAGAAGAAGAAGAATAAGTATCATGAGGCTTATGATTCTTATATGGTGAAGCCTGACACTACCATGGAAGATGGGGCTAGTCCTTCGAGCGATAAGACATAAACTGACCCAGATTATGCTCGGTACCTTCTCACACTCGCAGGTTGAGAGGATTATGATGATGGGGAGATAGCTTCCCCAGTTTCAACAAAATCACGAAGGGGACATGCATACTTTGATTCTGAAGATGATTAACCATTGTGGAGGTGGTGTCCTTGTTTACTGTTTTTTCTTTTTTTGACCAAAATGAAGGAGAGGTGTTGGACACTGTTGTAACAATGGTTTTCCTTTTGGAAGGCAGGTAAATCTCCTTCAATGAACGAACAAGTTTTTTTCTTAGGTGTTGACAAGGAGAACTTCTTTGGTGATGTGGACAAGTGGTTTGGAATGTTGCTGCAACGATGGGTTGCCTTTTGGAAGGCGGGTAAATCTTTGGTGATGGAAAGGATTTTTGTCTTTTGTAATTTCCCCCTCTCTACAAAATGAAAATGTAACCATCTGGGGAGTTTGGGAATTGAAATGAAATTGAATGTCAAATGTAAATGTGAATGAAATTGTAATTTGGCCTAAGGCTTGTTGCTCCCATGTTTCTATAAATGGGAATTCAAGGCCAGTTACAGAGGTTCGAATTTTGGGTTTCTAGTGGTCTAGGTTGGAAAACTGGGCTCATGTAGGAGCAATTATGTAAATAAAAGACAAATGAATAGAATAGTGGGGAGTCTAGGGTACATTCTAGTTTGTAATGGGCTTAATTAGTTTTGCAGTAGCAACAACATATAAATGAAAATGCAAATGCTGGGACAAATTCTCTCCTATGTATTTTGTTTTCCAAATTAAGAAGGAAATGGTCAAGGATATTTTTGTTTGTCTTCAATCGTTTTGGTTGAATGAATGATTTTATTTTTGCTTTGGTTCAAAGAACTGATTAAATTCTTTAATAAGATCATAGGTTTGTGAGATGAAATTCAAGGATTGCTAAGTAGTTTTTGTTTTTGGTATAGTGAATTGAGTATTGCAAGGCAATATGTCAATAGTCTATAAATGCTAAGTTAAATTTCTAATGTATTACAATTTGTTACAAATGTGACTCCATTACCTATAGATAGAACACTGGTCTATTTGTTTGGTCATCTGGAATGAAAATCACTCAGCCTGTACCTGATCAAGAACACAAAACAAGAACATAAACCACTCAAACACTTTTAACTACAACATAACATTATGAAGTACATGTCATTCCTTGCTTTAGGTAACAAGTTGCTTAAGGTTTAGCCAAATCCTTCAGAGATTTTACCTATTTAGCAGTTTATGGGAATGCATCTGTTAGTCACAATGTTCATGGTAAAATGACACAAAAATATAATTTAAACATTGTTAGGATCACCCTCCTAGGTTTCATAGAGCTCAAAGAGTAGAAGGGCCTAGTAATCCTTACTTGTTTGTTGGTCAATCCTTACCTTTTCTAACAATTGAATTATAGAAAATTCATAGGCATTTGGTGAGATTAAATTTGGTTCTCAAAAAATAACCAATAGATTGGAAACTCTTTTGTGGAACAAACCATGCAAAGTCTCTAGTTCCAGACCATAAGCATTAGAGTCGAATGCTTTGCAAAGAAAAAAATATTGTTCATTGTAGCTTTGGTGTTAGTGGATCAATTCTCTAAAGTGTTGTTTAGGGTTTGTTGTGTTCTCTTTGAATTTGAAAATTCTATCAAGATCTACCTATGATTCCTTGAATATTTTCATAATTTCTCACTTGATGCGAGTGGCGACTTCGAGGTTCCAGTACCGGTTTGCATTATTTAAGGATTTTGCTGAGAAGAGGTGAAGTGGACCTAAGCTCATATGATAAGGTACCCTGATGAGAAGTTAGAAGGAGAATTCAAAAGGCTATGGTATAATTTGAAAGGAGTCAGGGACTTTGATGAATCTGAACATCTGGTTCAGACATTGAATTTTTATACCTGGAAAGGATTGTGTGGCAATGAATATAAAGGAATTTATATGTGATTTTGCTAGTGAAGAAAGCCCAATATGAAATTAACCTTTGAAAGAAACTTCATATTGTTGAAGTTCAATCCTCTATGAAGAGAGGTGGTGACTCTATGCAAAGAACTTGATGAAATTATGAATATAGTTTCAGATCTACAAAGTTTTCCAGTTAGAGGAATAATTTACAACAACTACAACATATCCAGGTATTTCCCTTGTTTTGGTTTTCAAGAAGCATAGATTTGTGTGAAAATCATATTGAATGATTTAGAGAAATTTTGGTTCCCTATTGAGTGAGTTAAGCACTAGTAAAGGGGATGGTAGTGGTAATTTTTCATACTCCTTAGATATAAGTTGAAGTATTTGTATTATGCTGAAGAAGTATGCTTTCTCTTTAAATCTTCCAATTAGAAGGATCTAATGCATGAATGTATTTGAGTTATGCATTTTGGGGTCATGGTTAAATCATGGAATAAGGTAGTGAATGATCAACTGCAGGGTTGATGTTTTGAGGTTTGTAAAAGGGGTGTAAGGAAATGCATCATTCCCCTATATGTTCCTGTGGGGTGCCATGTGAAAACATGTAGAAGGTGCAGCCCATGTCATGCTCTCAAATAAATCTCTCTATTGGGAGGTATAGACCATTAAATTGTTGGGAATAAGATGCCATTTAATTACAATCCTAAACATATTTCATGTATTTCCTAAGTCCTTGGAAAGTGTTCCCCAACACTAGGATTAGAAAGAGATTAAATTCGAATGAAATGAACATGTAAATTGACATTCATAATTATTCCTAAATGATAGGAACATGTGGGGACGCCCATGAAGAGGTCCTACAAAATAGGAGCACATGGGGTGCCCACATGGAAGGTGGAACCCAACTTGCTTAAGTTAATTGTTTGGAGAATAGATAACACTTCAGAAATGAGTGTAAAGATCCTACAAATTAGGGATTGATATTTACATGAGTGGAGTTTAGTTTAGTTTAGTTAAGTTCAGTTATCTTCAGTTGCATGTAGTTAGTTTTAGTTGAATGCTAGCTGACTTCAGTTGACTTGAGTTGCATGACTAATGACTTCAGTTGCATGATAGATAATAGGTGGACACATTCAATTAAGTGGGGATGATCAATCATGCATAATTTTTGCATGAATTGATGAAGATATATTTTTCTGTTAACAAATATTGACTTAGACCCACCTTGGGCGCCCAAGTTGGCATCTTTGAGTTAACACCTTTTGTATGAGAAGATATTTACAATGCTGAGTTAAGTGGGCCTATTCTTGGGTGCCAACTTTGAGGAGAAGCTTGGAAGATATTTTCTTGACCAACGATTAGTTAGGAGTTCATTTTGGGGTGCCTAAATTGAGGAGACTTTGGTTTTGACATGTTACATAATGGAACTCTAGTTGCAAAAAATAGGCGTAGGTTTTTGAGAGGAGCTTTGTTCTCTTGTAGTTGACAACTCTTTGGAGTTTACAATGCTCATTATTGTCTATTAATTGCACCAAGTTGAAGAGTTTATTGCAGGTTGTGAAGAAGGATTGTTGAAGGCAAAAGAAGCATATCAATTAGGATTGATACAATGTTATTGTAATCTTGTTCTAAGGCTAAATAATACAAACACTATTGATTCTGGTTGTGGATTTTTTTCCTGAAAGGGTTTCTCCATATATATGTTGTGTCACTTCTATCTTCTTGTCTCATTCTTCTACAATCTTCTGTCTCTTTCTACAATTGGTAAAATTGATCTAAATAGATAATCATACATAAAGAATTGTTAACAAAGAACACTTAATTAAATCTACAATCTCATAGTTTTACAAGTTTTAAAGCTACATAATTACCTCCATTTTCAACATAAATTTTAATGGTATTCATGATTTCCCAAACCCAGTTCCTAATAATATTAGGGAACATTTGCCAAAATTCAAAGGGCAAAGCTCTAAATTAGCATATAAGCATCTACAATTATTTTTCTGATTTGATGGGAGATTATGAGGTAAACTATGAAGATGTTGTCATGAAATTCTTTGTTCAAACTTTGAAGAAGGATTCCAGAGATTGGTTTTCATACTTACCAATATGTTCTATCTCCTCATGAAATGAATTCATGGCAGCATTTATAGAACAGTTTGGTGAAAGAATTAATCCAAGTTCAGTAAGGAAAAAACTCATGGAAATTCAAAAGGATGAAGAAGATTTAGTCCCAGGTTTTAACCTCAGATTTGCAAAGGCAATAAGGGATATTCCTGAAAGTACATGAGACCAAGTGATGCAAAGTGTTTGATTATATATTTGGGTGCATTTGATGAAGAAATGAGCTATTTTTTGAGAGATAAGGAGCCTACAACTTTGCAACATGCATATCAAATTTCCATGGACATTGAAAACAACTTGAGATACTCAATGATGAAGGGATATATGGCTGCAAGTGTCGGCTATTTTAGCACATCTCATATAAATGGATCAGACAACATAAGTGATTTTCATGGTGATGATGCTTCTACTATTCTGATTCATCCATCATTACCTATTGCAAGTAATGGTGAATTCCAAATTGAACATCAACAAATTTTGAGCAATGCCGATCAATTTCCTTTTGTTCAAGGATTGTTCAGTATGAAAAGATATAAGGGGGAATCACCATATGACCCATTTGCAAGGTTTTTGGATGCCTTGTTGGAAATCCCCAAGAATTTTAGACCTGAGGATTCAATATGCATTGATTTTTTTTGTGAAATTTTTGAGCCAGGGCTGAGTGCCTTGCCAAAAGAGTTGAAGCCTCAAAGTGTTGATAGTGGCTACCCTACTAAGAGAAATCAGAAAGAAATCCAACCAAGTGAAAAGGGTATATCAGAGAATAAGCATCCATATTTTGGTATGGGTGAGGATTGTAATCAATTACGAAGCCTATATGCAAATTAGTACATTGGTGAAAAGGGTAAAAATACATTTGCAAGTGTTGTTGATGTCCCATCATAAATCAATGGTCAATATATTGAGAATGAGAGTTTGTGCATTCACTCTGAACACTCTGAGCATAGTGCATGTGATAATGAATCTCCTTGTGATAACGATCATTGGGAGAGTGAGGTTTCCGATTATTATTTTGAGTATGAATCCTTTTATGAAGATGATTTGGAGGAATTTTCTTCGCATGAAGGATATAGTAATTTTAATACTCAAGATATTTTCTTCTCACAAGTGAGTGAACAAGTCCCATGTGAGTGATACTTAGAATACAATCTAGTTATATCATAAGCAAATTATGCTAGCTTTGTGAGTGATGATGAGTTCGAAGATAAGAATGTATGTGTTCAATATCCAAAACCTAAGCACGATGCTAAAAATGATGAAAACTATGGTGCTAATCAGCAAGATCATGTCCTAGCTGCTCCTAATTGTCTATATGAAGCAGAGATGGAATATGCAAGTTTTTTCATAAAAATGGACATGATTGTTTTCAACAAAGAATGTATTGATGAGAAAAGGGATGAAGAGGATTGTCTAGTTGCTAATGAACAAAGTTCAAATCATAATGAACCTTTCACTTTTGGGTTAGGACACTTATCAATTGGTGAGGAACATGAGTTCCTTGCTATTGACCCTATTAATTCTGAGTTATTTGAGCCATCCTTTGAAACATTTTGCATTGAGTTGGGTAATAATTTGAAGAATGGACTAGACTATGTTAATGAGCCTAAAATGGAAATATTCTTTGATGCATGGGATGTTATTAGTGGTGATGTTTATAGGAATGACCCTCATCTAAATACGAGCAAAGATACCATGGGTTTTGATGAATAACTTTTCCAAAGTAGTAGAGCATGTAACAGTATGACTAATTCACAATGCTCAGGGGAATGTGAATACCAGCTCAAAGATATTCCTGTGTATGAAGATTTTTTGTTCATCACACAAGATGAATGCTTGTCTGGCATGGGATAGAAACCAGAGGATGACTCCAAGGCTTTATATGAGCTTTCTATTAATTCTGATTTATTAGAAATGGAATTGCAATGTGACTCTAAAAAAAGAAGATATATGTTTCTGTTTTTGGATGGAGATATTATGTAGAGTGTTTATGAAGGTTTTCAGTTTGATGTGCAAATTAAGTTGGATGCCAACTTTCATGACCTTAATGATCAAGTGGATTATGAATGTTTCAATCCCTCAGTTCAGTTGGATGAGTATATAGTAGAACATGGTGATGTGTTGAATGTGGTAGAATATCAAAATGATCATGGTTTTCAGTTAATGTCTAATTACAATTTTTAGTTGGACAAAGTTGATGATGATGATGATGGCAAGTTTAGACACATGTCAATAATGGTTAATTACAGTGGCCACAACAAGGTGAGTTGTTGGGAAATTCATGGCAATATTTTCAGGTTTGGCCCAGTGCAGATGGTAGAAAATAAAGTGTATGAGTGAGGGCCTATTAATCTTTACTTGTTTGTTGGCCAATCCTCACCTTTGCTAACCATTGAATTCTGGAAAATTCATAGGCATCTGGTGAGATTAAGTTTGGTTCTCAAAAAATAGCCAACAGGAGGCAAATGTGGTAAGTGATAAATCTAAAGATGATGTTTAGATTCTTTCCCTTGATAATGTTGATGATTCTTGGGTGTTAGATTTAGGGGCTCCATTTCATGCTATGCCACATAAATCTTAATTATGTCCAAGGGTATTTTGGGTTGATTTATTTAGGAGATAAAAAACCCTATCAAATTGTTGGAAAGGGAAGAATTAATATTAAGTTACATAATGGGAACCATTGGCTACTACAAGAGGTAAGGCATATTCCAAAGCTGAGTAGGAATTTAATTTCAATAGGTCATCTAGGTGATGAAGGTTGTGTTGTTACTTTTAGTGATAAAGTTTGAAAAGTTACAAAAGGTGCCTTAGCAATAGGAAAAGGCGTGAACGTAGGCACCTTATATCTTTGTATAGGTCACTATTCCTTCTACTTTAGTTTTTGTAGAGAAAAATCAAACATGAGAGTTGCTGCAAAAAACAACTACAACAGTTGGTGTGGGTTCGACAATAGTTGCTATGAGTTCTGCAACAGACTCAGGAATAGTTGTTGTGGGTTTGCAGCAAGAAAGTGAAACAATTGTTGTGGGTTCTGAGACAACACTGTGGCATAACAGACTTAGGCACACAAGTGAAAAGGGTATGGAATTATTTCATTCAAAGAAGGTTTTACCAGGTCTAAAATGCATTAATATGGATTTTTGTGAAAGTTGTGTGTATGGAAAATAAAAGAGATTCATATTTCTCAAGGATGGGAAGTAAAAGAAAGATGAAAAGTTGGAGCTTGTACATATAGATGTATGGGGACTAGCTTAGGTATCTTCTCTTGGTAGCTTTCGGTATTATATTACATTCATGATGATGCAACTAGGAAAATTTGGATTTATTTTGGTAACAAAATTTTTGATGTGTTTGAAACATTTAAGAAATGGAAGAGCTTGGTTGAGAATGAGACGAGTAAAAGGTTAAAATTTCTAAAATCTAATAATGATGGTGACTATTACAACAAAGAATTTGAGGATTATTGTTCGTCTAATGGAATTTGTAGGCAAAAAATGGTTCCATGGACTCCACAAGAGAATGGATTGGTTGAGTGCAAGAATAGGACAATAATGGAGTGTGCACAAAGTATGATATTGCATGTTGGGATACCTTTAAACATGTGGTCAAATGTTGTTAATATTTCTATTTATTTAATTAACATAGGTCCTTCAGTTCATTTGGGTTGTGGTATTCCAAAGGAAGCATGGATAGGTAAGAAGGTGAGTTTTTCTTTTCTCAAAACCTTCATTTGTGAAGCATTTGCACATGTAGATTCTAAAAATAGAACCACTTAATGGAAGTTGAATCAAAGAAGTGTATCTTCATTGGATATGGAATTGATGAATTTGGTTATAGGCTTTGGGATTTTGAAAATTTTAAAATTGTTAGAAGCAAGGATGTTGTATTCAATGAGAAGGTGTTGTATGAAGATCAGTTGCAACAAAATGAGAAGAAAGAAAAATATTATGTGGTGTTGGATGATACTCTAGACACAAAGTTTCAGTGGATACACATGCTCCAAAATAGCAACAACAAATACCACAAACTCCAGTGAATGTTAGATGATCAACAAGGATAAGTAGACCTCCCGAAAGATTTTATCCCTCTTTGTATTCTATTTTATTAACTGATGCTAGTGAACTAAAAGGGTATGATGAAGCTATGCAGGTGAATACAAAGGATCAATTGGAGCGAGCAATGGAAGAAGAAATGGACTCCTTGGTGAAAAATTAGAGTTGGAATTTATGCAAGTTGCCTACAAGTAAAAATGCTTTACTGAATAAATGGGTTTACAGGCTAAAAGAGGAAGGAGGTAAGAAAATACTTAAATCCAAACTTGTAGTTAAAGGATTTGCACAGAAAAAGGGCATTGATTTTGATGAAATATTTTCTCCAATTGTTAAAATGACTTCTATTCGTACTGTGTTAAGTATTGTGGCTATTGAATACTTGCATTTGGAATGACTAGATGTGAAAACTACTTTTCTCCATGGGTATTTGGAAGAAGATATTTATATGCAACAACTATAGGGATTTGAGGTAAGAGGTAAGGAGAAATTGGTGTGTAGCTTGAAAAAGAGTTTGTATGGCTTGAAACAAGCACCTTGATAATGGTATTTGAAATTTGATAGTTTTATGGCTGAGAAAGGTTATAGTCAATGTCATTCTGACCATTGTGTTTACTTTAAGAGGTTGGATAATGATAGCTACATTATTTTATGTTTATATGTTGATGACATGCTTGTAGCGGGGTCTAACATGGATCACATTAGAGAGTTAAAACAACAGTTAGAAAAATAATTTCTTATGAAGGATTTGGGAGCAGAAAAACAAATCCTTGGTATGAGAATTTCTAAAGATAGGAAAACATAAAATTAACTCTATCTTAGGCTAATTATGTTGAAAAGGTGTTGCAAAGATTTCATATGGAGAATTCAAAAGTTATCAACACAACTTTGCTTAGTCATTTAAAATTGACTAAGGAGATGTGTCCAAAGACACAAGAGGAGGAAGAAAGAATGTCCAAGGTACCATATGCTTCAGCTGTGGGAAATTTAATGTATGTTATGGTATGCACAAGGTTATATATTGCACATGTCGTAGTCTAGTTGTAAGTAGGTAGATGAGTAATCACGGATTGGAGCATTGGAATGCGATAAAATGGATTCTTAGGTATTTAAGAGGTACATCCAATAAATATTTCTGTTTTGGGGGCTCTAATATTGATTTAAAAAGCTATGTTGACTCAAATTTGGTAGGGGATATCGATACCGAGCAAAGTAATATAGGTTATGTGTTTACTATAGGAGAGACAAAAATGAGTTGGATCTCAAGGCTACAAAAGGTGGTTTCTTTATCCACCATGGAGGAAGAGTATGTAGCTACAATAGAGGCAAGCACAAATCCTAAGCACTTCTCCTTGATAATCAATTCAAATGACATACAAATAATTATTTCAAATTTACACCCTAAATACATAATTTAAGACCTTTTAATATCTATTTAAAATAAATAAATATATACATTAGTTAATTCTAAAATAACCAAAAATATATATAAATATATGTCTAAAATATTTTTTTTTTAAAACACACTCTCTCTCTCTATATATATAAAGAGTAGTATATACACTTTTTCACCCTTCAAATTAAATAAATATAACACTCAAAATTCTTTCATGACTTAGAACCATGTAAACCTAGAAGGCACTCATGATGTTTTGGTGTTTCCAAAAGCTTTATGTTACGTCAACTTTTCAATATTAGGGTTCAAAACTTATTTAATTTTAAACTATTTGGTAGCATCCCATCCATGTAAAGTATCATCTTTAATGCAATTCTTTTATAGTGTCTTAAAGTAAGTCATAAAAGTCATCTCAAGAAAAGTTCACATTGGTATATTTTTAATTAAAAAAACAATAGTCTCTGTCTTAAACATGATTAGCCACATAGTAAACGGATCATGTTTTCCATCATCTTATGAAAAGTTAAGTAAAGGTCAACAAATCCCCTTTTCCATTATACTTTCATAATTAAAGTTAAGGTGATGGCCCCACTTGTGCTTTTGTCAAACAAAAAGTTACATCTAAAAATCTCATATATTTTTATTGTATTGGATTTGACATTACTAGATTATATCAAACCATGATAGCTGACCATAAATGCAAGAATATATCATTTTAAGATGACTTGAATTATATAATAGCTTATGAAACCACACTAATCATAAAGGGTCATAAATGAGTACAATAGTCCTAGAGAGAATATAGGAGTTTAAAGTATATAAAGGAAATCATAATTAGAATGATAAAGTAAAATTGGCATGCTATTAGGAGTAAATACTAACACTAAAATATATAATATGGAGAAGAAATGTAGTAGTATTAAGAAGAAGAATCATGATCATTAGATAGAGAAGAGATAGAAATCATCAACAATAGAAGTAATCTTATTAATTATAGTTTGCATATCATTTAGATAATAAAAGTTTGCATTGTTTATTTTGTCTTTATGATGCAAAGTTTTGGATAACGCTAATAGTCGGTTGGACTCTTTAGCAAGTTGAGCTATCTTTGAACTTAAATCATCTTGTTTACCCTTCATGTCCTATAGTCGAGATTTCAAAATTGTAACCTATTTAGCACGCTTGTCATTGAACTTGAGTTGTGCAATCTTGAAGCATTAAATACAAAATCACCATTTGCAATGACAATTTAGAGTATAAAATATGAGTTTTAACTTGTAAAGAAATAGTTGTTTGAGAAAAGATAGCTTAGTAGCATAATGTCCATAGGTGTTTGATTATCATGCGTTGACAAGTTTTAGCAAGCATGCTATGTGAAAGTGTGATCTAAGGATTGTAAACTTCTAGGACGAGAAAAGGGGCCAATGGTGGATATTGAACTCAAGATGGGTTGACCAAAGCATTCGAGGATGATGACAAAACCAAAAATGATTCTTGATTGACCCTTTATTGGCACAAAAGAGGTAAATGGGAGGCAAGAATATGAATTTGAGGTAATCCTCAATGGGAAGCTTGGAATGAAGGAGTTTCCACATAGTGTGTTGGGACTAAGCATCCACTTCGAACTACCAAATATGAAAATCAAGCTTATTCTATCTTGTTTTATTAAACTTACAATTCTATTTAGCATTGATATGACATTTTGGAGAAAGAAAGTAAAATTTTTGCTTGTAAACCACTTTGAGGGGGGAAGAGCAAAATTCATGGTCCTATTAAGACATTTCCAATCTTTCAAGAAATATAGACAAGTTAGGAAAGATAAGATTCAAAATCTTAGCACTAGTTGTGTGTGAACGAAATTGAGGTCAAAGCACATCTTGAGTTGTTACCACATATTCTAGTTAAATTTTGGTAAATCCCACTAATCTCAAAAAACTTGTATGCCCTTTTCTAAGAGGTGTTCACCTTTAAAGGTAGGTCAATTTTCAAAGCTATCATTTTTCTAGATTAGCCAATTCCAATAGATAGAAGAGGTGATAAAGCTTAACTAGTGGCCAAGAGATTCATTAAACCAAGATAGCCACAAAGAAACCAACTACCAAGGCTTCCATATTATGTTGAAGCGGTTTGACCCACGAGTCTTAAAAAAGAGATAACAAGACCTTATCCCTATACATTGTACTACAAGGGTTACTAGTAGAAGCAAACTATATATAGATGTGCACTAACTTGTTCAAAGGTGCATCCCCCTATAGAGCCCTTACAATCCATTTAGCCATTAGACAAATCCTGATGCCTAGGCCTCCTCTATCCTTTAAAAATACATTGCAACCAAGAATTAGCAAGCATGCCAAGATTCTAGTAACACTATTTGGTGCCTAAGAAACTTTGGATAAATTATGTTTGTTGATTATATTAACTTTTAGAAGGTAACGATCTAGAGGTAATGTAAGCATACCTCACCAAGACTATTTTATCAATAACTTGAATGCACCTAATGGTGGATAAAAACCCATTAGTCCAAGATAATATTTTCCCTTTAACCTTGTTCTCGATACCAATTACAATGTCTTTAAAAGACACGCCATTCTTAAACAATATTCTAAGATATCTAGTAATATTCCCATGCTTCACTTGTTTCCACTCTTCAAGAATCCAAGTTGGGTGAGGGATAGGGCATGCCATTGAGAATTTATTTTTATGCAAAGCTAATTACAATATTAAGATACCACAATAGAGATCAAGAATATCAAGTATATGCAACACCTCATCATTGAAGTTTTAAATAAAACCATATTGCCATCAACAAAATGTGAGTTAAGAGATTTAGGATTGTTAGGAAGGAAGATGCCTTGAATATATTATTGGAGAGGGTGTGTTAGAAGAGGTACCTAACTCCTAAGAATATTAGTATCAAGAGCATATCTAGGAATGGGGTAGGCAAGCAACCTTAGCATAGCATTTGGGAGGGGAAATTGAGGGGAGGAGGTACTATTGATAGCCAACCTAGCATTAACATCTATGAACAACATTTCGACATGATAATTGATCATAGGACTAATTCCAATAGTTTTAGCATCTTAAGAATGAAATGTCTATGGATATAGTTGTAGGCTCTATCAAAATCCATCTTAATTATGAAGGAATCATGTGAGATTTGTTGTGTTCATTATATATTTCCCATGCCAACACCAAGTTATCTAGGATAAATCAATCACCCAAGAAACCAATTTATTTGGGCCTCACAACTTCCTAAATAATATGCTTAATTATTTTAGATAAAGATTTGGATGATGTTATATGAGGTATTGAGAAGAGTAATGTGACCCTAACCATTAAAAATATTGTCTTTCTTTCCCTTTGGAATAATTTTAATGAAACACTAGTTGATAATAACTCTTAATGATCCAATTTCAATTCCCTCCAAATAGGCATAGTAGAAATATTCCTAATTAAGGGACCAAAGAGATTTATAAAAATCAACTCAAAGGCCATCTAATATAGGTCTCTTTTCCTTATCCATGTAATATAATAAATTCCATCAATTTATCCATAGAAATGTGTCTAACAATATAATGATTGTACTTAACATTAATTTCATGAGGTATGTATCTAGTAATGATGTCTTAAAGAATGGGGATGGGAGGATCATTTGTTGACTCATTGATACATAATTATTTTTAGTAATCATGGAAATTTGTAATAAACATTTCATGGTTGGTCTAAGAAGAACCATTTTTAGTTTTGATGACTAAAATATGATATGTTTAAGCATATATTTCTTAAACTAAAAAAAAGGAATTTTGAACCCTTATTTCCATATTAATCCATTAGAATCAAGCACCTTTACCCTTATAAACATTTGAATTTGAAGTAATTTTTTGTGTGAACAACTGCCTACTAAAGGGGGATGCTAGGGGTGTTCATGTCTAGAAGCATTTGACCATAAACAAATTGTCCCTTATGAGATTTCTCAAATTTATGGTGCTTAAGTGCAACTCTGTAGTTTAGGGTCAATATTCCAAGTATTTATTAGTCCATTAAGGCAATCTTGATTTTATAAATGGGAAATATTCAACTTAAAGGAAATATCATTAAAATATATAGATTATATAAAAGGGATAATATGGTGAAAATGTGAAGGTGGTTAGAAAGGGTGGCAATCATATCAAGATGAATCAAGTGGCTAAAATGGGAAGGAAAGTTATGTAGGTTAGAGGATGGATAAAATGTATCCAAGCAACTCATTTTTCTCAAAAATCCTTAATGAAATTTGTTCCAAGGAAATGTTGGGGCTTGTGAGGATCCATTTTTCTAGAAAGAGGGTCAAACAAACCTAAGGAATTGTAGGCTACTGACCAATCTTGAAACTTGTGATGAGATAATCAAGAAGACTTACCCCTTGCAATTTCAAAGTGTTTTTTGCTACCTTTGTCCATCCAAAATAAATTTCAAAATGATTAAATTTTAAAAAAATTAAAAGGAAAGAATAAAAAGAGGGCATTCATGAAGAATACCTCAAAGGTAGTTGTTGATTCAAATGGCTATAAGTACACCATTCCTCAAAATTAAATAATAGTTAGTGGTATATTCGCATCAAAATTAAAAGATAAATCAACTATCAAGTGAAAGCTATAAGTACACCATCATTTAGCCATGCAAATCCTCTACAAATTTTAAGAAATTAAACCATCTTTACATCCATTTTATGAATTAGGTTTATGCTAAGTTAAGAGAAATCTGCATGCTATTTATTACAACATTATCAAGTACAATGGAGTAAGGTTAGGCACGTTTGTGGAGGTAATATTAGTTCAATTTTCATTATGTTTGTATAAATGCTACCACTACACAAATGGAATTATGACCTCTATGAGTCCTTGGTAAACCAACTACAAAATCCCTGGGTGTTCCACCATGTTGAAGTTGCACCCAAGGTCTCAATCCCTAGCCAAGAGATGTAGACACGTCCATTTCCATAAATAGTTCTAAAATAAGGATAATTTGACACATAAATAGAGTAGAAACCAATCATATTACTCTAGAAAAGATTTGTGACCAAACACAAGATTCATTGGGGTGAATTCAAAAAATAATAATTGATATAGATAACCAAGGCACAAGGCCAATCACATCCCCTTCACTACTCTCATGAGGCCCATAATGGAAAAACATGAAGATGAACAACACTTTCTCCTTTAGAAGCATAATAACATGTGTATGACTATTTAAAATAAATTTCCTAACATTATATTTTTTGGATGAAATAGTTAAACTACTAACATTCCTAACATTCCAAGATTGTATGTATCAATCCATTGTGAAAAATTCATTAGTGTTTGTGTTGGAAAGAAGTGTAGAAAATTAGTTTGTTGAAGAGAATGTTAGAGGTTCCGAAGTAATCCCATTGTTAGGAGATGATTGGGATCTAGTACTCATAAAGCTATTTGGTTAAGAAGGGTATCTAATAAAATTCTCTTATTATAAGGATGTTTTCCTTCCAATTTTAGAGAGCTCTCCATCCATCATCTAAAATATCTTTATAGGACAAGGGGGTTAGTGTAGAGGGGGAATTTTTAGAGGATGATGTATTATTAGGGGTGGGGTACATTTTGGAGGTGGGTTTAGGAGTGGTAGATTGTAGGGTTTGGGCACACTTAAACAAGTTTAGTGTTTCATAAGTGAAAACAAGAGAGACAGGGTGCAAACCATTGGTGGAGTATAGTAGAGGACATGGTTTATAAATAGGGTAGTCTCGATTGGGGTGACCTTCCCTATGATAGTAAAAGAAAAAAATAGGCTTGTTGAGGTAGTCAATCCATTGATCAAATTTGAAGCTACGACCAACACTTTGAATGGACTCTAAAAGGGGCTAAGTCAAATCTATCTCAATACAAACATAGGGTTGAAGTCTTAGGATAGTTCCATTTTGAATAATATATTTGCACCAAATAACCCTTCCCAACTAAGTAGTTATGTCATGTAGAAAGGGGCGTAATGCAAGGTTTAGGGAAGATGGTTCAATCCACATTAGGTATTTAGCTTTAGATATTCCTTGAAGGAAAAAATAAAGAATACATGTCTAAATATAAAGTGTTTGTCTACATATGGTCCATAAGCCATAGTGTAAGGCTACATAAAAAGGATCCAAATCAACAAAAGTACAAGATATATATATCATTGCCTAGCCCCCCAAATAGCTCTATTTCCCAATATGTGTGGTTCTATGTAAAAATTCTTATTTAGAGGGACTCCTTTGGGGAAGAATAATACTATTGATATTTCTTTGCAATTGGCTATAACATTAATGATTTCATACATAAATTCAAATGAAACAATCTCACCTCTTGTAGAGCTACTCAAATGAGATTGTTTATCAATAATCATCCTTGAGGTTTTGGGGTTCATGTAGTCTTTGGTATTTCCACCATTAGACTTAATAGAAGTCGTGTCCTCAATTTCAAAATTGAAATGTAATGAATATTATTAATACAGACTTTGAATGTAAATAATTGTTTAAAATAAAAATTCAGATACTAAATCTTTAAACGAAATATTTGAATCACAAACAATGTGTGAAAAATTCTTAACTATAAAGATATAAACAACTATTTCATAATTTTCACCCTTTATAGACCCCTTTTACATGAACTTTTTTCTTCACTATGATTGCTTTAGTATAGAGAAAATATTAGGACCAAAATGAAAATACACTTCAAAACTTGCATGTCCAAGTAGAACACATCAGTTTTGCCATTTGGATTTGTTTCTAACTACTTTAGGGAAAAAAATTAAAAAGGGAGCTCATGCCCCCATGAAAAAAAAAAAAATCTCATATTTAATAAAAATGTCACTATAAAATGAACTTGTAAGCATCTTGGTTAACAAAGGTGAATGTAGAGTGGAGATACAAATATTTATTTATAAAATCTATTGTAGTTATTAAGAATATTAGTCATACATGATTGCAAAAAATCTACGTTCCCTCCTACCCCACCATAAGAGCTTCCTTTTTAATCTAAAATATAAAGATAATATTTTCCTATACATCTAAATTAATGGACATCATTATTGTTGATGTCCGTCCTTTTTAATGGCTATCGATTATTGTGCACTAATTTTGTTGTTCCCAATGTATCACGTAGGATTCATTGGGGGCTAACATGGCATTTGATTATTGTCCTAGTGAAGATTGCATGCTTCCTATTTTTTTAATTTATTAGATTCACTTTGATTTCTTTCTTTTTAATACAATGGTTATTATTTAAAATTATTCATTTTGTATGGAAGTTTGTAAATTAATTTAGTATGATTTTGTTTACATTTTAAATATTAGGTTTAATTTATAATTTATATGTTTTATTAAAGTTAAATTTGTAATTTGCATAAATAATTTAAATTAGTTATATGATTTGTAAAAATTATCGTAGATATTTTAAATTTAAATTTAAAATAGTGGGTTTAGATGTTTCCTTTCATTTAACTATCATGAACTAACTTGAAGTGGATAACGTTTTGGATTGCATGTTATGGTGTTATATTTAAGAAAAAACTCTAATTCATTTGAAACATCTAGTAAACATTTTAATGTACATTGAACTTAACAAGAAGTTATGTTATTCAATACATTATCTTTAGAGCATTGACATCATATAACATTCTAAACATATTATATGATTGATCATTGTTTTCTTATCTTTATAACTAATTGTTGAATGAGTATCCTTAGGGGTTTGACCAAAGAAGGACATATTCCTAGTTATTGGAAAACTCTACACCATAAAATCAAGTTTTATATATGGGTAAGGGCAAAAAAAAGGGTCCATAAAGAGGGGAGGTTTCAACCAAAAAAATGTCGGCAAGAATGGGATCCTGAGCCTAAATCTGAATGGGTACCCATCCTACTTTGGGTACCCCTTCGAAAAGGTATTTAATCTTTTTTTTTAAATGTCTATCGAGTCATTTTTACCTACAACAAGTGGTAGACCGAGAGCAACCTAGGGAAAATGGGTACCCACTTTGCAAACCGTCTACACCTCTGAATAAACATCTAAAAAAAAGATCTTAATGATGTAGATGAATGCATTAAGAAGTTAAGAGAAAAACTCAAGAAAGTTGCAAAAAGAGTCAAAGAAACAAATGAGCAACTCAAGCAATCAAATGAGACTATCACAAAATTTGAAAGTGCAAGTTGAAGAAGGGAAAAGAGTTGAAGACTGGTTGAATGCCAAACTAAAAGATAAATCTGAAGAATGTTCAAAGCTTGAATGAGATATTGTGACTTTGAGATTAAATCTAGAGAAAACAATGATTCAAGAAGACAAATTTAAGAATAGCTCCACATTGCTTGATGAGATGATTGCTAGACAATAGGCTTCAAAGGACAAAGAAGGATTAGGGTTTGAGAAAGGAAAAATTTCAAAGGTAGATCAAACCCCAAATAATGGTGAAAAGAACAATGACAAGAAGAACAATGACAAATAGATCCAGAACCAAAAGAAAGAATTCAAAAGGCCTCATATGAGACAACCAAATGCACAAAGGTACCCATCTTTTAATGGTTATTATTATTCCTCCAATAGATTTGGACATAGAGCTATAGATTGTAAAAGTAGAATGAATCAAAATGCTCAATCATTTTCCAGTCAATGCTTTACATACAATAGATTTGGTCATAGAGCTAGTGAATCCAGAAATTAGAGATGAATGGTTACAATAATGGCATGATGTTTCAATATTTCAATGGCTATTGTTATACATGTAATGGATTTTAACATAAGGCTAATGAATGTAGATCTAAAATGGCTAGAACTGATCTTGCTCAGAAAGGTGTCACTTATTACAAATGCAACAAATTAGGACACATAGCAAAGTTTTGCAAAAGCAAGAATGTGAAACCCTTTGTTTCATAAAAGAAGGCCAATCCAGTAAAGAAAGTGGATCAAATTGAGATGAAGAAGGAAATGAACAAGATATGGAAAAAGAAAGAAGAGAATGAGGTGAAGCATTAGTCTATGCCAGCTCTTGGTGCAGATGTTTCCTTTTGAAACTAGATTCAAAGACCTTTGTCTCAGGGGGAGTTTTAACAAAAAATATGCCCCTTCCAAAGATATGGTGTTGATGCCTTCAACACAATGTTATAAGGTGTAGTTTGATATGCTCAATCTATTGGTGAAATTGTTGGTGAAAAATATCTTGATTTGAAGATTTACGGAGTATTTGAAGGTGTCTGTGATGATACAGTTAAGGTTTGACAACTTTTTGACCTAACTTTGAATCAATGCAATCAATGATTTTTAGGTCATCCAAAAGGTGTTTAAAAGTGGTTTTGCATATGAAAAGTTCATGTATGATCAAATTCTTGAAAAGTGAAGAGAGGAGCAGAGGCAAAGTGAAGTGTTTTCAAAGTGTCACATGAAACCCTAACCAGTAAGGATCCAAAGGTATTTATAGTTTCTTGCTTATCCCTTGTTTCAAAAATTGTTCAAAATGTTTACACCTCAAGTAGTTAAAGTTTTGGACTGACCTAGACCTAAGTTTAAGAAGCGCCCCAATAAATCCACGGTGATGGATCCAAAAGGCACATTTTTCGCGTATTCCTTATGGTGTATTGCATGTTGAGGATGCGAGAATTTATGTTCACAAAAAATTGGATAAGTATAATCATGCAAAGTTGGGAGAAATTTGGGTAGACAAGTTAACCAGTGATAACTTTGAATTGAAACCAGAATATGAAAGTTTGACAAAAAATAAACTAGATGTGTGGAACATCTTTCCTATCTTTTTCTGTGTGGATGAATGGGTTAGATACATGTTAAGCAGAATTCATGACAGATTCATTTGATTAGACCTACCACACATGATCAACAAGGAAGCCATTAGGGTTGTGACAAGGTTATGCTCCACCGAACCAGTCCAGGCTCTCAAATCTATAAAGAATGAAGTTGTAATGAAGTTAACTTGTGCCAAATTTGATAAGCGTGCCCTAAAAGTAAAGGATATAGAAGATCCAATAGTAAGGTATGCACTTATGATGATAGGATATAATATTTTCTTCACAAACAAAGGCAACTTTGTTTTTTCCACCACGATTAATACTACCTATGAGATGGT
>VDFB02078142.1:28766-47905 GCA_007258455.2 Sequoia sempervirens
GAATAGAAGTCATTTTAACAATTGGAGAAAATATTTCATCAAAATCAATGCCCTTTTTCTGTGCAAATCCTTTAACTACAAGTTTGGATTTAAGTATTTTCTTACCTCCTTCCTCTTTTAGCCTGTAAACCCATTTATTCGGTAAAGCATTTTTACCTGCAGGCAACTTGCATAAATTCCAACTCTAATTTTTCACCAAGGAGTCCATTTCTTCTTCCATTGCTCGCTCCAATTGATCCTTTGTATTCACCTGCATAGCTTCATCATACCCTTTTAGTTCACCAACATCAGTTAATAAAATAGAATACAAAGAGGGATAAAATCTTTTGGGAGGTCTACTTATCCTTGTTGATCATCTAACATTCACTGGAGTTTGTGGTATTTGTTGTTGCTATTTTGGAGCATGTGTATCCACTGAAACTTCGTGTCTAGAGTATCATCCAACACCACATAATATTTTTCTTTCTTCTCATGTTGTTGCAACTGATCTTCATACAACACCTTCTCATTGAATACAACATCCCTGCTTCTAACAATTTTAAAATTTTCAAAATCCCAAAGCCTATAACCAAATTCATCAATTCCATATCCAACGAAGATACACTTCTTTGATTCAACTTCCATTAAGTGGTTCTATTTTTAGAATCTACATGTGCAAATGCTTCACAAATGAAGGTTTTGAGAAAAGAAAAACTCACCTTCTTACCTATCCATGCTTCCTTTGGAATACCACAACCCAAATGAACTAAAGGACCTATGTTAATTAAATAAATAGAAATATTAACAACATCTGACCACATGTTTAAAGGTATCCCAACATGCAATATCATACTTTGTGCACACTCCATTATTGTCCTATTCTTGCACTCAACCAATCCATTCTCTTGTGGAGTCCCTGGAACCATTTTTTGCCTACAAATTCTATTAGATGAACAATAATCCTCAAATTCTTTGTTGTAATAGTCACCATCATTATTAGATTTTAGAAATTTTAACCTTTTACTCATCTCATTCTCAACCAAGCTCTTCCATTTCTTAAATGTTTCAAACACATCAAATTTTTTGTTACCAAAATAAATCCAAATTTTCCTAGTTGCATCATCATGAATGTAATATAATACCGAGAGCTACCAAGAGAAGATACCTAAGCTAGTCCCCATACATCTATATGTACAAGCTCCAACTTTTCATCTTTCTTTTACTTCCCATCCTTGAGAAATATGAATCTCTTTTATTTTCCATACACACAACTTTCACAAAAATCCATATTAATGCATTTTAGACCTGGTAAAACCTTCTTTGAATGAAATAATTCCATACCCTTTTCACTTGTGTGCCCAAGTCTGTTATGCCACAGTGTTGTCTCAGAACCCACAACAATTGTTTCACTTTCTTGCTGCAAACCCACAACAACTATTCCTGAGTCTATTGCAGAACTCATAGCAACTATTGTCGAACCCACAACAACTGTTGTAGTTGTTTTTTGCAGCAACTCTCATGTTTGATTTTTCTCTACAAAAACTAAAGTAGAAAGAATAGTGACCTATACAAAGATATAAGGTGCCTACGTTCACACCTTTTCCTACTGCTAAGGCACCTTTTGTAACTTTTCAAACTTTATCACTAAAAGTAACAACACAACCTTCATCACCTAGATGCCTTATTGAAATTAAATTCCTACTCAGCTTTGGAATATGCCTTACCTCTTGTAGTAGCCAATGGTTCCCATTATGTAACTTAATATTAATTCTTCCCTTTCCAACAATTTGATAGGGTTTGTTATCTCCTAAATAAATCAACCCAAAATACCCTTGGACATAATTAAGATTTATGTGGCATAGCATGAAATGGAGCCCCTAAATCTAACACCCAAGAATCATCAACATTATCAAGGGAAAGAATCTAAACATCATCTTTAGATTTATCACTTACCACATTTTCCTCTTGTTGGTTATTTTTTGAGAACCAAACTTAATCTCACCAAATGCCTATGAATTTTCCAGAATTCAATGGTTAGCAAAGGTGAGGATTGGCCAACAAACAAGTAAAGATTAATAGGCCCTCACTCATACACTTTATTTTCTACCATCTGCACTGGGCCAAACCTGAAAATATTGCCATGAATTTCCCAACAACTAACCTTATTGTGGCCACTGTAATTAACCATTATTGACATGTGTCTAAACTTGCCATCATCATCATCAACTTTGTCCAACTAAAAATTGTAATTAGACATTAACTGAAAACCATGATCATTTTGATATTCTACCACATTCAACACATCACCATGTTCTACTATATACTCATCCAACTAAACTGAGGGATTGAAACATTCATAATCCACTTGATCATTAAGGTCATGAAAGTTGGCATCCAACTTAATTTGCACATCAAACTGAAAACCTTCATAAACACTCTACATAATATCTCCATCCAAAAACAGAAACATATATCTTTTTGTTTAGAGTCACATTGCAAGTCCATTTCTAATAAATCAGAATTAATAGAAAGCTCATATAAAGCCTTGGAGTCATCCTCTGGTTTATGTCCCATGCTAGACAAGCATTCATCTTGTGTGATGAACAAAAAATCTTCATACACAGGAATATCTTTGAGCCGATATTCACATTCCCCTGAGCATTGTGAATTAGTCATACTGTTACATGCTCTACTACTTTGGAAAAGTTATTCATCAAAACCCATGGTATCTTTGCTCGTATTTAGATGAGGGTCATTCCTATAAACATCACCACTAATAACATCCCATGCATCAAAGAATATTTCCATTTTAGGCTCATTAACATAGTCTAGTCCATTCTTCAAATCATTACCCAAATCAATGCAAAATGTTTCAAAGGATGGCTCAAATAACTCAAAATTAATAGGGTCAATAGCAAGGAACTCATGTGCCTCACCAATTGATAAGTGTCCTAACCCAAAAGTGAAAGGTTCATTATGATTTGAACTTTGTTCATTAGCAACTAGACAATCCTCTTCATCCCTTTTCTCATCAATACATTCTTTGTTGAAAACAATCATGTCCATTTTTATGAAAAAACTTGCATATTCCATCTCTGCTTCATATAGACAATTAGGAGCAGCTAGGACATGATCCTGCTGATTAGCACCATAGTTTTCATCATTTTTAGCATTGTGCTTAGGTTTTGGATATTGAACACATACATTCTTATCTTCGAACTCATCATCACTCTCAAAGCTAGCATAATTTGCTTATGATATAACTGGATTGCATTCTAAGTATCACTCACATGGGACTTGTTCACTCACTTGTGAGAAGAAAATATCGAGTATTAAAATTACTACATCCTTCATGCGAAGAAAATTCCTCCAAATCATCTTCATTAAAGGATTCATACTCAAAAAAATAATCGGAAACCTCACTCTCCCAATGATCGTTATCACAAGGAGATTCATTATCACATGCACTATGCTCAGAGTGTTCAGAGCGAATGCGCAAACTCTCATTCTCAATATATTGACCATTGATTTATGATGGGACATCAACAACACTTGCAAATTTATTTTTACCCTTATCACCAATGTACTAATTTGCATATAGGCTTCTTCATTGATTACAATCCTCACCCATACCAAAATATGGATGCTTATTCTCTGATATACCCTTTTCACTTGGTTGGATTTCTTTCTTATTTCTCTTAGTAGGGTAGCCACTATCAACACTTTGAGGCTTCAACTCTTTTGGCAAGGTACTCAGCCCTGGCTCAAAAATTTCACAAAAAAAATCAATGCATATCGAATCCTCAGGTCTAAAATTCTTGGGGATTTCCAACAAGGCATCCAAAAACCTTGCAAATGGGTCATATGGTGATTCCCCCTTATATCTTTTCATACTGAACAATCCTTGAACAAAAGGAAATTGATCGGCATTGCTCAAAATTTGTTGATGTTCAATTTGGAATTCACCATTAGTTGCAATAGGTAATGATGGATGAATCAGAATAGTAGAAGCATCATCACCATGAAAATCACTTATGTTGTCTGATCCATTTATATGAGATGTGCTAAAATAGCCGACACTTGCAGCCATATATCCCTTCATCATTGAGTATCTCAAGTTGTTTTCAATGTCCATGGAAATTTGATATGCATGTTGCAAAGTTGTAGGCTCCTTATCTCTCAACAAATAGCTCATTTCTTCATCAAATGCACCCAAATATATAATCAAACACTTTGCGTCACTTGGTCTCATGTACTTTCAGGAATATCCCTTATTGCCTTTGCAAATCTGAGGTTAAAACCTAGGATTAAATCTTCATCATCCTTTTGAATTTCCATGAGTTTTTTCCTTACTGAACTTGGATTAATTCTTTCACCAAATTGTTCTATAAATGCTGCCATGAATTCATTTCATGAGGAGATAGAACATATTGGTAAGTATGAAAACCAATCTCTGGAATCCTTCTTCAGAGTTTGAACAAAGAATTTCATGGACTGTGGAAAACTCATACCAACTAAAGAATTTCATGACATCTTCATAGTTTACCTCATAATCTCCCATCAAATCAGAAAAATAATTGTAGATGCTTATATGCTAATTTAGAGCTTTGCCCTTTGAATTTTGGCAAATGTTCCCTAATATTATTAGGAACCGGGATTGGGAAATCATGAATACCATTAAAATTTATGTTGAAAATGGAGGTAATTATGTAGCTTTAAAACTTGTAAAACTATGAGATTGTAGATCTAATTAAGTGTTCTTTGTTAACAATTCTTTATGTATGATTATCTATTTAGATCAATTTTACCAATTGTAGAAAGAGACAGAAGATTGTAGAAGAATGAGACAAGAAGATAGAAGTGACACAAAATATACATGGAGAAACCCTTTCAGGAAAAAAATCCACAACCAAAATCAATAGTGTTTGTATTATTTAGCCTTAGAACAAGATTACAATAACATTGTATCAATCCTAATTGATATGCTTCGTTTGCCTTCAACAATCCTTCTTCACAACCTGCAATAAACTCTAATAAAACTCTCTTCAACTTGGTGCAATTAATAGACAATAATGAGCATTGTAAACTCCAAAGAGTTGTCAACTACAAGAGAAAAAAGCTCCTCTCAAAAACCTACGCCTATTTTTTGCAAGTAGAGTTCCATTATGTAACATGTCAAAACCAAAGTCTCCTCAATTTAGGCACCCCAAAATGAACTCCTAACTAATCGTTGGTCAAGAAAATATCTTCCAAGCTTCTCCTCAAAGTTGGCACCCAAGAATAGGCCCACTTAACTCAGCCTTGTAAATATCTTCTCATACAAAAGGTGTTAACTCAAAGATGCCAACTTGGGCGCCCAAGGTGGATCTAAGTCAATATTTGTTAACAGAAAAATATATCTTCATCAATTCATGCAAACATTATGCATGATTGATCATCCCCACTTAATTGAATGTGTCCACCTATTATCTATCATGCAACTAAAGTCATTAGTCATGCAACTCAAGTCAACTGAAGTCAACTAGCATTCAACTAAAACTAACTACATGCAACTGAAGATAACTGAACTTAACTAAACTAAACTAAACTCCACTCATGTAAATATCAATCCCTAATTTGTAGGATCTTTACACTCATTTCTAAAGTGTTATTTATTCTCCAAACAATTAACTTAAGCAAGTTGGGTTCCACCTTCCATGTGGACACCCCATGTGCTCCTATTTTGTAGGACCTCTTCTTGGGCGTCCCCACATGTTCCTATCATTTAGGAATAATTATGAATGTCAATTTACATGTTCATTTCATTTGAATTTAATCTCTTTCTAATCCTAGTGTTGGGGAACACTTTCCAAGGACTTAGGAAATACATGAAATATGTTTAGGATTGTAATTAAATGGCATCTTATTCCCAACAATTTAATGGTCTATACCTCCCAATAGAGAGATTTATTTGAGAGCATGACATGGGCTGCACCTTCTACATGTTTTCACATGGCACCCCACAGGAACATATAGGGGAATGATGCATTTCCTTACACCCCTTTTACAAACCTCAAAACATCAACCCTGCAGTTGATCGTTCACTGCCTTATTCCATGATTTAACCATGACCCCAAAATGCATAACTCAAATACATTCATGCATTAGATCCTTCTAATGGGAAGATTTAAAGAGAAAGCATACTTCTTCAACATAATACAAAGACTTCAACTTATATCTAAGGAGTATGAAAAATTACCACTACCATCCCCTTTACTAGTGCTTAACTCACTCAATAGGGAACCAAAATTTCTCTAAATCATTCAATATGGTTTTCACACAAATCTATGCTTCTTGAAAACCAAAACAAGCGAAATACCTGGATATGTTGCAGTTGTCGTAAATTATTCCTCTAACTGGAAAACTTTGTAGATCTGAAACTATATTCATAATTTCATCAAGTTCTTTGCATAGAGTCACCACCTCTCTTCATAGAGGATTGAAATTCAACAATATGAAGTTTCTTTCAAAGGTTAATTTCATATTGGGCTTTCTTCACTAGCAAAATCACATATAAATTCCTTTATATTCATTGCCACACAATCCTTTCCAGGTATAAAAATTCAATGTCTGAACCAGATGTTCAGATTCATCAAAGTCCCTGACTCCTTTCAAATTATACCATAGCCTTTTGAATTCTCCTTCTAACTTCTCATCAGGGTACCTTATCATATGAGCTTAGGTCCACTTCACCTCTTCTCAGCAAACTCCTCAAATAATGAAAACTGGTACTGGAACCTTGAAGTCGCCACTCACATCAAGTGAGAATTTATGAAAATATTCAAGGAATCATAGGTAGATCTTGATAGAATTTTCAAATTCAAAGAGAACACAACAAACCCTAAACAACACTTTAGAGAATTGAGCCACTAACACCAAAGCTAAAATGAACAATAAATTTTTCTTTGCAAAGCATTCGACTCTAATGCTTATGGTCTGGAACTAGAGACTTTGCATGGTTTGTTCCACAAAAGAGTTTCCAATCTATTGGTTATTTTTTGAGAACCAAATTTAATCTCACCAAATGCCTATGAATTTTCTATAATTCAATTATTAGAAAAGGTAAGGATTGACCAACAAACAAGTAAGGATTACAAGGCCCTTCTACTCTTTGAGCTTTGTGAAACCCAGGAGGGTGATCCTAACAATGTTTAAATTATATTTTTGTGTCATTTTACCATGAACATTGTGACTAACAGATGCATTCCCATAAACTGCTAAATAGGTAAAATCTCTTAAGGATTTGGCTAAACCTTAAGCAACTTGTTACCTAAAGCAAGGAATGACATGTACTTCATAATTTTATGTTGTAGTTAAAAGTGTTTGAGTGGTTTATGTTCTTGTTTTGTGTTCTTGATCAGGTACAGGCTGAGTGATTTGCATTCCAGATGACCAAACAAATAGACCAGTGTTCTATCTATAGGTAATGGAGTCACATTTGTAACAAATTGTAATACATTAGAAATTTAACTTAGCATTTATAGACTATTGACATATTGCCTTGCAATACTCAATTCACTATACCAAAAACAAAAACTACTTAGCAATCCTTGAATTTCATCTCACAAACCTATGATCGTATTAAAGAATTTAATCAGTTCTTTGAACCAAAGAAAAAATAAAATCATTCATTCAACCAAAACGATTGAAGACAAACAAAAATATCCTTGACCATTTCATTCATAATTTGGAAAACAAAATACATAGGAGAGAATTTGTCCCAGCATTTGCATTTTCATTTATATGTTGTTGCTACTACAAAACTAATTAAGCCCATTACAAACTAGAATGTACCCTAGACTCCCCACTATTCTATTCATTTGTCTTTTATTTACATAATTGCTCCTACATGAGCCCAGTTTTCCAACCTAGACTATTAGAAACCCAAAATTCGAACCTCTGTAACTGGCCTTGAATTCCCATTTATAGAAACATGGGAGCAACAAGCCTTAGGCCAAATTACAATTTCATTCACATTTACATTTGACATTCAATTTCATTTTAATTCCCAAACTCCCCAGATGGTTACATTTTCATTTTGTAGAGAGGGGGAAATTACAAAAGACAAAAATCCTTTCCATCACCAAAGATTTACTCGCCTTCCAAAAGGCAACCCATTGTTGTAGCAACATTCCAAACCACTTGTCCACATCACCAAAGAAGTTCTCCTTGTCAACACCTAAGAAAAAAACTTGTTCGTTCATTGAAGGAGATTTACCTACCTTCCAAAAGGAAAACCATCGTTACAACAGTGTCCAACACCTCTCCTTCATTTTGGTCAACAAAAACAAAAACACTAAACAAGGACACCACCTCCACAGTGGTTAATCATCTTCAGAATCAAAGTATGCATGTCCCCTTCGTGATTTTGCTGAAACTGGGGAAGCTATCTCCCCATCATCATAATCCTCTCAACCTGCAAGTGTGAGAAGGTACTGAGCATAATCTAGGTTAGTTTATGTCTTATCGCTCGAAGCACTAGCCCCATCTTCCATGGTAGTGTTAGGCTTCACCATATAAGAATCATAAGCCTCGTGATACTTATTCTTCTTCTTCTTCCCCTTATACGTAGCCAATTTTCCTAACTCAGTTTCCTCCTTAGCAATCTATTCCTTCAAAGAAGCGACACTAGGCTTATCCTGATTATGGACAACAACCCTACTTCTCAAGTTGTAGGTGTTTTGGACTTCATCTGCCACAGACTTATTACGAGCTCTCCTCTCATCTTTTGGCTTCATAGGAGCTCTTGGTATACCATGCTTGGTTTTAGGTGTAGCATCCTAGGGTTTAAGCATATTAATCCTCCTAGACTTCCTTACTAGTTGGGCAGACTCACTAAGCTTGAGTTCACTCATTCTTATAGAAGAACAAGGGTAAGGCTTATAAATTTTCAATTGCAAAGAGACCCAACAAACTTGCAGAATAAAGACACTCCACATAATTCCTATCAACTTATTCTAATTATGCAAAGAACCAAACCCCTGCAAACCCCAGACACCTAAAACCTATAGATCCCACAACAATTTTCCAAAACCATCCAACTGATGCACAGTCGACACATAAAAATGTGAATACCAACTTACCCAGGAGAACTATCTTCAATGCCTCTGTAATTAATTTTCAAAGCTCCTTATGCCTTCTTCTTATACTCAAGATTAATTTCTCAGCTCCTAATGATTGCAATTGTGAAATAAACTAGATGACAATTCTCATTATATCAAATAATTGGAGCGTGTCAACCATTAATGCTCAAAGAAAGCTCGCGTGAGTGAGGTGCGATGGGTGCAAGGCATAATAGTGTTATCATCCAAACTAATTTACCTCGCAACAGTCACAACACATCAGTGATGGAGAACCCTTAACGACCGGTGAAGATCAAGCCACATGCCCATAAGACAAAATCAAGGGTTGAGAAAGCATCGCCGTTAATAATACTTCATATCAGCGATAACACATTTGAACATAGGACCTCATCGCGCATTGCTGCTTTGGGACCTAAAGTTTAGAACCAATATGTGATGAGCGATAGAAGAAAATGCAAAGAGCACTAAGGGTTATCACACACCACCAATTCACAAAACAAAACTTCACAGGCCATTAGCGATAAAGAAATCCAACGATAGTGAAGAGAACACACATATTGTGCATCGCTAATGCAAAGCTCAAGATCCATAGCCTATCTGCAATGCACAATACAAAGGAAACATCGTTCATCGCACATCTCTAATGTAATTCAAGCATTCACAAAATTGTTTGCAATGACTAATGGGTAAAAGCGATGAATGGGAACTTAAGTGAAGCAATTCCTCACATGCTCACAAGTTGTTTTGAAAAGGGAACCACCTAGGACAATGTAAGAAAAGGCCTCAAAAAGACTTAAAACCATTTTATTCAAAGGATGTAAAGGCCAAACAAGGTCGATCAATCAACCTTATAAAATAAAAATATTTCTTAGACCTAGGCACAAGGGGCCAGTTACTTCATGGACTCCAATGGCTCAAGTTATTTTTTATCATGATTGGGAACTGACCATAGGAGGTCAACAAAGGAATAGACTAAAAGACCAAGGGTTTAGACAAAGGAGAAAATCATAAAAGTAAAAACCACTCCTCACATAGAACCCTAAACCCTAAACCATGACAAACCAAGAGAACACCAAGGAAGATGCATTTCCAAACCAGTGGAACAAGAAAATTCACTAGGGTTCCAGCACCTCCTTATTGTCTTCTTGTTTGTCTCCTTTATTCTTTTGAGACCAACAATCTTTCTTCTGATGGCCCATTTTGCCATAGTACCAAAAATCCTTCTTTCCTTTAGATAGGGACCTTTTGTAATTTTATTTTCCTCATGATTTCCCATGATATCTAGAACCTTTCCCTCTCTACTTTGATCTACCCCTGCTTTCTACATTCAAAACACTGCCTGATATGAATGTTTCACCTAAGCTTTTTCTATGAATTTTGTCGCTGAAAATCACACCAACAACATCATCAAATTCAACATATTTGAACTAGAAACAAAGTTACTAACCACCATTACCAAGCTATTCCAACTTCCAAGCAAAAAACACAAAATAAAGAGAGCTCTAACTTCATCAAAATTTACATTTACAGAAGTCAATTGACTAGTAATTGTGTTAAACTCAATTTAAATGATCTGTAATTGATCCACCTTCTACCATTTTCATAATAAATAATGCTTCATAAGAAATACCTTATTCGAAGTTGAAGGCCACTAACTCATTTATCGTCTTCACTTTTGATATGTTAAATGATACTGATGATGTAGTCATAAGGGTGAAATCACAATATTGTGTCTCACTTTTTTCCCAAGATGGACATTTACATCAATATTTTTAACTGAATCTTCATCTCCTAAGATCTATAGCAGCTAAACCATTAAGAATTTGAAGATGATATGAACTAGTGATTTGTGACAATTTGTGTGTAGATTCTTAATATATTTTTTTAAAAAATGAAATAAATGACGAATCTTTCAACATCTCCTTTAATAACCTGTTTTAAATAGAAAAAATATTTTCAAAAAGTAACGTTTGTCGTACAACATAACTTTTTTCCTATAAAGGATAACATTCTAATTTTTGGAATATAGATTCTCAACATGAATATCTAGGGAAAGGATATTCTTTCATTATTTTTTGTTACATATATTTTTTTAATTAATTTTTGAAGTCACTATAACTATAATTTGGACATGCATGTGTGTCATACAACCTAACTTGTTGTGTATATATCGAAATCCAATTTTTACTTTTTTAGTGAAACAAGGACACCAATACCTAGGGAAAGGGTATTTTTTGAATTTTTTTACAATGGTTTAATATGATCCCACCTCTATAGAATGAAGAGTTTGATGTTCAGAGAAAACCTATTTTTAGTAAAAATTAAAAATTAAATACAAGATAAAATGAAAATATATCAAAACTATACTTGTTGGAAAGCTCATTTCAAGGGCTGCAATCTTGCAAAAGATTACTTCTAAATGACATTATTTAGTCCCTCAAAAGGTAAAGTAAACATGTTTTTTTGCCAACATTTTGATAGGTGCAAAGGAGACTCCATTATGGGTATGATTTAATACTAGAGGAGTCATGTCCAAGGGGATTTGATCTAAGGGGGTCTTATCTATCCCTCCTCAATTAAAACCCTTTAGATGGAACCTCTCAAGGCTAAAATCATTAGTTTTTTGAAAAAAAGTGATTTCAGGCAAAAATTAGCATGTCGTAAAAGTGAGACACACTATTGTGGCAGCACCGAGAAGCGAATGCTTCCCACTACCTTTATGTCCAGAAGTTCCCATTCCTCATCAACCATTGTTGCATGTTTCTTTACTTTCCCTTGCAATGGTCACCATAAATCTCTATAATAGAGATAGTCCTCCATTTGCATCTTCTATAATCGTTAGCTTTTCCCATTGAATTTATCAACCTTCAATTTACCCTCGTCTGCCATTACTCCCACTCAAACGTGAGACCTTTCTGCAGAGGATAATCAAACTCAAACCGCTTTGATACCACTTGTTATGAATTGCAAGTAGAACAAAGAGTACAAACTACCAATAAAATGAAGATAAATGAAACATAGCGGAATAAAAAAAAGGAATAAACAATTTTTAAAAATAACAAAGGAAAAAGACAACACAAGATTTTAACATGGTTCACCCAAATCTCGGGCTACGTCTGCCAACAACAGTCCAATTTATTAGTAAAATTCCAGCAAATGTATTTACAATAACTTGCAACAATAGCTGCAACTTGCAGCAACATATTGAAATGTTTACCACTTCTCTGTAATTACCGGTGCACAATGCTACATGTGCCTAAAGCTTCAACTTGCATTTTCTCTATCACGAAGCCATGACATTTTTTGCTCACTGTTTTCCACACACAACAACGACAAAACCAAACTTCACGTGGTTGTTGGTATGCCATTCATGCCCTTTCCATGCACTATTCGACTCGTGACTGTTGGTATTTCATTTGCAACAATAAACTAATCATTTTTTGGGTAGTTATATAACTATTTTAATAGAAATACAAATACATATAGGCAGAAAATTACCTTTATTAAAATGCTCAATTTTTGCATCAGGGGTGCTACCCTATGCCCCCAGCCCCCATCGAGGGGTTTGTCCTCCTGGACCTCACAAGAGAGGCTTCACCCCCTTCCTATTGCCACATTATTTAATTTGGGGGGAAAATGCGCTAACAAAAGTGGGGAAAAACTAAAAATTTGAGTTAGATCAAGCTCCACATAACAACACGTTTTTCATTGCACCAAAAGATTAACTTGTTAATGCTCGATATAAACTCCAAAGATAAATGGATCCATAGGAGGCAGTTAGTCCATGTCCCGAATTAGAAGGGAGATGTTGGCGATTAGTCCAACAAAATATTATGTAAAATAGTGTGAGTAACCTTGTTTTTAATATAACACTTGACATTGTACACCAAGGTAGGAAGAGCAAGGCGATGACCTGTCAAATGCATAAAGGAATGACTTTAAAATATACCAAACAAGAGGATTCCCTAGCACAACACAACACTCATTAAAAACCTTGATGGGTATTGTGTGGACAACCAACAAACACTGTACATGAAAAGATAATATTATGCCCCAATCAACACCAATTGAGACACAACATGATATGAATGATTGTGGTGGCCTTGATAAGAAATGAAAAGGGATGGAGACAATAAAAATAAAAGATAAAAAATAATATTCAATATACATAAATCCTTGAACTCCTTGCCAAATTTATGAGATAGATTAGCATCAGTTAAAGATTGAGATGATGATGAAGCCTGCTATGAGAAATGATATATCCCATGAAGGAAATATGTAAAATTATGAAGCTTGATTTGGGGAATAATATATCCCATTAAGGAAACAAGGATGAATGAATAAAGATATTACATCAAGGCAAATGATTTCAATGATTGATGTTATCGATGTTGTTAAAGATCAAAGTTGAAATGTGGTGAAGATCATATGTGTGTCTAAGTACTATGTGTTATGGTATTAAGTGTCACTATAATTTCAAGTGCATAGAGGTGTAGATGGAAAGAAAAAATGACACTTCTCTAAGATAGGAAAGGAGAAAAAGGGAAGACACTAAGATCAATTTGTTTAAAAGCAAGACATAATTGTTTTCCCCCAATACAAGACAAGGTTTAATGAGATAATGGTGTGGATCACATACCAAGAGCAAGTGTTGGAATCCTATTTGTTACACCACAAGTAGATCTCATACAAAAATCATTAAAATTAGACCTACCATTATAAAAAAACATCATCTAATATTAGACCCTCCTTACAAGACTTAAAATGGATATTCAATGAAAATATAACATATTCTTGTTTACGTGGATTCACAATTAATCATCAAATAGGTCAAAGATGAATATCAAATAAAATATGAAATTTTGGTCCCTTACAAACGTATGGTTGATAGTTTCAAATTATATTTTCACAAACATCCAATTTGAGTAAGGTTCTCATCCTAAAATAGAACAATTGATGACATGAAAACTATTGGATCTCTCTTATACATACCATAAAACAATCAACATTGTGAGTTTCTAGTTGAACATCTACTCCTTCCTACATATGATGCTCCTAAGTTTGAGATTGTAGCTAAACATTTTGGTCTTGATTAGTCCCGGTACCATGATATCTATAGTTATCTTCATGATCAAACCTTGCCACCAAACCTCTCCCACACCCAATGAAAATTGTTCATTTAATGTATATCATGTTTCACTATCCTTGGTAATACATTATATCGAAGAGTATTTGATGGTTTCTTATTGTGGTGTCTAAATAAGGTAGAGTATAATATTGCACTTAAAGAGATTCATGATGGTATATGTGTTGCCCATACTAGTGGTATGATCTTCGCTAATAAGATTCTAAGAATATGTTATTATTGGACCACTATATAACATGATGCATGTTTGTGCATCAAACGATGTTTATCCTATTAGAAAAATAGAGACTTGATTCATGCACCTTCACAATATTTGTAGCCTATAGCTACTCCTTGGTCTTTCTCTCAATGGGGCCTTCGTATCATTGGCAATATTCATCCTTCCTCTTTAGATGGCCATAAATTCATTATCACTACCATTGAATATTTTACTTGTGGGTTGAAGCCATCCCCCTTACCTAAACTACCAACAAAAAAAATAGCTAAATTTATATTCCAAGATGCTGTAAAAATATACTTTGCTTCTTTTGTTGATAAGGACACTGAGTCTTGCTTCTTACTAAACCAAGAGACCAATCTGTCTCCTAAAAAGAAAGCTCCACCGCTGGTGTTTCTTCTATCACTAACACTAGCAAACCAATCAACATCAATATATACATTCAAAGAAAAGTCAATACCCTTTTGATACCACAATCCATAGTCCGAAGTGCTTTTCAAATATCTGAAAATTCTCTTGACAACCTTTACATGAGTTTCTTTTGGATCAACTTGAAACCATGCAACCAAGTAAACAACTTGCATAATATCAAGCCTTGAAGTGGTTAAGTAAAATAGGCCCCCAATCATAGAAATATAGAGAATCTAATTAGCCTTAGGTGACACATCATCCTTAAAAAAATGGCATCATGTTACCATTGGAGCACTCACTAGTCTGCAGTCTTCCATACCAAACTTCTTTAGCATTTCCTTGACATACTTTTCTTGAGAGATAAAGATACGATTATTTGATTGTGCAATTTGGATTCCAAGGAAGAATGATAACTCACCTAACATAGAAATTTTGAATTCTTCCAGCATATCTTCAACCAACCTCTTACACATTTCATCACTTCCACCAAAGATTATATCATCAACATACACAACAATAATTAGAATCTTTTCATCCTTTATTTTGGTGTACAAATTATTGTCTGTTGTACCATTCTTGAAGCCTTGCTAAAACATGTACTTGTCCAACCTTGCATACCAAGCCCTAGGGGCTTGTTTCAAATGATACAATGCCTTCTTAAATCCACATACCATTTTTGTAAGGAAAGCAGAGGTGCAGAAGCAACTTTCCTAACGTCAAAACCATAGGGAAGAATGCAAATAGTACTTTTAATTTCCAAATTACAATCCAATTAAGACACACATGAAAATTTTACAGAAACAGAAATAATACACAAAGACAATGATAAACAGATTTACGTGGGAAAACCCTTTCGGGAAAAAACACACCACACCAAGCTGAATCTCTTTGTATTACAGTAACAAAAAATTACATACAATGCAAAGATACAAATCTCTAGTATCAGTTCACAGTAGCTTCATTCACTATTCGATCTCATTATAGAAAAAACTCTATTAGATCCAATGCCAATCCAACTCAAAATGATTATCTTCAAATCTTACCACCCACTGATTTATCCTCTTGTCTATCCTTATCTACAATTGCCCATCGTAGAAAGTTTCCATTCCTGTGTAGATTTTTCCTTGCAAACAATTCAGTTCCAACGTTGCAACTGCTGCAAAAATCCAACTGCCAACCATTTGAATTTTGCTTCCTCTGATTGGTCCATGAGACACCACATAGGATAGTCAAATAGTCAAAGAAACATTCAACTGGGTTCACATGTTGGTGAGACACAAGAAGTGTCTCCCCGATGCTCAAAGGCTTCATATCGATATCGGCGTAAGATCTAATAGTCGAAAAGATGATATAGCGAATGCCACAAGTCATACCGAAACCATTGACATCCATTGCATTCGTATCGGTAAGAGTTTCCTCATCGGAAAGACTCATACCGATGCACACAAGTCACATCGATCTAAAAAATTGCCATCAGCAAGACTACCGCAGTTCGCCAAGACCTCATACCGAAGTCTTCAAGTCATGCCGAAAGGAACACTCGTCGACAAGACTTTACCGCTCGCCAAGAGGTTACACCGAGACTTCTTAGTTACACCGAAGCATCTCAATCAAAAAGACTTATCACTGTCGATAATAGGTTACCCCAAAGTCTCAAGTCATACCGAAACATCCCAGTCGGCAAGACTTACCGTTTTCACCGAGACATCACAGTGAATACATCATGTCACCTAGAGGAACATTTGCTATCGACAAGACTCTCCATCAGTCGCTAAGACTTCATACCAAAGTCTTTGTGTCACCACGAAGACTCCAAGTGTATCCTCGTCGGTGAGACCTTCATCAATCGTTGGGAACTTCATACCAAAACAAAAGTGTTACACCGATGACCCCATTAGTATGAGTCTCCCCAACATCCGCTAGACACCCGATAGCAACCTCGATCGGCAAGACATTCCATTGCGGTAAGACTACATATCGACAATAAACCTTTCGCCCAAGTCTCCCCAATAACTGTGAGTGAATAACCATCGGTGAGAGAAACAATAGTCGGCAAGAGATCTTACCGAGTCTCCATGTCATAGTGATAGGTCCATTCTACAAGACTTGAAACAAAGTCACAGCGACCAGGACATTTCAATAGGATTCATAACAGCTAGTTGGCCAGACATCAATAATGTCACAGCAAATTTTCCCTTCAGGAGTTACATGCCAGTAAGAATTGAGGCACCTATTCCAAAAATCTCCCACTTGACAAAGATCTTACTGACACCTCTAGAGCATAATCAAACCTACTGAAATTCATGAGCCAAGAGGCCCATCAAAGCGGCACACCACTGTACTTGTTTGTGCTCACAGGCTTCGTCAATGCATTTGCAACATTCTCCAAGTATCCACTTTCTCCAAAGAGACCTTCCCATCCTCCACCATATCTCGTACAAAGTGATACTGTACATCTATATGTTTCATCCTGGCATGGAAAGTAGGATTTTTTGCCAAACATATAGCACTCTGACTGTCACAGTAAATAGTAATTTTTCTGCATCAAAACCAGTGTTAGAACACAAACGTTTTAACCATATTGCTTCTTTATAGGTATGTGTTACTGCCATGTATTCTTCCTCTGTAATGGACAAAGCAACTACAGCTTGCCACTTGCTCATCCAACTCACTGCACCACCATTCATCATGAAAATATATCCACTGGTGGATCTTCTGTTGTCAATGTCCCTTGCCCAATCAGAATCCACATAAACTCGAATAGTAAGAGTCCTCTGTGATTCAACCAAGTTCCCATAGTAACACAAAGCATAGTCTGAAGTGCCCTTCCGGATATCTAAACACTCTCTTCTACAGCATCCCAATGTGTCCTTCCAGGATTAGCCATAAACCGAGCTAAGTACTCCCCATTGCTTGGGCAATGCGGCCTTGTACAGACCATTGCATACATAAGGCTGCCAACCGCACTAGCATAAGACACACTGGTCATGTCCTCCATCTCAGTAGGATATTTTGGACAGTCTTCAATAGATAGCTTCGTTCCCTGCAAAACTGGAACAACTAGCTGCTTGCAATCAGTCATGCAAAATCTCTCTAGAACAGTCTTGATATACTTGCTCTAACTGAGCCAAAGTTTTCTATTCTTCCTGTCCCTGGTTATTTCCATTCCCAGAATATACCGTGCTGCACCAAGATCTTTCATTTTCAACTTTGTAGACAATTGAGACTTAAGATTAGAAATCATTAGCTTACTATTGCCTATGAACAACATATCATCAACATAGAGAGCAATAATAAGGACTTGATCACTTTCAACTTTGTAATATACACAATGATCAAATTTTGATCTTACAAATCCCAATGACAAAACAAACATGTCAAACTTTTGGTACCACATTCTAGGAGATTGTTTTAAACCATACAGAGATTTCTTCAACTTGCAAACTAGTCTTTCTTTACCTTCTTCCACAAAGTGCTCCGGCTGGGACATATAAATTTCTTCTTCAAGATCACCATGAAGAAACGTTGTCTTCACATTCATCTGTTCAATCTCTAAATCACATGTTGCTGCAAGTGACAAAATAAATCTAATAAATGTCAGCTTAGCTATAGGAGAAAAGATTTCTCCATAATAAATTCCCTCTACCTGGGAATAACCTTTTGCAACTAGCCTCGCTTTATATTTTTCTACACTGCCATCCAGACTAATTTTCTTTTTAAATACCCATTTGCAGCCCATTGCTTTTCTGCCTTTAGGCAATGGCACAAACTCCAGGTATCATTCTTTTCTAATGATGCCATTTCTTTATTCATGGCTTCCAACCAAGAGTTTGAATCAGACATTTTAAATGCCTCTTTCACAATCCTAGGTTCATCAGTGCTAGAAATTAAAGCATAGGCACAAGTAGACTCTATCAAAGAAAACCCATACCTTTCAGGTTGCTTTCTCTCATGAGTTGACCTCCTCACAGGCTGAGGCTGAGGTGATTCTTCATCTTCTTCAGAACTTTCAGAGCTACTTGAGCTTTCCTCAGTATCAGGTACATTTTGATTTTTCAATTCCTCTTTATCTAGTGTCGGAGGAATTTCTGCTACATCCTTTTCATTTTCTGATTTCTTCTCTGACTGTTGATTCAATGTAGAAGGCTTCAGCTCATGAAAGATAACGCTTCTGTTGTACAAAACCTTCTCAGTCTCAAGATTCCAAAGCTTGTATCCTTTTATGCCAGCACTATAGCCAATAAAAATACACTTTACAACTTTG
>VDFB02078144.1:0-60013 GCA_007258455.2 Sequoia sempervirens
TTTCTTAATTTTTTTTACTTTTTTGGATTTTTGGAGTTTTTGGAGTTTTTTGGATTTTTGGACTTTTTGGATAGTATGCAGAAGGAGATGGATAAGGATGGGGAGGTGAATAAGTGGATTTAGAAGACATGCGATAAGGATAGGGATGAAGGACTCAAGCATCAAGTTCCATTTGAGGTATTAAGAGATCATGTTTGAACCGACCGTTGGATGTTGGTACAACCTTATGAGGAGAAATGGATTATGCAAAAGGATGAATGAGAGGGATTTGATGGGGGGGATACATGGGATAATGGGTGGGGTGTTGGAAAGTGTATGGATGGAATGATGGGGTGGATATGTGACGGGGAGATGAGTTCAGGACCAACATTGGCACATGTGGTGATGGATGTGAAAAGATAAGAGGACTAATGGATGGAGAATGTGGGGATAATGGAGGAGATGGAATAGTGAATTTCTGGACATAGGGACCCAAAATAGATGTAGGAGAGGGTGGATGAAAAGGATTAACTTTTGGATGAGAAAATTTGGATGTTCTTACAGATTTTTCATTTGAAGGTATTGCATCTTTTTTCTTCGGTATCCACATGGTTTTGATTTTCACTTTAGTGGGCCTTTGTGGCTGATAGGGTTGATTTGGATTGATCTGTATAGGATCTAGACTATTTGCAGAATTTGAATGCTTAATTAAAAACAACTTTTGTGGAATTTTAATACATGCATACATTAACAAAATTATGCATCAGAACTTAAGATGAGAAATAGAATTGAGAGAGAAGAAGATAGAAGGTGCAAACAGAGTTTGATAACGGAGTTCGCCACAAATGTGACTATGTCTCCGGGTCCGCTCCAATAGAGTGAGACCGATCCGATTAATCTCCAAAAAATCAATTACAAAATTGCACCAAGACCATTTCTTCTAGCACTTCGGCAGCATAACAATACTCCGATGTACGAAAATGGCTCCAAAAATCTCCTTGCAATCCCTCTTCGAATCACCTAACACTTGTTTCACTTGAAAATTATGCTTAACTCCTAAGAGCATACCTTCCCCCTTTTATACACAAAATATTCCCAAATTGGTGAAAAACCAATTGATTTGGGAATTTCAACTTAATCCCCCTTACATAGTAAATATTTCGAAAAATCCCCCTTATCAAAACAAATCCCTAAAAAAAACAATTAAATGGTTTCTATGCCCTGTCACATATTGCATTCGGGCTTTTCCTGTTTCCATAAGTTACAACTAATCCTTTTAAAAGGATTATTGTTTTACAACTTGGAGGAAATTTATTAAATTAAGGAGTATTTCGCTTCCAAATTTCCACAAAACCATCCAATGCCACTTGTATTTTAAAACCATACAATATACAAAGTTGGTTTGAAATTCTCATTTAAAATAGGGGATGAGTTTGGTTACGGGCTATTTACATCCCTTAAAAATAGGGATCAATTTGTTTTCCCTAAAAAAAAGGTAGCCTAAAAAATAGCATGATTTTTTTAAAAATAATGGTGATCCCCTTTTATAGGGAGGGCCACATTTTTTTCTTAAGGAAGTGATTTAATTATTAAAATGGAGGGCATGGCTGTTATTAATTTATTTATTATTTTTTTACATATTTTTTCAAATAAAGCCATGTCCAAAAAATTGCCGCCATGTGTAACTTCAGGAAGCCACCATGTGTCACCTCATGATTCATCCATGTCAGCATGATGAAATCATGCTGACGTCATCATTGTACCTTCAAGTCAACCTAGTCAACTACGAGCTTTGACCTTCCATATCTTGCACATACGAGCTCCGATTTGCGCAAAATGAACATCGTCGGAAAGCTCTTGTCGTGCTCTTCACATTGACATCAATTTTGACCACTTTTTGTGACATAAAATTTTGACCTTTTTTCTTGCCCTGGGACCTGAGTTGACCGATTGTTGACTGAACTTTGACCGGTAATAACTTGGGCTTCGTAGCTCTGTTTGACTCCATTCAAGCTGCGTTGGAATCAGGACATCAAGCTCTTTCTAATGGTGCTAAAATATAGAGATTTGGAGACACTTCAATTTCTACTAAAAATATCCATCAGATCAGGCCTCCCCACTACAGACCTTTTGGACCTCCAAAAGTGACATTTACTCTGACATTAAGTGAGGACTTGGCCTCCCCACTTGTCCTGTATCCTCTGTACATTTGAAAACCTGGCTCACAAGCACAATGAAGACTGCAATAAAATTGTTGAACATAAACATTATTCTATCACTTCCATAAGCATCTACATCAATTGCCGTAGCCACTAACCAACAAAAATTGACTAGCATCAAGCTGAACAACAATGCAAATATGAAAGAGAACAAATCAACAACATATTGATCCTTCACAACAGGAACATCTTTACCCAAGGAACCATCAATGATTTCAATTATCATTTTCTCACGCTGTACTGCAAGTGCATCCTGCAACATCTGACCCTGGTTAGCTACTCCAAGTTCAAGTTTAGAACCACCTGTACTGACAGACATAAGAGTTAACTCTTTACTTGCATTAATTACCCTCTTTAACTGCCCTATGTTTGCAAAAGAATGATCAATCTTAATCCTGTGAGAATGTACAATATACTGGATGCCATCTTTAAACAAGTGATAATGATTCTTTTCCCTGTAGAAAATTGCTTTTCTGTCATAAAGATAAGGGCTACCAAGCACTATCCCATAGATATCTAGTGGAACCACATCAAATTTTACTTCATCCACAAATTTACTAGTGATTGTGAATCTTAAGGTGCATTGTCTTGTTACTTGCAACTTATCATTTTCACAAATCCAGCCTAGTGGATAAGGTTTCTTATGTTGTGTAGTTTTTAACCCCAAGTTTCTTACAACACTTTCAGAAATAAGATTAACTTGAGAACCACTATCTATGAGTGCATCAATTTTATTGTTCTTAGCAACAACCCTTAAATGAAACAACTCATTCCTTTTCTTATCTTCAGAGAAATCATTAACTGTAGAAGTAGAAGCACAACTAGCAACAAAAACACTAGAAATAGGAGCTTTACCTTTTAGACCCATAGCTGTTATCTTAGTCTCATCATTAGAATCGAAACCAAGATCCATAACAACATTGTGGCTTTCTCCTTACCCTTCTGTTTCTGATTCAATCTCTGAGCCCACTTAGGCTTCAATTCGGGATGCAACTTCCAACAATGATCTTCATCATGACCCTTCCTGTCACAATGAGAGCAAGAGGTTGTCTCATCCTTCTTAACTGTAGTTGTCTTCTTTCCTTTCCATGTCTCTGCATTCTTAGAAGATTTTTTTACATCATTATCAAACTTATCAATGAAAGATCCTTTACCCCTTGACTCTAAGTGTGTAGCTTGAACAGACACTTCATCCAAATTACAAGGGTTCAATACCAAAATGGAATGCCTAAGGTAGGAATGAAGACCTCCTATGTACTTCAACAAAGTGTCCTGAGTGTACAAAGGAACAATCAAAGCAATAGCCCTTTTCCTGAATTCATGGGTGTACTCTTGGACAGTTTGACCTTTCCCTTGCCTAAACATTTGCCAGTCCATCATTAACTGTTGCATATAGCCTAAGGGATAGAATTTCTTTTTAATAGCATTAATAAATTCTGCCCAAGTTAAATTGACTCTACCATGTTGTGAAACTTCTGCCTTAGTCTTACTCTCCCACTAGGTTAAGGCTGTACCTCCTAAACGAAGAGTAGCTAATTGGATCCTATCAACATCATCTAATAGGTTCTGGACTCTACAATAGACTTCAACTTGTTGAATCCAATCATCCAATTTTTCAGCATTAAGTTCACCACAATACTTAGGCAAGTCAAATTTTACATCCAACTTAATTTTAGGCTTATACCCACTCTTGAAAAGATTAGAAGAAATAGAATGAGGAGAAGATGGAGAAGAAGGAGAAGGAGAAGAAGGACGAGAAGAAGAAGAGGGTGGATCTGGTTGCTTGTCACCATCTCCATGATGTTTCCCTTTCTTGTCTTTGCGATCTTCTTGCTTTGACGAACCTTCTTCACATTCCTTCCGCTCTTGTCTCTCTTGAAAAAGAATGTCCACCTTAGCCTTCATCTCGAGGAATGCTCTTCGAAATTCCTACTCACTAATTTCTTCACTAACCTCCATTCTAGACACAGACATCTTCAGAAAAGTTCTTCGCTTCTCGATCTGAGGATCAAAGTCTTCGAGCTTGCCTTTTCCCTTCTGAAGCCTGGATCTCGTTAGCATTCAAAAAAAACAAATAACTGCAATAATAGTCACCAAGAGCTCTGATACCAACTTGATCTGTATAGGATCTAGACTATTTGCAGAATTTGAATGCTTAATTAAATTTGAACAACTTTTGCGGAATTTTAATACATGCATACATTAATAAAATTATGCATCAAAACTTAAGATGAGAAATAGAATTGAGAGAGAAGAAGATAGAAGGTGCAAACAGAGTTTGATTACGAAGTTCGCCACAAACATGACTATGTCTCCGGGTCCGCTCCAATAGAGTGAGACCGATCCGATTAATCTCCAAAAAATCAATTACAAAATTGCACCAAGACCATTTCTTCTAGCACTTCGGCAGCATAACAATACTCTGATGTACGAAAATGGCTCCAAAAATCTCCTTACAATCCCTCTTCGAATCACCTGACACTTGTTTCACTTGAAAATTATGCTTAACTCCTAAGAGCATACCTTCCCCCTTTTATACACAAAATATTCCCAAATTGGTGAAAAACCAATTGATTTGGGAATTTCAACTTAATCCCCCTTACATAGTAAATATTTTGGAAAAATCCCCCTTATCAAAACAAATCCCCTAAAAAAATAATTAAATGGTTTCTATGCCCTGTCACATATTACATTCGGGCTTACAACTAATCCTTTTAAAAGGATTATTGTTTTACAACTTGGAGGGAATTTATTAAATTAAGGAGTATTTCGTTTCCAAATTTCCACAAAACCATCCAATGCCACTTGTATTTTAAAACCATACAATATACAATGTTGGTTTGAAATTCTCATTTAAAATAGGGGATGAGTTTGGTTACGGGCTATTTACATCCCTTAAAAATAGGGATCAATTTGTTTTCCCTAAAAAAAAGGTAGCCTAAAAAATAGCATGATTTTTTTTAAAATAATGGTGATCCCCTTTTATAGGGAGGGCCACATTTTTTTCTTAAGGAAGTGATTTAATTATTAAAATGGAGGGCATGGCTGTTATTAATTTATTTATTATTTTTTTATATATTTTTTCAAATAAAGCCATGTCCAAAAAATTGCCGCCATGTGTAACTTCGGGAAGCCACCATGTGTCACCTCATGATTCATCCATGACATCATGCTGACGTCATCATTGTACCTTCAAGTCAACCTAGTCAACCACGAGCTTTGACCTTCCATATCTTGCACATACGAGCTCCAATTTCCGCAAAACGAACATCGTCGGAAAGCTCTTGTCGTGCTCTTCGCATTGACATCAATTTTGACCACTTTTTGTGACATAAAATTTTGACCTTTTTTTCTTGCCCTGGGCCTTGAGTTGACCAATTGTTGACTGAACTTTGCCCGGTAATATCTTGGGCTTCGTAGCTCTGTTTGACTCCATTCAAGTTGCGTTGGAATCAGGACATCAAGCTCTTTCTAATGGTGCTGAAATATAGAGATTTGGAGACACTTCAATTTCTACTAAAAATATCCATCAGATCAGGCCTCCCCACTACAAACCTTTTGGACCTCCAAAAGTGACATTTACTCTGACATTAAGTGAGGACTTGGCCTTCCCACTTGTCTTGTATCCTCTATACATTTGAAAACCTGGCTCACAAGCACAATGAAGACTGCAATAACATTGTTGAACATAAACATTATTCTATCACTTCCATAAGCATCTACATCAATTGTCGTAGCCACTAACCAACAAAAATTGACTAGCATCAAGCTGAACAACAATGCAAATATGAAAGAGAACAAATCAACAACATATTGATCCTTCACAATAGGAACATCTTTACCCAAGGAACCATCAATGATTTCAATTATCATTTTCTCACGTTGTACTGCAAGTGCATCCTGCAACATCTAACCCTGGTTAGCTACTCCAAGTTCAAGTTTAGAACCACCTGTACTGACAGACATAAGAGTTAACTCTTTACTTGCATTAATTACCCTCTTTAACTACCCTATGTTTGCAAAAGAATGATCAGTCTTAATCCTGTGAGAATGTACAATATACTATATGCCATCTTTAAACAAGTGATAATGATTCTTTTCCTTGTAGAAAATTGCTTTTCTGCCATAAAGATAAGGGCTACCAAGCACTATCCCATAGATATCTAGTGGAACCACATCAAATTGTACTTCATCCACAAATTTACTAGTGATTGTGAATCTTAAGGTGCATTGTCTTGTTACTTGCAACTTATCATTTTCACAAATCCAGCCTAGTGGATAAGGTTTCTTATGTTGTGTAGTTTTTAACCCCAAGTTTCTTACAACACTTTCAGAAATAAGATTAACTTGAGAACCACTATCTATGAGTGCATCAATTTTACTGTTCTTAGCAACAACCCTTAAATGAAACAACTCATTCCTTTTCTTATCTTTAGAGAAATCATTAACTATAGAAGTAAAAGCACAACTAGCAACAAAATCACCAGAAATAGGAGCTTTACCTTTCAAACCCATAGCTGTTATCTTAGTCTCATCATCTGAATCTGAACCAAGATCCATAACAACATTTGCGGATTTCTCCTTACCTTTTTGTTTCTGATTCTGTCTCTGAGCCCACTTAGGCTTCAATTCTGGATGCAACTGCCAACAATGTTCTTCATCATGACCCTTCCTGTCACAATGAGAGCAAGAAAGTTTGTCATCCTTCTTGGCTGTAGCTGTCTTCTTTCCGTTCGCTGTCTCTAAATTCTTAGAAGATTTCTTTACATCATTATCAAACTTATCAATAAAAGATCCTTTACCCCTTGACTCTAAGTGTGTAGCTTGAACAGACACTTCATCCAAATTACAAGGGTTCAATACCAAAATGGAATGCCTAAGGTAGGAATGAAGACCTCCTATGTACTTCAACAAAGTGTCCTGAGTGTACAAAGGAACATTCAAAGCAATAGCCCTTTTCCTGAATTCATGGGTGTACTCTTGGACAGTTTGACCTTTCCCTTGCCTAAACATTTGCTAGTCCATCATTAACTGTTGCATATAGCCTAAGGGATAGAATTGCTTGTTAATAGCATTAATAAATTCTGCCCAAGTTAAATTGACTCTACCATGTTGTGAAACTTCTGCCTTAGTCTTACTCTCCCACCAGGTTAAGGTTGTACCTCCTAAACGAAGAGTAGCTAATTGGATCCTATCAACATCATCTAATAGGTTCTGGACTCTACAATAGACTTCAACTTGTTGAATCCAATCATCCAATTTTTTAGCATTAAGTTCACCACAATACTTAGGCAAGCCAAATTTTACATCCAACTTAATTTTAGGTTTATACCCACTCTTGAAAAGATTAGAAGAAATAGAATGAGGAGAAGATGGAGAAGAAAGAGAAGGAGAAGAGGGAGGAGAAGAAGAAGAGGGTGGATCTGGTTGCTTGTCACCATCTCCATGATGTTTCCCTTTCTTGTCTTTGCGATCTTCTTGCTTTGACGAACCTTCTTCACATTCCTTCCACTCTTGTCTCTCTTGAAAAAGAATGTCCACCTTAGCCTTCATCTCGAGGAATGCTCTTCGAAATTCCTGCTCACTAATTTCTTCAAGAACCTCCATTCCGGACACAGACATCTTCAGAAAAGTTCTTCGCTTCTCAATCTCAGGATCAAAGTCTTCAAGCTTGCCTTTTCCCTTCTGAAGCCTGGATCTCGTTAGCATTCAAAAAAAACAAATAACTGCAATAATAGTCACCAAGAGCTCTGATACCAACTTGATCTGTATAGGATCTAGACTATTTGCAGAATTTGAATGCTTAATTAAAAACAACTTTTGCGGAATTTTAATACATGCATACATTAACAAAATTATGCATCAAAACTTAAGATGAGAAATAGAATTGAGAGAGAAGAAGATAGAAGGTGCAAACAGAGTTTGATTACGAAGTTCGCAACAAACGTGACTATGTCTCCGGGTCCGCTCCAATAGAGTGAGACCGATCCGATTAATCTCCAAAAAATCAATTACAAAATTGCACCAAGACCATTTCTTCTAGCACTTCGGCAGCATAACAATACTCCGATGTACGAAAATGGCTCCAAAAATCTCCTTACAATCCCTCTTCGAATCACCTGACACTTGTTTCACTTGAAAATTATGCTTAACTCCTAAGAGCATACCTTCCCCCTTTTATACACAAAATATTCCCAAATTGGTGAAAAACCAATTGATTTGGGAATTTCAACTTAATCCCCCTTACATAGTAAATATTTTGGAAAAATCCCCCTTATCAAAACAAATCCCCTAAAAAAATAATTATATGGTTTGTATAAGTTACAACTAATCCTTTTAAAAGGATTATTGTTTTACAACTTGGAGGGAATTTATTAAGTTAAGAAGTATTTCTTTTCCAAATTTCCACAAAACCATCCAATGCCACTTGTATTTTAAAACCATACAATATACAATGTTGGTTTGAAATTCTCATTTAAAATAGGGGATGAGTTTGGTTACGGGCTATTTACATCCCTTAAAAATAGGGATCAATTTGTTTTCCCTAAAAAAAAGGTAGCCTAAAAAAGAGCATGATTTTTTAAAAAATAATGGTGATCCCCTTTTATAGGGAGGGCCACATTTTTTTCTTAAGGAAGTGATTTAATTATTAAAATGGAGGGCATGGCTGTTATTAATTTATTTATTATTTTTTTATATATTTTTTCAAATAAAGCCATGTCCAAAAAATTGCCACCATGTGTAACTTCGGGAAGCCACCATGTGTCACCTCATAATTCATCCATGTCAGCATGATGACGTCATGCTGATGTCATCATTGTACCTTCAAGTCAACCTAGTCAACCACGAGCTTTGACCTTCCATATCTTGCACATACGAGCTCCGATTTGCACAAAACGAACATCGTCAGAAAGCTCTTCTCGTGCTCTCCGCATTGACATCAATTTTGACCACTTTTTGTGACATAAAATTTTGACCTTTTTTTCTTGTCCTAGGCCCTGAGTTGGCCATATGTTGACTGAACTTTGACCGGTAATAACTTGGGCTTCGTAGCTCTGTTTGACTCCATTCAAGTTGCGTTGGAATCAGGACATCAAGCTCTTTCTAATGGTGCTGAAATATAGAGATTTGGAGACACTTCAATTTCTACTAAAAATATCCATCAGATCATGGATTGTGGATTTGATTTTTCTTTTCTTTACCATGTCTTTTAGAGGGGACATGGTAAGCTTTAGATTCATGTGGGTGTTTAGATTGATGCATTTTTATGTTAGCATCCAAAGTGCATTTATTAGCAATGGGATGGGTGTGAGGGGATGGACGATGTGAAGCAATGGAGGTAGGAGTATGGGGATTACGTGTAGATGGGGGATGTTTAGGTATGTGCCTTTGTTGATCTTGATTATGGGATATGCGAGAGGGATGTTTATGATGGATGACATATATAGGTGTTGGATGGGTGAAAGGATGAGATGGAGGAGATGATCTTGGGATATACATACCCAAGATGGATAGAGTAGATGAAGGATGGGAGATGGTGGATGGAGGGATGTAAGGACCCAAAATGGATGGAGCAAATGAAGGAGGAATATGGACGGTTGTTTTGAGGTGATACGATAGAGGAGGAGGGATGGCAGCATATGATCTGGCGGAGTGATGGGCAGAGCCAAAAGTTCTTTTGGAGAAGGCTCGTTGAGGATGTCTAGAGGTTGTACAAACGTGTTTAGATTGTGAGTCTTGGGGAATAGATCCAAGAGCTTGCATGCAGATTTGTTCTTTGACTTGGATGGGCTCTAAAATACCTTGCTCGTGAAGGCCTAGGCCTTTTCCTTGATAGTTCATGTTCTTGAGCATTCGATCCATGATAGGATTTTTGTTATTCTGAAAACATGATGCGAGTCCATTATTAGGTGGGGGATGATGGGTGGTATATACACTGTGTTTTTCTTTTGCAAGGAGGCCACCATGGAAGAATGTGAGAGTACCAGGGGATATGCAAGCGATGTGGGGATAGTGTTTTTAGGCAATGATGGGGGATCCTGAGAAGGAGATGATGGGATGGCAACATTTGGATGGGTTGTATCGGAGAGGGAGTAGGGGATATGATAGGATCTGATTTTGTGGCAGCATGTGCATGCGTGGAGATGGAGATGGAGTGATAGAATCTTGAATGTCAAGGGGATCATGGGATGGAATGGATGGGGGAATGTGATCTTGAGGTGGACTAGATGGGATGGTAGGATCTTGATCTGGAGAAGGGGATATGCTTGGCATGCTTTGGATTAGACTCTTGGCATGACTCATCGTGTGCGGGAGGCATGGTAATGGAGTCATGGGGGACTCTTCAAGTGGGGAAGATGGAAGGATGGAGGATTCAAAATATTCTGGAATGGATACTAGGAGTGGAAGAAGTGGATTGGATTTGGGTGTCGTCGATAGGTTCGATGGCTCTTGGAGTAGGGGGTGGGTGTTCAATGGATTTGGTAGATGTGATGGTAGGAGATGGGGACTCGGTAGATTTAGAGGATGTGATGGTAGGAGATGGGGACTCAATGGATTCAGAGGATGTGATGGTATCATCAATGATAGGTGTTGCATGGAGAAGGGTCTCGTCACTAACGACCATGGATGATGGGTTGGGATGGCATGGTTTCACAACTGCAATGTGTGGAGTGGGGGATGTTTCCTTTGTTATAAGTCCTTGGAGAAACTTGGATACGCTAGGCTGAGATGGCGAGGTGGGAGTGGATGAAGGTTTATGGATTAGTGGACTAGGATTAGATGGAAGATTAAGACTGGATGGAGGATTAAGGTAAGGATATGGGCATGGGGAGTTAGGATAGGATGACATGGATGGTGGATTGTTGGTAGAAGATATGGGCGGCGTGTTGTAATAAAGGTATTGGGATGGTGGATTAGGATGGGAAGATGTAGGTGTTGGATTAATATAGGGAGATGCGGATGTTGGATTAGGGTAAGTATAGGTTGGTGTGGATGTTGGATTAGAATAGGAAGGTGCGAATGTAGGATTAGGATGAGCAGATTGGTATGGGAGATTGGGGTAGTGGGTACATGTGGATGAAGGGTTGAAATCAGAGGATGTGGATGGGGGATCAAGATAGGGGTATTGTGATGGAAAACTAGGATAAGGGGATGACGTAGATGAAGGATATGATGGATATGATGGACATCCCTTATTAAAGGTAGCATAAGGAGTGTGATTAGGCATAGATGAAGACATGATGGGATAACTTGATGGGGTGATTGGATTTTGGAATGTGGGTGGAGAAAGCTTACTAGCAATGATAGTGTCAAGGGGATCTATGTCATATACCTCTTGGTCAACAAGACTTTCATTATCGTCGTTGACGTAATTAGGTTTTCCCTTGACCACTATTGATGGAGGATAAGAATTCATGATGATGAAAGGATAAAGATGATGGATAAAGATTTTGGATGGAAATGGATTAAAGCCCAAATCGGGATTTAGGACAAGCTCAGATCGGGATTGGATTAAAGCTCAGATTAGGATGATTGGATGATATGATGGGATTGATTTTGATGATCGGATTGGATTATCAAAGGATGATTGCGACACCGAATCTGCTTCAAGATGGAAGTAGATTGATTGGGTCAAAGGTGATTGGATAAGGATGTGATTGGATTGGATTGGATCAGATAAGATCGATTGATGATTGATTGATAAGATCAACTGATGGATGATGAAAGAGACTACAAATACCGTTCAGAGATTATCTTAGATGACTTGGGATATTGATTGATCGGATTAAAGGATAAATGGATGATTGTGGCATTGAATCCACTTTGAGATTGAAAATGGATTGATTGGGCTGACGATGATGATTAACTTAGGATGGATGACAATCCTAAGAGGATGTTAATGATGATGATCAGATCAGACACTTTAGTCAATTTGGATAATAACCCAAGATGAAGTTCAGGGGATTTGGGTGGGGAAAATGATGATTTGATTGGAGAAATGGATGATAGAAATGGATGAACAAATACTCAAAATGAGCAAATGGTTGATTAGGACGGATGAACGATTACTCAGAATGAGTAAACAAATGATCAGAACGATAGAACGGGGATTCAAAATGATGAAAGGAGGTGTGAAATGGATGGATGTTTACTCGGAACGAGTAAACGGATAATCAAAATGACAGAACGAGAGTTCAGAATGATGAAAGGATGTGTCAAATGCATGAACGTTTACTCAGAATGAGTAAACAGATGATCAAAATGATAGAACGAGAGTTCAGAATGATGAAAGGATATGTGAAATGGATGAACGTTTACTCAGAACGAGTAAACGGATGATCAGAATGTTAGAATGAGAGTTCAGAATGATGAAAGGATGTGTTGAATGGATGAATGTTTACTCAGAACGAGTAAACGGATGATCAGAATGATAGAACGCGAGTTCGAAATGATGAAAGGATGTGTTGAATGGATGAATGTTTAGTCAGAACGAGTAAATGGATGATCAGAATGATAGAACGCAAGTTCAGAATGATGAAAGGACGTGTTGAATGGATGAATGTTTACTCGGAATGAGTAAACGAATGATCGAAATGATAGAATGAGAGTTCAGAATGATGAAAGGATGTGTTGAATGGATGAATGTTTACTCAAAAATGAGTAAACGGATGATCGAAATGATAGAATGTGAGTTCAGAATGATCAAAGGACGTGTTGAATGGATGAATGTTTACTCGGAACGAGTAAACGGATGATCGGAATGATAGAACGTGAGTTCAGAATGATGAAAGGACGTGTTGAATGGATGAATGTTTACTCAAAATGAGTAAACGGAGAGAATGGTAGGGTATACCCCCCTTAAGGAGGCAGATGGTGAAGAAAAAGGTGCCCCGACCAACTTCTCAAAAGTATGAAGTGGTATATATCATTGGAAAGAGCACAAAAAATGAGAAGAATTACCTTTGAACAGAGTCAATCGGATAAATGGTGTGGAAATGGTGACCTTGGGAAGAAAGAGCAGAAGGACAGGTCCACCACAACAGAAGGACAGGTCCGCCACTGCACTAGGACAGGTCCACCACTGCACAGGGACAGGTCTGCCAATGCACTAGGACAGGTCCGCCACTGCACAGGGATAGGTCCGCCACTACACTAGGACAGGTCCGCCACAACATAGGGACAGGTCCACCACTGCACTAGGACAGGTCTGCCACTACACTAGGACAGGTCTGCCACTGCAGGAGGATAGGTCTGCCAAAGGATAAGTTTAAGCTTGATTTTTTGATGGATGGGTAAGGCAAAGGACCCAAAATATAAAAAACACTAATAATGACTGGTTTTACATGAGAAAGACAATTCAGATAGCACAACCCTAAGATTAGTAGAGATGGGTATGGCCAACAAAGTCTTCTAATCTAAGATGAACATGGTTGCTAAGGAGTCCTCGATATACACACGGTACGTGAGGCCCAAACCGTGAACACCAACCCGTTACAAGTGTGAGTCAGGAACCTTAGCGAGATACTAAAGGCTTGGACCAACTCTTCACGTCATCCTGATGCTTCACCAATTACAACGTGGTTGGATTGAGGTACAACTTTCACTCTCCCTCCTTTATATACCCCACCAGTATGCGTGGTTGGAATCGTCCCTTGGGGTGATGAAATCCCCAAGCAGGTCCCACTAAGAAAATGAAAAATGGGGTGACTCAAAGGACTTGGAAAGCTATGATTTCTCATCACCCAGGATCACCAAATGGTGCAAGGGGATTGGATACATCAAATAGCCTTCAACAAGCACATCAAACAAGGTTTGTTGACCCCTCTAGTTAAGCTATGTGCCTACTTTACCAAAAGACAATCGGCAAAAACTTAAAATTTTACCTTCGGGAGGATAGGTCTGCCACTGCATTAGGACAAGTCCGCCACTATACTAGGACAGGTCCACCACTGCACTAGGATAGGTCCGCCACTGTAGGACAGGTCCGCCATAGCAGGACAGGTCCACCACCAGAGGACAAATCCGCCACCCTGCCAGGATAGGTCCGCCACTGCAGGACAGGTCTGCCATAGCAGGACAGCTCCGCCACTCTGTCAGGATAGGTTCGCCACCGCTGGACAGATCTACCACTCTGTTAGGATAGGTCCAGCACTCTGCAACCTGGACCTTGAAAAATGCAAAAAATAGCAAATGTGAAAGAAATAGACCCATTTGTGGGTCCCACCGGGCGTGCCAGAAATGTGATAGATCAAATTTGAGTGTTAGAAAATGAGCAGCAAGTGAAAGAGTGCAAACAAACACCAAAACAATCTACACCTCAAGATTAGCCTAAGTTGGAAACAATGCAAGATAAAAGCAATGAAATGGAACCTTATACCTTGAGTTGAGTCGATCCTTTGGTTGGCCCTTCGATCTTTGATGTGTATGCTCCTTGGATGGCAAGTAGATGCAAGCTAAATGGTGTTGTGAGGATGAGTGCAAGTGGATGAAAACAAGAAAATGGCTAAGTATAAGATGAGAAACAAAATTGCAAGAGTTTGGCTAGCAAAAATGATCTCCCCAAAATGAGAGAAAAGAGGGGGTATTTATAGGATTTTTGAGAATTCTTAGGGGAAATGAAGGGTCAAGATTGATCCACCAAATATCAAGATGTAGGGCTAAGGTGAGTTGAGAACTCACAAGCCCTCACATCTTGACATATGGCATGTGAGATATCCCTAAAAGGTGAAGTGGACATGAGGTGGAAGGAGAAGGACATGACATGGAGAGGGGTATAAAGTACCTTGGGATTGGAGAAGATCTCCTCATAAAGGAGGCCCTTGTCCCCATGTGGGTGAGAGGACATGTGAGGAATTAAAAATTCCTCAAATATTCTCATGGGGAGATGGAAAAGAATAAAGAATAAGTGAAGGACATGTGGGGAGAAGTGAAGGAATTAAAAATTCCTTTTGGGTGCCTTGGGGGATTAAAAGGTGAATTAAAAATTCACATGGGGAAGTGGAGTGCTTTGTAAAAAAAGAAAGACATTTAATAAGGTTGACTCAATTAAGTGATTAGGATTGTGCAAGTACTTGATTAGACTGATTAATGAAGATTAGAAGAGAGTTATATTTCACATGTGACTTGATGTGACAAGTCAAAGATCACATGGGGAAGAGTAATGAAAGATTAGAGGAGGGTTAGGTGGCTAAGAGGGATTAGAGGCCAACTTGCAAAAGTTGGAGGATGTGACACATCCTAATCAAGGATTAGGCATGTGCACATCCTAATGATGGGATTAGAAGAAGGATTAGGATAAGATAAAAATGATGGAGGATGTGACATGAGGGGAATTAAATAAATGGAATATTTATTTAATTCAATTGATGTAAGGAGGATTAAAGAGATAAGGTATTATTGATTAAATACCTTAGGGATTAGAAGAACTTAAGGATGTTAATTAAAAGGGATAAATTTGGATAAATTAAGTGTCCAAATTTAGACATCTACAGTGCAAAGTCTCACCGACAGGTTTTCACTAGGGGTCTTTGGAGTAACTCAAAGGCTTCAGTATGAAGTCTTAGCAATGAAAAAAGTCTCACCGACAAGGATATACTTGGTGCTTTCGTGGTGACAAAAGAATTGGGTGTGAAGTCTTGGCGACTTGGAGAGTCTAGCCGATAGTCTTTGAGATGACATGTGTTCGCTGAGATGTCTTGACGAAAGTCAAATGTCTTGCTGACTTGGTATGACATGTTCACCCAGTGTAAGGTCTTGGTGAAGGTCAAATGTCTTGCCGACTCGGTATGACATGTTTGCTTGATGTGAGGTCTTGGTGAAAGATGAATTTCTTGCTGACTATTGGGTGCTTCAGTGAAACTTGAGGAGACTTGGTGTAACCTCTTGGCGAGTGTAAAGTCTTGCCGATGGAAAAGTTGAAGTCATTGTGACTTTTGAGCATCGGTATGAGTCTTGCAAATGAGGAATCTCTTGCCGATAGAAATGAAATGGATATCGGTGGTTTTGGTATGACTTGTGGCATTCATTATATCGTCTTGCCGACTGTTGGATCTTACACCGATATCATTAGTGAAGCCTTTGAGCATCAGTGAGACACTTCTTGTGTCTCACCAACATGCAAACTCAGTTGAATGTTCCTTTGACCATTTGACTTTCCTATGTGGCATCTCGTGGACCAATAAGAGAAAGCAGAATGTGAGTCATTTGTTGAACCATTTCTGTGTGGAATTTGGAAACTCTACATGAGGAAATGGAAAAATCTATGATGATAATGATGCTGAGTTGTTGATTGTTGTTGGACAGTTGTGATCTACTTCTTGGAAATGAACCGATTTACAGAGCCTGTCAAGATTTTATGTATATATGTATGCATTGGACGTTCTAAAGAAAAGAGGTAGAACCGAGAGAGAGGAGAACAAGGTTGATGAGAGCCTGACAAACAGTGAGGGTCGAGAGGCTGGATTGAGGCCGAGGCCTTGAGGCCTATGGTCTGATGGTTTGATTGCTACTGGTTGTATTGAGAATGAACAAGATGTAATCTCTGAAAAGGCTATGAGCCTAAAACTGTATTGTAACCTTTTTTTGCTAAATAATACAATGGCTCGATCTTTGGAGTGTGGGGTTTTTTATCCAAGAGGATTTTCCCCATGTAAATCTTTGTGTTTTGGTTTCTATCTTATCTTTCATCTGTGTTGATTTTGTTTCTAGAATATTTCATTGCTTGTTGTTGAATTTTACATGTGCTTCTCTCAGAAGGATTAATGTGGAAATAAACTGTGTCTGTTTCTGCTTTAGGATATAGTTGTACATGTCTTTGAGGTAATCTAATCGAAATTGAAATTATCGAAGGTACTACTGTTCTTGGAGGTTTCAATAAGATACCCCTATTTTTCCTTACAAGAAGTGTAAGAGAACATTGGGTGACAAAATATTTGTCCACATTTTGGTGAACCCAACTTTAGAACATTTTACTTCCAATTTCAAGTGCATTTACATCCGAGGCATAACTTTCATCAACATTGCATAAGGTTTTACAATGTTTAATTTGCATCATAGGGTTTTAAAAATTGCATTAGTGAAAAGCTCATATAGCTTGCATTATTGCACTTCATTTCATTGAAAAATAGTAAAAATTTTATACATTTTCACTTTACATCTATATCATACAAACAAGACAATATCAAAATCAATTTGAAAAATCTCAAAATTCTGAAAAAAAAAATCCCTACTAGGACTAATTCGCAACCTTGGGCGACTTAGACCCCTTTCACCCCTAAAACTATCATTTACAAAACTAAAAACCCTATTTTTAAGCTTTTGTTTATTACCATTACCTGCCTATATAAGTTGGCTGAGTTTTTGTAACATGCATTTCATTAGATTTAGCTTAAATTAGCACATTTCATGCATTGATTAATTTCACATTTGCATTTTCTTTCAGATTGTTGCATAATGTGATTAGAAAATTACCTTGTTTAACATCTAAAAATTGCATTTAAACATTTCAATTTATTTCATTGAATTGTAATTTCTTTACTTAACATGTTTTCTTTCAAGAGATGTGGCTTTGATTTGGTTAAAAATGGGTTGCATAAATACAAAATTCCCTCTTATGAGTTCAATTTCAATTACAACAATTAGGTCAATAAGAAACATGATCAAACCATTGACACCATCCTTAATATTACATTTCCCATTGGTGAGAATAGTAGTGTAGCCAATCCTCACAATCATACTTTCTCTTCTCCCAATACCTCTCCTATCAGTGATGAAGGTATCTTGGTGAAAGAAGATAAAATCATTAAGGGTCTTGATTGTTTCTCTCCTCATTTCCCTTTAGAGGATATTAGACAACAAGAACATGAGATCATAGAAACATTTCTAAACATCACCTTACCTAGTATTCATAAGAATGAAAATCAACATTTTCCTTCTCCTAATATCCCTCCTCGATGCCATGAGGATAGGTTGGTGTTACAAGATACACCTATTAAGAGTCATGAGAGTCTTGACCCTCCCTTCCCTAATGCTCCTACCATTTGGGACATCTATTTGAAAATCATAGTGGTCCCTCTCTTGATGCCTCCCCTACTTGTGCTAAAGCTAGTTTACAAAGTATAACCATGGAATGTGGTGAACATATTAAAATCTCTCCTCCTAGGGTAGATAATATGGAGCAAGTGAATGAGACCTTTGAGAATCAATACAATCACATAGGACCTTCTCCTAATCATCCCACTATTGATAATCCCATCATTGATCATTCCCCTACTTGTGATGAAGTAATTTTAGAAGAACCAACCCTCGAATGTAGAGAACATGTGGTTTGTAGTTCTCCTAACATTAAATCTCCTCCTAAGGAGGATATCATGATGCAAGACAAGGATAACATTGACTATAATAATGATATTATGTCGTTCGAAGAAGATGAAGAGCCCATGTTAGGCTCTCATTCACCAAGGGAATTAATATTATTCAACCTCAACTCATCCTTTATCCCCCTTCACACAAACCTCAAACTCAAAACAAACCTGAGCTTATCTTTTAACCACCTCAGAATTATCACTTTGGGACCTTCTTTAGAATTCACCTACATATCACACTATGCTTAAAATGGCCTTACAACAAGTTCATGTATCTTCTAATGCGCAACCAAATGACATATTATCCATAATTCAAGGAATAAACATTGACATTATTTTCATCTAAAGTGAACTCCCTTCTTTGGAAGTGCAAAAAAAAAGTGATGCTTTCATGATCATAGCTCAATACAAATGAAAAGGGATATAGAGAACTCTTGTTGATACTAGCTCTACCCTTAATGTGTGTAGTGTGCGCCTTTTGGATAGGCTTGGAATTGATAAATCCAACATTCAACCTAATTTTTTTATCTCTTAATGGATTTGACAATGTCAAAAAGAAACCACTTGGGGTGATCACTTTACCTCTTACAGTTGGAATAGCCACATTAAATACACCAATCCATGTTATGCCTCATGAACTTTCATGTAATATTCTCTTAGGTAGATCATGGATTCATGTGATGAATGGGGTACCTTCTACTCTTCATCATAAAATGAAATACATCTACAACAAAAAAGTGTACACACTTGACACTGATCCTGGGCCTTATAGTGTCTTACAACTTGAGAAAAAAAAATCAAATCCCTTGAACACATTAACACTAACCACAGAAGTGGAACCCATGCAACAAAACAACAACAAACAAATTGAACAATTCATGAAGCTATTAGCCAATGATTAGGGTTCCTTAGATTTCACGCTAACATTCATGGGAGAGTACAAGATCATAAACAAGGCCTCTGAAAAGGGAAACAAAACAAAAATCATGTAAACACGAAACTTAGAAGACCCTTTGAAAGCATCCAACTCAATCACTTTAGAAAAAGAAGAAAATTACACAACCTTTGATGACCTTAACCACGAACAACCACCTGATCCAAAAGTAATGGAAAAGCTTTATGGAAAAGGTTATGAGTTGATGAAACAACTCAAATATAGTGGAAAAGGATGTGGTGCTAATGAACAAGGTATCCATGTCCCCATTGATCCTAACACGCAAGAAACAACTCATGGTCTTGGTTATTGTCCTTTGATAGAAATAATCAAGCCTTCCCTCAACATCAACACTATCACAAAACACCATTCTAAGACAAATTTAATAGTAATGCATCCTGAACTCATAGGCACTAGTGACCTTTATCCTTGGAAAGAAGCAAAACAAGCAAAGAGATCTTCTCTTAATATCAATGTCATCTCGCAAAACACTAATGATTTGAATTCATTATATTTTACACCCTCCTATAGAGGAGAGAACACAATCTCACAATCTAAAGAATCTTGTGTAGATATGACATCTTGTACATCTAAGCAAGAGATCTCTTTGTCACAAAATAAAGGAATTCCCTCTACCATTGATCAAGAGGGTATCTTGTCATGACTCCTCTAAGACCACTTGATATCCCTTGCTCCAAGAACTCAAAAAAAAAAATATTACAATAGTTCATTTTGTGCCTATCATAGATTTCATGGTCATTCCACTAATGAATGTAAGGGTTTGAGTAGTAAAATTCAACATATTAAGGATTTTTGGGTTCTTCCTTATGTGGGCGGCACCTAATTCCTCTAATTGATACCGATTTTCACTCTAGCAAGAATTTCATTAATCATTTCGGCTCACCCTTGTCCTGCACTAAGTGGGGGAAAGGAGTTAGGTAGCCTTGTCCTCATATATCACTTGTCGTTGCTTCTTTCGGATAGTTGATCACCTTTCATGAACATATAAGAGCAAGCTTAGGATGTGGATGACATGCCTTAAGTTGGCTCACATGTGACATACTACCTTTTTCATGACATAGTTTATTTTGGAAACATATGACTTGGCATAGGGATTTTCGAGTAAGATCTCGTGTATTCTTCTACTTTAAATAAATTCCTCTCAATCATGGTGTTACAAACTGCTTTAAAGTGGGGACATACATAGACACTCACATTTCATTGTCTAATTTTCTCTCTTGGAAACATTAGGTACAATGCTGCTCAGGACAAGACATTGCACTTATCCTCTCTTGGAAACAAGATGAGACCATTTGCACTTTTCCTCTCTTGGAGACATTAAGCATGATGTTCCTTGAGATGAGACCTTGCATGAACTAAGCAAAATCCCCTTCAACATGATGGAACCCTTCAAAACATTATTGGCTCTGTAGACACTTAAAAATGACCTAGGCCTGCAAGCTTCATTTTTCATCTCTCATCCTGGCATAATTATGACATTTAATTATGTCCTTGGTCCACATTCGACTATTAATTAAATAATTCATAATTGTTTGATTAATTCATGTCCTTTTATTCTTCATGATTATTAAATAAATAAATTTTATTTATTTATTCAATACATCTTTAATTGTCTAAAGTCTTCCTTTAATTAAATTAATTTGTTAATTTGTTTAATTACCTTTACCCATTTATTCTTCTTGATTATTAAATAAATAAGTTTTATTTATTTATTTAATGTGACTAATTGTCATAATTAAATGAATTAATCAATTTATTTAATTATTGATCATATTTGCTCAATTAAATAATTATCTTTAATTATTTAATTGTTGAAATTAATATTCCTCTCATTTTAAATAAATGAAATTATTTAAAATGTCATCACAACCTTAACTCACACTTCATTTTGGTAAATAATCTGAAAAAGATTATTTATTATCTCACAAAATCCATATTTTGAGTTGATTTAATTCAAATTGACAGCTTTCTTCCAAAAAACAAATAAAGCAAGCAGATTCTTGATTTTTCAAATTTGCTTTTTAGTCCACCTCTTATCTTTATGATTTTTCAAATCTCATAAATCAGGTAGTCTTTATCTTCTTGATTGTTGAAAATCTTCATTTTTCTAATTAATTATCTCATCTTTTCTCCACCGCCAATTCAATTCTCTCATATGACATCTTGACCACTCGTCTAAGGATTTTACCCTAACCCTGATTAGGGATTATCAGGTTAAATCTTGTCCTCTGATTTTAGGTTTTTGTCAAAGGTTGATCTCATCTGTCCATTCAAAATTGTGTTTTCTATAAAATGACAATTTTGTTCATAATTTAGGGACCACTTCGTTATTATAGGCATTACAGTCATTTATTATCATAGTCATTTATCTTTGGCATAGGCATAGGCATAATTTTATTAAATCCTTCAAAACTTGCATAGGACAATGTCAAATCATAATGCTCACACACTTGATATGAGGGCATCAATCATACGCTGCAAGCTAGGAAGTGTTATGGAGGTGATTCATGGAAGCTTCACCAATATCTGGTATAATCGTTTCATTGTACTTCATAAATTATTTGGGTTTATTTTATTGATCTAATCATTGCTAACCTTAGGAAATTTACCCATTGATACATTTGGTGAACCTGACGTGAACATGACTCTATTTTTTGTTATTATCTCTGTACGGTTTTCGTGTGTTTTTTGTCATTTTTGCAGGTACAAGTACAGATCGATGCAGTCATTTTTAAAAAAATTGTGATGCATCTGATGCGTCGCAACACACTTGTAGATTAAAACACCACAATCGATCTAACATGAGGCAATCAAATCCTGGAGAGCCGCATACGAATTCCCAAGCCGCATTCGCAATACAGAGTGACGCATTCGCTCTACTGTGACACATTCTCTTGGTAATGTTTTCTTCTCATTTGCATTCGGGTTTTTGATGTTTTTCTATTCTTTCTATTTTTTTTAGCACTCTCGTTTTATTTTCTGCATTCATCCTAGTGGAGGTTTTCATGTTACTAATCGTGTTTCATAGCGTGTGGTGGTTACGTTTCGTGGGTCCAAGATTGGTGGATGAAACTACTAACTTGTGGTTTTGCAGCTCTGTTAGTCAAAAACTCATTTCTCAAACAACGTGTTTGTGATTTCTAGTGTAGAAAACTCTTAGTTTGGTGCATTAAAATGAATGTGTGCTTGATTTTTTCTGACTGTGCTTGAAGGTGGTAGGTGATTATGCTCTCACCTTGTGAAAACTAGGTGATCAAAAAACTAGACCCACCCTTTTTTTTTTCTCACCCTCACGATTTAGTAATCGAAGTATCCTCTCCCCTTGTGCTTTCGGGCGATCTTGGGTGTAAGAGAAATGGTTACTAACTCTAGAGCTTGGGCCTGTTCTAGTGGGAAAAAGTACTCACCCTAGGACGACTCAGACCGGTAGCACCCTAAACCCGAGGGACTTCCAGTTGGTATATAAAAGTGGATTCTTGGGGAAAGCCCAAGAATCATGTGTGTGGTTCCGACGAGATGGATCTGAAAAGGGAATCTCGCTGCATGGATCATACTCCATGAATGGAATTCCCATATTAAATACCTCTTGTTTTAGTGTCCAACCATTCTTTGGTCGTTGCTTGGTATAGTGCAGGGTATAATATCATGCCAAAGACACTCACTACTGATCCCCTTGAGTAGAGATAGAAATTCTTGGGATGTCATTACCCAAAGAATCTGAATTTGGTGTGCTCTAATGACGTTAATGAGCCGTGGAGGGGAGCCAATGCCACCAAAATTCTAAGTTATCCGCTCTCAAGAAGGAAAGGTGTTTATCACCAATCTGAGGTATATCAGTGGGCTATATCAAGTATACAAACCTTTGGCCTATTGGCCTTTTAGGATTGTACTTGTCTTATGTGCACTTGCTTACTTCTCAAAACATTGTGTTTGTCAAGTGTTTGCTGGAATTCTCAAACATTATTCACCACATTTACATGTCTGGACAAAACATTCAACATTAGACAAACCAAATTTGCCTTGAAAACGTCAAGAAACTCAATTTTAAACAAACTATGTCGCATCTGTTAAACTGCATTCGAGTTTCTGAGATGCAATCGCTCTGTTAAACCACATTTGACATTTCAAAAATTGCATCTATATGCGTCGCGACACATCTGAACTTCACAGAGCCGCATCTGCTAAACTAAGTCGCATTTGTCAGTCCCAAAGTCACATTCGCTAAAACCAAACCGCATTCACAATACTGTGAAGCATTCGAAGCTTTAAACTACGCATTTTCCTGACAAAAGTAAAATGCTGATACAAAGTCAAATCTGAGTCTAAACTCTATCAATTTGTTGTCAAACATTGTTTCCAAGGGGATTCTGTCAGAACCAACTTGGGAATTGCTCAAATTTTTAAATCATTAGTTTGACCATAGGCTTCATCTTTCAAATTTTAGTTGCATACATTAGGCATTAGCTTGACCCTAGGTTTTCATCCTTGCATACTTTGGATCAAGAAAATATTAGCACAATTTGCAATGTCATTGCTTTCAAAACTAGGTTCTCTTGGACTAAGTCATCAATCCCTTTCAGTCATTGTCCCTTTTTGTGATATTTTCCAACTCATAAGTCTAGTTAGGAAAACTCACTAGTCATTTTGACCTTGTCATCTTGTCCTTTTCAACAAATTCCTTTAGTAACCGAAATCAAAAACAAAGATTCAACTTAGACATGCTTAGTTATCCTTGTCTTAGATTGCATCATAAGTTTAGATATTGCATATTTGATTCCCAAAAATCCAAAAATATTATTCATCCTAGTCATCATTTTGAGCTTAGACCTTGCATAGTGTCATCCTTGCATTTAGTTGTCATCTTCATTTTGAGCAATATCATTTTATGGTGGAAACTAGACTCCAAAATCAAAAAAGACAAATGGCAAAATTTTGACAAGACCCCACTCCCACTGTCAACAATCCCACGTACAACCCAAATTGGACATTTGATGATCCATTTTCCAACACAAATGATCAACCTCTCATGACCATACCATCCTCATCAAATAATCCCTTTGAACCCTTCTTACGTAAGGATGAATACGGAAAAATACTTGAGGAAAACCTAGAGGTAGCAACACAAGATCCAGAGGCCTCTCAATTTGTGGAACAAATGGTCCTATATGACAGAGATAGACATTTGGCCATACTCTTAAGTCAGGAGCCAAATTACCTCAAGGTTTTGACATTGATACCTTGAGATCGACATCTCCTGCCAATAATGCCAATAGTGGTCAACCTCCAAACTCCACAAGCAATACCTTTTTTGATGCTACACCGACCATGACTGCTACTTCCAACATTCCCAATAACTCCAATTCAATAAATGCTACATCCATTGGAGGATCACAATCTATCACAACATCCATAATACCTACCACACCATCACAATCGGCTGGAACCACTTTTGGCTCCTCAATAATGTAGGCGAGTTACTCCAATCCTCTCTTTACCATTAAGGTAAATGCCATGGGGGCATCATCAAGTCACACTAATCCCCCCTTGACAACTACATCTAATACCATGAGTACACCTTCGTCATATCCTCTCATTGGTATCTCACAAAATCCCTTAGGTGGAGGTAAATGACGTATCTTTATTCAAGGACAACAACAAAATGTTAACATGTCAACACAGTCAAATGCCATTGCCTCCCAAGGACCAAATACAAACATTCCCCTTGTACCAACCCAACAATTGGGACAAGTTAGTCAAAACACACAACCCATGATGTCACTCACACATCAAAATATTCATGTCCACCATATTCCTATCAACCCAAATGGTTGGGGGACACATCCCAACGTACTCATCCCACATTCATACTCATCAACATACCCCCAATCCCAACTTTCAATACCAACAACATGCCAATCCAAGCACAACATGCATATCACAACAACCCATCCCTCAAAAACATGCCAACATTCACTCACAACAAATGGGGACTTATGGCGTACCAATCAATCCTATGTATGGGACCACCAATGACCCTAAAATGGATGCCTTACAAGCAAGAATAATGGGCCTAGAGAAGACCATAGAAAACATACATATATCCGACAAGAAATCAGAAGTGTCATATGATCTAAATGTCTACCCATTCGACATGAGCCTATACATGCCACCATTTTCTCTGGGATATGTGTTGCCCAATTTTACAAAATACAGAGGCAAGACAAACCCCATTGAACATGTTCATGAATTTGCAACCAATTGTATGGACGTCACCTATGAACAAACATACTTGATGAGACTTTTCTCTAAAAGTCTTGCAGGTCCTATCCTTGAATGGTTTTCCACTCAAAAGGATATCCAAACATGGGATGAGCTTAAACAAAAATTCCTAAAAAATTAAGCAATACAACATTGACATGGACACCTCCATCACTAGCTTGTGCAATCTCACGCAAGAGGATGTTGGTGAGACATTCATCCCATTATTTAAAAAATGGAGAAGCCTCGCTAGTTAGTGTCACATTCACATACCTGAAAGAGAAAAGGTGGACATGTTTGTTCAAACGCTTCTGGGTCCCCTAAAATATTCATTGCAAGTGCATTGTTGCACAACCTTCACGGACCTAGTCAAAAAAGGGGTCCAAATTGAGAAAGCCCTTATCGCAATGGGAGAACTAAGATACAGTTCTAAAAACACAAACGCAAATCCTCCCACAAACAAGAATAAATACTGGGTCAAAAATAAACACGTTACAAATGACGGTGTTGTTGACGCCAAGACTGCAAACATGGTGGGTCCTATACTGGCCCTAAAAGGGGTTCAACAACAAAACAAACCAACAATGACATTGACACCCCCTACCAATGTCCCTTCAAACAACTAGAGCGGCCAAAACAATCAAGGACAATACCTTTAGATGAGACAATTTCCTAGAGGTTGCACATACACTTCTTTGGGTGAACCCATTAAGGAAGTCCTCGAGAAATGCCTCCAGATTGGAGTCATCACACTTCAAGAACCAAAACCATATGACCCAGGACAATTCAAACCAGCATGGTGGGATGATAATGCATTCTACGATTATCATCGTGCAAAAGGAGATAAAACCTCTAACTATCGACAACTGAAAAACCTAGTACAAGATCTTATAGAGAGTCGTATCATTGAGGTAGGTGGATCACAATTTTCCTCCAATTCAGATCATACTATTCATAAGAACCCACTACAAGACCATGGTTCTAATAATGATTCCACGTCAAGTCCATAGAAAAACAATAATCAAGCTAACTTTTCCCATGCCAAATACGACTATTCTGGTGGACCTATTATAAATAGTGTCCGAACCAATGATGAATACATAAATACCATTACAATCAAGAGAGCACACCAATGCAATGCTACTACTTGAAGTGGCAAGGTCACCATAGCTGGTCCACCTCCTGCTAGGCAACCCAAAATCATCGTAGCTAGCCCATCTCCTAAGCAGCCACAACCTGCCATGACCATAAAGCAAGGGCAACCTAAGAGTTAGTTTAACCTTATCGACCAACTTGGAAAAACTATCACATAAATTTCTATACTCGAGCTGCTTCGCATATCTCCCATGCATAAGGCTATACTAGATAAAACCTTGCAAGAGTCATCAGTCCCTAAGGATATTGATGTTAGCCAATTTGAGACCATTGTAGGATATCTCACTATGCCTCACCACGTCACCTTTTCTGATCAAGACTACTCATCACCTAAGACTAACCATAACAATGCATTACACATTGAAACTTTTGTCCATAAGCACAAGGTTAGAAGAGTTTTAGTAGATGGCGGAGTAGGATTGAACATATGCTCCTTAAAACTGGTTAAGGCTCTGGTGTTTTCTGATGCATGCATAGACTCTACCAAGAGTATAGTGATCAAGGAATATGATGATGAAGAACGCTCTTCACGAGGCATTTTTTCTCTTCCTATAAGAGTGGGACTGGTAATTGTGGATACAACTTTCTAGGTCCTGGATCTGGAATTACCTTACAACATCTTGCTCGGCCATCCATGGATTCATGCCCTAAAATTCGTGCCCTCCACATATCACCAATGCTTAAAATTCCCTTTTGACAGCACATAAATCACTATATATGGAGACCCCGACCCTTTTCAATATTGCACCAACCTAAGGGGTATTTCTGAAAATCGAGTGCCAATCAACTAGGAAGCTCCTAGCTCCTCTTCTACTAAGTATGTTTAAAACCCATCCACACTCGCACCATCTTCCACGTCCACTCTGTCCACATCCTCCATCATGCCACCATCTTCCACACTTCCTAAGGATGAATCCAATGTCATGATCCAGGACCTAGGCTATGGAGAATTTAAACTACATACGGCATATAGCATCACAACAATACCCAAGTCTCCAAAAGTCTATGGACGACCATGTTTCAAAATGGAACCCAGGGAAATTTTCAAAGTTCCACCTAAAACAGTTTTCATAAAATGGGGAGACATGAGTAATGAAGACCTTTCTGATATTACAGGATGGCTCTATAAGGAAATGGCAGACCTACCACCATTACCGGTCAAGAAATATGGCAAGGGATATGACATAATGAAGGCTAAGGGCTATGATGGGACTAGTGGCCTAGGCAGAAATAAAACTAGACAAAGAGAGCCCATATAACCTTTCAAAATACCAAAGTATCTTGGACTAGGGTATGGATTGCCCGATAATGATGACCGACGTACTAGTGGAATTTTGAGTGAGCAAGTGCATGCTTTGGAAAGTTTCAAGATCGCTAAGGAAACCTTCACCGAAACTAACTCCCAAGAGTGGGAATTTGGCTCTGAAAGATCCTTGAGTGACTGTTGCCTCAATGATTTGTTTGTTGAAATGAGGGAACTCACCTCTGAACAATTTTTTTGGAAAATGTTTAAAATTGATTAGGTACCCAATAGTCAAAGTCCCATTACCATTCTCCATGACATACATGCTCCACAATCCGAATCCCATCATTTCAACCCTTCTAAATTACCAATTGACACTAACAATCACAACGCTGAGCTCTTCACCCCTTATTTTGACAACAAATATGAGACTAGTGAAGGGAAATATTGGATAGAGTCTGATGTCGAATTGGATGATGATAATTTCATCTACAATATCTTTGAATCTGTTTGCATGCTTTCTGCATCCTCCCCTCAATTCACCAACACTAACGATGGCATTTCCCTAGTCTATCCTCAACTAATCGATTGGGACCAACAAGGCCCGCCAATCCTGGACACCTTTCAAAATGATGAGGAAATTGTAGAATTTATGGGATTACGTGAGGGTATACCTAGTGGTGATCACAAGGCAGGATTCTCTATTGACCTAGATTGTGCGGCTTGTTGTGCAGTTTTCGCACACACGCCCTGCTAAAAGTAGGGACCCTCTTTTGCTTTGGTTTTGGTGTTCTGGCCCTTTCATTTTGAGGTGTTATCTTATTTTTGGAATATGCTTAGATGTTTATTTTGACTACCTAAGTGTTTCCCTAGGTTATTCATTGAAAATCCTAAGTTCTAGATAAATTTTGGGTTCTTACCCAGATTCGAGATTTTCCACCCTGATCAGATTTTCTCGGATCCCGCTTGGACTTTGGCTATGCACTATTGTTCGGGGATTTTTAGTCTTTGCAGATTTCCACATGGGATAGATTTTCCTAGATTTCACCTTGTTGTCAAATTCTGAAGTTCTCTAACTGTCTTATCGATTGAATTAATGATTTCACACATGCTGTGAAGGATGTATTTAACTTGATTTTGAGGTATGTTATGCTATCATGCTTATTATTTGCCATCGTTTGAGTTGAGGACTACATCCTTAGAGTTGGTTCTTTGAGCTTCTGATTTGATTTGGGACATTTAGGCTTGAATTGATCGATTTAGTGGTGATTTCTTGCGCATTCTTTCCCCTATTCTTTGTGGACACCATTCTCTTCACATTTGTTGTTTCTGAGATCGATTCTCATGTCGCAATGGTATGTATTTGGATGCTTTGCTTTGAATTGATGATTATGGATAACACGTTGATGTTATGAGAGCTTGGGGAATTCAAATTCCTACATATTAAATCATTTCATGCTAGGGTTGTCTAACATTGTGTTATTTGTGATCTCCTGAGTGAGTTTTATGCTCATTTGTCTATTTGTATTTTTGATGAATCTTGCCTGAGAATAATTAGTAAACCCTAGTAATGACTTAGCAGTTGAAATGATTGAATTATGAGCTTGCCTATGTGCTAATGGTGGATGAATAGGGTTTTAAACCTAGGGCATCACCATTCATCATCAGTTTGCTCTCAATTGGGCCTAGAACACAAAGAAAATATTTTGAAGGCCCATGCATAACTATCCCTAAGCTTAAATCATTGAAATCGATGATCAACATGATGTTGTGTATGAAATCGCGATTTCATGTCGCAATCCAGATTTTGGCCTCAATCCGGTATTTCTCGTTCCTTCGAGATAATCTATCTTCGAAGGATTTTCCCGAACTCTGGTGAGGTGCAATAAAATTATCGCTATAGTGTGCACTTTCAGCAAGACAAACATTCATCACCAAGAAGTCATAGCGGCTCCATTGGTCATGCCGATATTCTTTCTGTCACTGAGACTTCCTTCCTTCGGTGAGACCTTTCACTGAGTGCATTCTGCTTTCATCGAGCTCCCTTTATTTTAGTCAGGGAGACATTGCTTGTTCGATGAGACCTTTCGGCGAGCTCACAACTCTTGCCGAAACCTTCGCTTTCAGCGAGACTACTAATGGTCTCCAAGGCGTCATGACGAAGCCTTCCTTTCTTGGTGAGCTTGAATCTTCTTTTGGGGAGACCACATGTTGTTGGCTAGAGGTTATACTAATGGGACTCCATGTCGGTGAAACATTATGTAGTCCTTGAGACCTCTAGACGAACTCAAAATTTAATGTCGAGACATCCATTTGCTTCGCTGAGACTCCCCCTCGTCGGAAAGACGTTACCCAAAATCCCTCATAAGTTCATATTTGATCACCATGACAATCTTATTCTCACACTGATAAGGTCTTCTGTGTTCTGTCAGCAAGACCAGAGTCATTCTCTAGGACCCTACCCTGACTCCCCCTTGGTCGTATTGATATGTTTGCTATATCGTTGATCGACAAGACACTGCAACTTCGTTGAGACCTCATATTGAAAAAATTTAGTCTGGCTGAAGTGTTTGCTTGGACCTCGAATGTCGGTGAGATAAAGAGGATTTTCTGTAACCTCACCCTGAAGAGAAATTCTCTCATCGACATGCATATCCTCGTCGCCGGTTGGCAGGACATGCCCCACTTGGTGTGACATCATTCTGAATGGAATTTTTTTGGCCGAAGTACATGCTTTTACACCGATTGGTTCAGAGTTTTTCCTTATCCGTAGATTTCCATCGAGTCCAGATTTCTCCAAAATCTGGTGTCTCTAATTTTCTGAAGTTTCCTATCTGGCTCGTTCTTCAGGGGAATTTGTCCCTCACGAATTTTCCCAAAATCTGATGAAATATAAAGGAACGTGAGATAATTTGATTTGTTTTTGATTTGTGATACATTTACTGATTATTTCATGTCATATTCAGATTTCCGATGTAATTTGTTGATTGATCTTGATTAGGTTTAATGGTTAAGTAGGTGTTTCTTGGTTATTCCGTTGGAATCCTATTGGTCCGGAATTCCCCCAAATTCCTCTTTGGCTCAGATTTTGGGGATGGTATTGAAAACCAAAGTTTGTTGTGATCATCACATATGAGATTTAATAACACTTTGGCTATATGAGATTCATTCTAATGATGTATTAATGAATTAACCTCTCTCTCCTATGGTTTTTATTGTGATTTTGTTGATGGATGCAGGCTGAATCTAGTAAGGTAGCAGAGGGATCCTCTGTGTCTGGAGCATAAATGATCAAAATCGATGTTAAGAGCAAGATTCCTGAGAGCAAGATCACATCGGTCTAGTCAGAGATGACTGATACAAATGTTGGACAATGGGACTACGAAGAGTTCAAGCAAAGAATGGGGGCTAAAGATCTTCCTTTGGTGGCCCGAAGAATGAAAGAGTCAAGTTTGGCACATGTGGCTAGTTTCCCTTCAATAGTGTAGTGTTATGAGCTTGTCCTTGAGTGTGCCAAACATTACGACCAGGGTACACAAAATATTATCAATCCTCAAGGGAAAGTGATAGCAAACCTCAACCTTGTCTATATTGCTCAAAATTTGATATGCCAAACAGATCTCACATGGTGGTATTCAACATGGGGTCTGCCAAGGAATTCTACGAGGACCAAACTGTTAAATCTCAACAATTCATCAACTCTTGGCTGGAGAAGCCTAAGTCACACTATTCCAAACTGCCCAAGTAGCTATTCAGGGAAAAGTTCAAGAAGGAGTAATATGATGCTATTACATTACTCAACAGGGTGGCTGGATTGAAGAATGTAGGAGCATTTGAGAATTGGATGTGCCATGCCATTGTGAGGATGGAGCAAGAATTGATTGATTATCATTGGGCTGGATTGATTAGTAGAGTACTCCATGAGTAGTTATCCAATGTGTTGTAGACCAAGACTTTCACAATGACCCCATATTTGGTCTATGCACTTGCAAGATTCCATCCCTACAAGGGATTGGATACAAAGGAAATTTTCAGACAGGATGTTATTTATGAATTTTTCCCTCAATTGCATTTGGGAGATTCAAACTATAGGAGGGAAAATGATGCATTTACCATGTATATCACTAGAATGCTTCAGGAGGTAGAGCATGTCAGAATTTCAGATCAAGCCAAGGAGCTTATCAAGAGGTATGGAGCTTGGTTTATACAATTCCCAACCTTCTCCTACATTCGGATCGATGGCTGCCATGGGGCCCCATATAGACTTCCAAGGTATCCCATTGATCACATTATATTGTTGGAATTAACTAGACAGATTTGTGACTTTGATGCTATTGTCAAGAAAGACAAACATAAGACAGGATTTGGTGGAGATTTTCCTCTAAGGATTGGCAGTGGAGAAGCATGTGCTTCCATTATTTCTGCCCAGGCTTCAATGGAAGAAATGAGTACCTTCAGTCTGTCTTTTCATTCTAAGAGATCAAGGTTTGATATTATAGGAGAAGCCCAAAAGAAGGCCTTTAGAGAATATAGCCATAAGGTGAACTTGGAGGACTACTAGGCCAACTGTGGTGATGAGTATGAGGTTAGAAAGAAGAAATTCTCCTGGCTTCCAGTTGAGTCAGTTCGATTGTATAATGTGAAGGAAGTTCCTGATCAATTGGAGGATGATGGACACTTGATTCAGGATCAGGCTTATGAGGCCATAAAGGATAGGCCAATTGGTGATGTGGATTGGTTAGAAGAGGAGAAAATAGAACTGAAATAATTGATGGATCTAGTTATTAAATTCTCTGGGATGTGGCTAAAGTAGAAGCTATGGGAGCTGGAAAATAATGGTGTATAGTGCACATAAGCATTGATGGGAGATTTGGATCCCCACTCCACCTCTGAAGAATCTACTGGGCAAGATCCTAAGGGAAAGGGTAAGTTCGATTCTCCTTTCAAAATAAAGATAAAAGGTGTTCAAGAAATAGAGGCCCAAGAATCAGAAAAATAGAGAAAGCCAAAGGTCAAGAAGAGGACAAGGACTAGGAAGTCTGAGAAGGAAGGGACTGAAAATCAAGGTCCTGAGGTTGGTGATCCTGTGCCCAAAAGGAGGAGAATCATAAAATTGTCAAAGAAGGCTAGCTCCAAGGTTGGAGGGGAAGAAGTTGCCCCACCAGTGGTAAATGTTGAAAGTTCAGGGGAGAAGTATAAGGTATATACAAGGAGGTCTAGGAATCCTTCTCCCAGGGATAGTGTGCCTAAGGATGACCTCCCTCTGGTTGTTTCTCATGATGTGCAACATGATGATGTTCCTACCATTCATGAAGCCCAAAGTGAACCTGGTGAAGCTAAAGGAGTTGATGAACATTCATAAACTGAAGGGGAAGAGTTCCATGAAGGAGGACTTTACAGTGTAGAGGCCAAGGTTGAAAAGGTAATGCAATCTCCCTTGGTTGCATATGTAGGATCTCCAGTCAGAAATGAAGGAGTTGAATCTCCTCCAAGGGAAGAAGAGGTAGAAAAATCCCATCACCTGAACATGAGGAAGAACACATCAAAGAGAAAAGGAATAAGGATGAAACTCTTGAGAAACAGAATCTGGGAGAGGAGATAGTAGTTGGATCCTACCATTCCAGAATGGCTTGATAGAGAAATAAAGCGGAAACAGGTAGTAGTGGAGGACACACCACCGAATTGGGATGCACTCCTAGCCAAGATTGGAAAAGAAAAAGGTAAAAAGAAGGCTAGAGTGATCTCAAGGGTTGAAAGAGATGAGGAATATAACAAAGTTGTTCATATTGCCACCCCTGCTCCAGATAAAAATAGAGATGATGTGGTTGGAAAGGATTACAATATTCAGACTTTTAACTTGGGGCTTACATCCGTTGAGTAGGATATTGAGGATTACCAGGATTCTAGTGTAGTCATCTTGGGCAGGTTGAGGAGAGAAATGAAGACTAAGAAGGAGTTAAATAAATAAAATGAAAATCTCAAGAAATTCATGGAGGAATTAATGAAACCACTGCAATCCATTAACCCTTCTTCCTCTGCTGCAAATCCTCTACCTCAAGAGACCATCACCAAGCTAGAAAAGATGAAGGATTCCAATATTTCCACAACAAATTAGCTGAAAGGGGTGTAAATAAAGGGTGATGAGGCTACTAAGGAGATTTCGTCAACTAGGAAGGATGCTGCAAGGATGATGGATTGGATGAAGCAGGTGTTAGCACAAGATAAGGAAGACACGGATCTCCTCCTGCAGAAAACCAGGACTATCATGGAATACACCAAGGATAGATTAGTAAGTGACAAGATCCTTCCCTTCTCTAAAGCTACTGAACCTTGGGAATGGTTTGAGGTACTGTAGATTAGGCATAAAGTGTTGAGGAAGATTTATAAACAAAGAAAGCAGATTGAAGATACCCTAAGTGGTGTATATAATGGCTCCATGGCCTTTTTTGAGATCATGATGGGAAGAAGGATGATCACACCCAAGTATTTGATTTTGGAACAGTTGAGATGTTGGTGGAAGGATGTTTAGACATCGCTTGATGATGATTCTGTTTCTGAATACCAGTTGGATGATGTTGCCACCTACCTTGCAGTTATTGATAAGTATATGACATATAAGGTGGATTGGGATAAGTCAGTCAAATGGTCAAGAGAAGAGATTGCATCCATTGAAAATAGACTTAGGGTTTTTCCTTTGCCATCAGTAGCTGACTTGGATGGGACGCTTTTGAAGGTTCATGAAATGCTAGGTCAGAATAAGGATAATAGGGAAGGGAGTTAATGATAGGCTGCAGTGCGATTTGTGCTTCCCTATTATCTTCTCGCGCATTGGTCTGAATTGCATTGTGGATCCCACGCTGACTTGGATGGAACATGCATTTAGTGATTATTTGACCCTTTTTTGAATTTCTCTTGGCCGAGTTGTTGTGCCATTAATGCTGCGAAACCCTTGTTGGGATGACGGGTTTTTCTGGGGATTCTATATATTGGGCATTTTGCCTCATTTGTAAGGGTTCCTGGTTAAGAAGTTAGAAGATAGAAGTAGAATAGAGCGGAAGTAGTTAGAAGTGAATCAATTAGGGCAAGTTAGCAAGTAGTTGCTCTCAAGTAAATATTGTAACAAAAAGCTAGAATTGTTGCTACAGTGGATAATTCAAATACAAGTAATGACATTGTGATTTGGTGCCATACTGGTATTCTCTTGTCTTGCATTGTTCTTGTTCTTCTATCTTTAAAATTGCTTTGAGGAGGTTAATATTTAGATTAGATTCGATTTAATAATGTCTATGATTTGATACTTGAATGTTGCAGCAATCTCTTAGTCCATACTTTTCGCAACCAATTGATTGTTAATTGCTTTGCAAAGTTAGCCTAGCCTTTTCATATTCCTTGTGCTTAAGTTCAATTGTGAAGATTTATTCATTTCGATTGCAACAGGGTTATTTGAATGAATGCTCATGATTTGAAAATCTTAACACCTTAGAAGATTACACTATTTCTATAAGATTGTAGGTTTATCTGGGTCAAGTAGAGATCAATTTTGAGGGGTTGGTCCATTTCGAGTGTTGGTCATTTTCATTATTGATCTTAGGTTTAGTATCAAGTTAGAAATATCTTTGAAATCCTTATCTTTTCCTATTTCTTTGATTATTGGGTTAGATCTAGGATTGAAGTATTAACATATTGTTAGATCTGATAAATTTTGATTCATTATTTTGCTTGTAGTAAGGTCCCTTTGTGATTACTAGCATTTTCACATTTTATCACTGAGTTGTTCATGCATTGTCAATACCTGACATTAGACACCTTGAGGTTATCTCTTGAGGCTTGTTGATAGAGATCTACCTTTTAAGTGAGATAGGATATTATATTATGTTTGAGTTGTTGCTATGCAGAAAACATGATCAACAAGATTGGCACTAGAAGGAGGGCCTGAATAAGCAAGCTGAATCAATTTTTGAACACCATCTCTCCTGAGAGATTCAAAAGAAGGACAAGATCCGATCCAAGAGAAGAAGAATTTCAGGAATTACCGGACCTCACTATGTCAAGAAGGACCAACAGAGGGGGGGAATCATCATCATCCCATCCACCTCCCACACCTCCATCATCCCCTTCTTCATCAGATTCATATGGGTCTGAGGGAATTCCCAGTCCACAACCATAGCTAGTCATAAATCAGCCATTACCACCCCCACCTCCACCAATGGCTTTCCTTGCAACCAACCCATCTCCATTGAGTTTTTCTATTTACAATGTCATGCCGAAAAACCCTGAACAGTTTTGTTCAAAATTCCATGTCAATGATCCAAATAGAACCACTGAGGAACACATCAGAATCTTTCAGACTGGACTCAAGGATAGAGGGATAAACCATGAGGATGTAGCATGTAGATTATTTCCTTATTCATTGGGAGAAGATGCATTCTATTGGTACAACCATTTTCCTGCTAGGTCTATTGAGCATTGGACTGAACTAGAGGCTGCCTTTTTGTAGAAGTTTTAAATTCCCATTAGTTCCAGTGAGCTTTACCATCAGTTCACTAATGTTAAAAGGGAGGTCAATGATCCTATAGGATCTTTCAACAATAGGTTTCATCATGCTTATACCAGACTACAGGCCCCTTATGTTGTTGATGAACCCACCGCCTTAGAAGTTTATTATGAGGGACTTGATAGTTTGACAACTACCTTTATGAAGTGGAGTAATAACTCTCCTACTATTCTACTTGATGCATATGCAGAGGGTATGAAAGTTAGCACTAATCTAAGGAAACATCTGTCTAGGCCTTTACCCTCATTAGAACTCGTTGCTCACCCTAGACAAGTTCCAACTCTCAACCAAACTCTAGCGCACCATACTCCAATCATGAATCCAGTACCTCAGTTGCCTCTGGTCCCTCACCCAGGGTCTCATGTGGGACAAGTGTTATCCATGATTAATTACCCCCAGCAAAATGTGAATCAACCCCTGCATACCCAGCCTCAGGCTAGTTATCCCTCATACCTACAAAATTCTGAAGTCTTAAACCAATCACTAAATGCCAATGCTGTAGCAAGGTATTCCCATAATAACGCGAATCAGCCTCCATACAGTAATCCTGACAAGGAAAGACTAGATGAATTGTCTGAAAAAATAAAAAAGTTGAATATGGAGGTGACTTACTTGAGGAACCAGAACAGTCAGTTGCAAGCTGCTCAGAGAAATATGCAGTCCAATCAGAATAGAGAGAATCCACAAGGACAAAACTTTGATAGAGGGAAACATCATGAAAGAGGATATAATAATGATAGAGGATATAACCAAGACCGAGGTTACAACAATGACAGAGGGTATAATAATGATAGAAGACAAAACTATGATAAAGGGAAATCCTCAGCTCAAAACTTTGACAGAGGACTAGGTGGTGGACAAGGATTCGATAGAAGGCAGCAACCAAGGCAAAATAGGACTTGGAACACATGACCCAATAACGGAGGAGTACCCACCCCATTAGATCAACTAGTTAATCAACCTGTTAATCGGTCTACTAGTCAACCAAGTAATAAAGAGAAGCCTCTCAGCGGTGTGTATCTAGCTGAGGCTGCTTTATTAGGGTGGTGTAGGCTCCACAAAATAGATCAACATTCTAAGTTAGATTGTCAAGAATTCCAAACAATAGCCTCGATCTTTCAGTATGAAGTGGAGAATAATGCAAGTGGTCAGGAAATAGTACCATCCAATCCTTATGATTCACCAGTGTTGGTGCTGAATCATTCTCATTTTCCACAAAGTAAGGAGAATATACCTAAAGAGGAACCTAACCATGTTGAGAAAGAGGCAGACCAAGTATGCAATGGGGATGAAATGACATAGCTATTTGATGAGAGTTCAGTGAATGATAATGGTCCCAGAGATGAAGAAGAGGCTTATGTTGAAGAAGTGCAGACCTTCTAGAGACCTATCAAGAAGTATGATTTGAGGGAGTTGCCGCACAGGCACCCATAGGCTGGAGGCCCTTTTACTAACTCCATTCCCCTAAACAATTTCAACATGCCTCTAGACCGTAATGCTAGCAATAATCCATCACTGCCTCACGTGTCCAAGCAATATTTATCTCAAGATCCGGGACATGCCGATGTACCAAAAGGGAGAAGTGCTGATGCAAATAGAGAAAAGATGGTGGAATACCCAAGGGAGACTCCTACTAATTTAAATGAAGAACAATTGGCCACATATGTTGCTGAAGAACTCCCAAAATTGAAGGTAAATCTATCTGTATTCGAGTTGTTAAGAGTTCCATCTATTAGGAATGCAGTCTTAGGACTTTATAATGAAAATTTCATGTCACAAGATAAATCAGTTAGCAAGAGTATCAATAGAATATCTAGTCCCCAGTCAGTGGGAAGACAAAATCAGCCCCATAATCAAGTCCATATGCCCCCTGGAGATCCTGTGAAAGAAAAAGACAAATCTCAAGTTGCTCAAGTGGACACTCCCTTAACTCTGTTTCAAGGGAAGGCAGACACACCTCCATTCTTGATTTTTGTTTGAATATTTGGTAAGAATCTGCATAATTGTGTGCTGGATTTTGGTGCTTCAACCAATGTTATGTCTTTTGGTGTATGTAGAGCTATGGGTATTACCCTTGCTGACTCGCAGAATAAAGTCACACAATTGGATAGGACTGAAGTCAGTGTTGTGGGAGAGTTAAATATGATTCATATGCAGATTGCTTCTGACCCTAGGATTCAATAGATTATCAATATACAGGTGGCTGACATACCTGACGCTTATGGCCTAATCCTGGGAAGAGATTTCACTAGGGCCTTGAATGGATTTGTCTCGACTGATCACTCCCATATGTGGCTTCCCTAGAAGGGAATGCCAAACCAGATTAGAATTGAAAGAGAACCCAACATGAGGTACATGATTACATAATATCAGAAAACCTCTACTGAAATTATGGTATTAGAAGTATGGGTAACTATATGCTTGTTGCTCTTGAAGAACCAGATATGGAGGAGGTCCTCATGTTGCATACAGTGTCTAATGGCCTCATGGCAGAGTCCAGTGGTACTAAAGCCCTAGTGGAACCAGTTAAAGACAATGATGAACCAACTGAAGATGATAGTGGTCTGAAAGATAGTCAGCTTGGTTTACTAGATAATGTTCAAGAGTTCATTTGGAAGTGCATCAAAGATTAAGTCTAGCTGGGAAGAGGAATGAACTTTGGAGAGCTACTCCTACCCAATTGGTGCAGGGTGCATAATACTTCTCATTCAGAATTGGTTGTTGCTTATGCCAGGCTGCAGTGGAACAAATATAGAAACGTATCAACCCCACTCCTGCAGTCAAAAGTGATATCCAGAATGTCCCAGAAGATCCCAAAAGAAAGTTGTGATGCTTTCTGAGGAGCCATCCAACAGTAACAGTACAAGTGAAAAAGTAGGGAACTCTGTTGTTGCTGGTTGTTGGACTTTAAGATTTGATGGGTCCAAATCAAAGAATGGAGCTAGGGCAGGTTTCGAGCTAATTAGCCCAAGAGGTAAGACATTTTTTGCCACTCATAGACTTCAATTCCACTATATGAATAATGTAGTAGGGTGATCCCATAATAGTGGTTTACAATTTTTGGCCAAACTGGACACTAAAATTATTATTTTTAACTAAATATTCACATTTGAGCACCTATAGCGGCTAAACTGTGAGGAATTTGAAGATGGTGCAAACTAGAGTCTCATCAAATTTTGTCTGTAGATTCTAAAAATATTTTTTTCAAAATTTTTGGAATCAAATTGCACTTCTTTTCTATCTCCCACGAAAATAGATTTTTTTCAAAAACAACATTTTTAAAAGTGGCTCATTATAACACATAACTTTTTTTCATGAAGGATAAAATTATAATTCTTTCAAATTTAGATTTGTAACTCTAATATCTAGTGCTTCCACTTGGTTAGATAGTTTTTATTGAATATTTTTTCTTTAATCAAGTTTCAAAGTCAAACGAATTACAATTGCAGAATAACGCGACGTATAACACGTAACTTTTTGTATATATAAAAATTTAATTTTATTTCTTTTGTTGGATCAAGGACTTCAATATCTGGTGCACTCATATTTTTCAAATTTTTTTTTGATAATATTCTATTTTTCCACATGTGAAGAACAAAGAAATTCATTTTCGATGAAAAACCCATGTTTAATAAAACTTAAAAAACAAATACATAACAAAACCAAAACATATTAAAATTATATTCATTGAATAGCTTGTTCTGAGGAATACCATAATCATTTGAAATAAATTTTAAATGAATTCATTTGATCCCCCAAAATCTAAATCAAAAGTGATTTTTTATCAGCATTTTGATAGGTGTAAAGGAGACGCATTTATAGGTATGGTTTAAAACTAGCGAGGTTCTATCCAAGGGGTTTGATCTAAGGTGATTTGATCAAACCCTCTTCAATTGGAATCCTTAAAATGGAACTTTTTAAGGCTTAAATCATTATATTTTCTAAAAATATGTGATTTCAGCTAAAATTCGTTCCTCTCAGGAATTGTAAACCACTATTATGACAACACTGAGTAGAAAATGAAGCCTTAGTGCATGGGCTGTTAATGGCATTGAAGAAAAAAGTTAAGATCTTGCAAGTTTTTGGAGATTCTAAGTTAGTAGTCAAACAAGTTAGGAGACAATACTCTTGCCATGACAAGAGAAGACCAACTATAGATATAGAGTATGGGACCTTTGATGCCTTCAATATTTAGTTGATTCCACAAAATAAGAATCAAACAGCTGATTCCTTGGCCCAGGCACCCAGTACATTGTAACCTCTGTCCCTTTCTAGACTAAAGAAATTTACTGTGGAACTGACCCCAGTACCCTCAGTACCTGATAATGTTACCAACTTACAAGTATTTGAAGATGATAAGCATATTCTAGATTTTATCACAAGTACAGATGTTTTTGCTTCTCAAATCATTGATGAAACTGAGCTCCAAGAAGCAGAGATAAACCTTGAAGGGGTAATCAATTTGAAGACCAATACTATTCCTAGGGGGATGGTGCAACTAGAAATGATTTTTGACCTAGACAAGGTCAAGGAGCAAGAACATGGCACCAGGAAGGGGTCCATTAGCGGACAGTGTGATAAATTCAACATAGGATCTTAGGAGGATGTCAAAAATATCTTTATTGGTAAAGTATGCACTCCTGAGGAAAGGCAAGGAATCATCAATGCACTACATAGATATCTAGATGTGATAGCCTGGAGCTATGAATACTTAAAGACTTATGATACATCAATCATAACCCATAATATTCCTCTAAATCCAGGAGTAAAGCCTTTCAGACAGAGGCAAAGGCCCATCAATGCTTTACTGGAACCCATAATACAGAAGGAAGTGCATAAACTGTTCTCTACAAGGATAATATTCCCAGTTAGACATTCTACTTGGGTCGTAAACCTGGTTCCAGTGCGAAAGAAAAATGGTGAAATCCGGTTATGCATGGATTTCAGGAACTTAAATAGGGCCTCAGAGAAAGATAATTATCCAGTACCCTCACTAGATGAAGTGCTTCAGATTGTCAATGGATCTCAGATGATGTCCTTCTTGGATGGTTATTCGAGATACAGCAGGTCATGGTGCAGTGTGAGGATAGGCACAAGACTGCTTTCACATCCAAGTGAGGCACTTTTTCCTACATGAGGATGCCCTTTGGCTTAATTAATGTTGGAGCCACCTTCTAACGAGCTATGGACATTGCCTTTAAGGACATAATTGGTAAGTGCATTATCATTTATATGGATGATCTAACAGTTTTTTCCAAGAAGAGAGGTGATCATATCTCAAATTTATGCAAAGTTTTTTAGAAATGTAGAGTTTGGGATATCTCTCAACCCAAAGAAATGCATCTCTGGAGTCACAAAAGGTAAATTTTTGGGGCATGTTCTCTCTAAAAAGGGAATTGCCATTGATCCAGAATGCAGAGAAGCCATTCTCAAGATTCCACGCCCTGCCAGTAAGAAAGAAATGAATTCATTCCTTGGAAAGATCAACTTCGTGAGGAAATTCATCACCGGATTCACAAAAATAGTTAAACCACTTAATGAAATGTTGAAGCAGGAAGCCAAAGTTGAATGGAATGCAGAGGCAAAAGAAGCATTTGCAGAGATAAAGAGGGCTATTGTTGAAGCTCCTATTTTGGTAAGTCCAGACTATGCTAAACCATTCTATATATATTTGTTTGCCTTTGATCATTCCTGTGCTGCTATGTTAACTCAAAAGTAAAATCAAGGAAATGAGCATCCCACAACATTCATGAGTGCACCATTGAAAGATGCAGAGCTGAGATATCCAAATGTGGAAAAGTAGGCTTATGTCTTAATCAGAGCAGTAAAGAAATTCAGGCATTACATCCTCAGAAACAAAATCTTTACCATAGTTCTGGATCCTACAGTTAAGCTGTTATTGATGTAGAACGAGCTAGGGGAGCGTAGAGCCAAATGGGTAACCATGTTACAAGAGTATGATGTTGAGATTCAGCCCATGAAGCTAGTAAGAGGACAAGGGCTTACATAGAAAATGGCAAAAACAGGCCCCAACCTTACAACTCAGAGTTATAATTTAGAGGATGTTTCTCTCGGTGAGTGGTATGATGACATTGTTCATTATCTCTTGACTTAGAGGTGCCCTGATCACCTTAATTCATTACAAAGAAGGTCATTGCGCTTAAAGAGTGACATTTTCATGTTGAAAGGAGCTGTCCTATACAAGAAAACTCACGAGGGTGTTTATTTGAGGTGCCTAGGAAGGGTAGAATCTGAATGAGTGATGTTGGAGTTTCATGACAGATATGGTATAGGCCATGGATCAACACCTTCTACAGTGAACCAAATTCTCAGAGCTGGTTACTATTGGCCTACACTATTCAAAGATATACACAACCATGTCAAAACTTGTCATGTGTGTCAGACTGCAGCCACTAGAGAGAAGTATGCAACACTCCCACTCCAGCCGGTCTTCGAGGTAAAACCTTTTGCACAATGGGGAATGGACTTCATAGGTCCCATCAATCCGCTTTCCACTACAGGACACAGGTATATCCTTACTATCATTGATTATTTTACAAGATGGACTAAGGCCCTTGCTTGCAAGTAATGTACTTCGGAGGTAGTTATTAACTTCATTGAATCAGGTATTATTAATCATTTTGGGTGTCCTATGTCTTTAGTTTGTGATAATGGTCTTGCGTTTTCATCGTTAAAGTTTTCTAATTGGACTTTTGATCATGAAATTATCATTAAGTTTTCCTCCAACTATTATCCCCAGGGCAATGGTTTGCTGAGCCATCCAACAAAAACCTCCTGACTGTTATCTATAAATTGTTAGAAAGAAATCCAAAGGACTAGCATACCCAGCTCAGATTTTCTCTTTGGGCAGATCACACTAGATATAAGACTTCCATAGGAATATCACCTTACCACCTGGTTTATGGATTAGAGCCTGTGTTTCCCATACAGTTAAAGATCCCCACCTTGCAGTTCATTAATGAATATTATGATGAGGGAGATAAACGTGAGGCTAGACTTGCTGAATTGTTACACCTTGAGGAAAAGAGAGACGAAGCCCTAGAAAACTTTGCTAAACATCAAGGCGTAGTCAAGAGATGGTTTGATAAGAGAGCCAAGGTTAAAGCTTTTAGGATTTCTGACCCGGTTCTTTACTGGGATACAACCCATGACCATAAGGGGGAGCATGGAAAATTTGATAAACTTTGGCTCGACCCTTACCAGATATCAGAGATTTTGGGAGATAATGCTTTCCGTTTGAAAACTCTTATTGGAGAGGATATCCCACTGCTTGTCAATGGGCAGTATTTCAAGCATTATTTCCAGTCTTGAGCTGTTTTTAGCTCTTGTCTTGTATATAGTTAGATTATGTTCCCTTTCTATTTTATTTTCTTTGCTTTGCTTTGGTTAGAGTAGGTTTCCCTTTTCGGGTTGCTTTTGGGTTTGGTCTACTTTTCCTTTGCTCTTGCTTTGGGAGGTTTCTCTATTTTCACCTGGATGTGTTGCACTTGCATGGAAAATTTATCATAATCTGAAACTGTTCTAAGTATTTGTTGGTGGATTGCGGTCTTGTATCTTGAAAGGACGGTTGAAGTCTTTGCTATCAGCAACAGTCTTAATGTCATATTTATAGAAGGTAGGTCACTGGTTTTGATTTGAATTTGAAATATTCTAAAAATATTATATCTCCCATATATCTTAAAAATCTTGATGTTCCTATAGGATCCTTGTGAAGTTTTGTCAGGTGAAAAATCCTATTTCTGTTTCAGTGCCACTGTGATCCTCAGCCCTGAGTGTTAACTTCATTGTTCACAGGTTGAAATGAAAGTGACATATAAAGAATATCAAAAGAAATAAAAATGAAGTATTGAAATATCAAAAGAATAAATTCAACTCATCAGGGGTACCTGAACATCTCTACCGGGGCTATAGACACCTAGCTAGCAGTAGAGCTATGTTCAGGAGAATCACAGCGATAACCTCACTGGGGCTATGGATGCCTGACTGGAAGTGAGGCCCTATCTAGGTTGCTTTTGGAGTTAGAATCCTTACGTAGCCTAACTTGACTGAACTTAGTTTTTGTAGTAGCCCAAGGAGGGAAATGAACTCATATGCACACACTTGGATTTTTCAGTTTATGGACGGTTTGGTCTATCCTTTGGTTTTGATTATTTAAATATTTTCATTCTCATTTGTTTGTTTGGTGGTGAGACTGAAACAAGAGATTTTGGGTTCTTGATTCCTATTCATCATTAAATACTCTAGAGGATTTTCCCAGCAGAAGTTACCATTTGTTGTGTAGTTTTCACACACACGCCCCGTTGAAAGCAGGGACCCTCTTTCGCTTTGGTTTTGGTTTTCTAGCCCTTTCATTTTGAGGTGTTATATTACTTTTGGCATGTGCTTAGATATTTATTTTTACTACCTAAGTGTTTCCCCAGGTTATTCATTGAAAATCCTAAGTTCTGGATAAATTTTGGATTTTTACCTGGATTCAGGATTTTCCACCCTAGTAGGATTTTCTCGGATCCTGCTTGGACTCCGGCTATGCACTATTGTTCGGGGATTATCAGTCTTCGTGGGTTTCCGCATGGGCCGTATTTTCTCGGATTCTACCCTATCACTGGATTCCTAAGTACTCTGACTGTCTTATCGATTGCATTAATTATTTCGCGCTTGCTGTGAAGGATGTATTTAACTTTATTTTGAGGTCTTTTATGCTATCATGCTTATTATTTGCCATCGTTTGAGTTGAGAACTACATCCTTAGAGTTGGTTCTTTGAGCTTCTGATTCAATTTGGGACATTTGGGCTTGAATTGATCAATTTAGTGGTGATTTCTTGTGCATTCTTTCCCCTATTCTTTGTAGACACCATTCTCTTCGCATTTGTTGTTTCTGAAATTGATTCCCATGTTGCAATGATATGTATTTGGATGCTTTGCTTTGAATTGATGATTATGGATAGAATGTTGATGTTATGAGAGCTTGGGGAATTCTAATTCCTACATATTTAATTGTTTCATTCTAGGGTTGTCTGGCATTGTATTATTTATGATCTCTTGGGTGAGTTTTATGCTCATTTGTCTATCTATATTTTTGATGAATCTTGCCTGAGAATAATTAGTAAACCCTAGTAATGACTTAGCAGTTGAAACAACTGAATTTTGAGCTTTCCTGTGCAGTAATGGTGGATGAATAGGATTTTAAACCTAGGGCATCACCATTCATCCTTAGTTTTCTCTCAATCAAGACTAGAACACAAAGAAAATCTTTTGAAGGTCCATGCATAACTGTCCCTAAGCTTAAATCGTTGAAATCCATGATCAACATGATGTTGTGTATGAAATCATGATTTCATGTTGCAATTTGGCTTTTGGCCTCAATCTGAGATTTCTCGTTTCTTCAGGATAATCTGTCTCCGAAGGATTTTCCTGAACTTTGGTGAGGTGTAGTAAAATTATCGCTATCATGTGCACTTTCGGCAAGACAAACATTCGTCACCAAGAAGTCATAGCGGGCTCCATTGGTCATGTCGATATTCTTTCCGTCACTGAGACTTCCTTCCTTCAGTGAGACCTTTCACAGAGTGCATTCTAATTTCATCGAGATCCCTTTATTTTAGTCAGGGAGACCCTGCTTGTTCAGTGAGACCTTTCGGTGAGCTCACAACTCTTGCCAAAACCTTCGCTTTCGTCCAGACTACTAACAGTTGCCAAGACGTCATGACGAAGCCTTCCTTTCTTGGTGAGTTCGAATCTTCTTTCAGGGAGACCACATATTGTCGTCCAAAGGTTATACTGATGGGACTCCATGTCGGTGAAACATTACATAGTCGCTGAGACCTCTAGATGAACTCAAAACTTAACGCCGAGACATCCATTTGCTTTGCTGAGACTTCCCCTCGTCGGCAAGACATTACGCCGAAAGCCCTCCTGAGTTCATATTTGATTGCCATGACAATGTTATTCTCACACTAATAAGGTCTTCTGTGTTCTATCAGCAAGACTAGAGTCATTCACCAGGACCCTACCCCGACTCCCCCTTGGTCATATCGATATGTTTACTATACCGCCGATCGGCAAGACACCGCAACTTCGTTGAGACCTCATATTGAAAAACTTTAGTATGGCCGAAGTGTTTTCTTGGACCCTAAATGTCGATGAGCCAAAGTGGATTCACCATAACCTCACCCCGAAGATAAATTCTCTCATCGACATGCCTATCCCCCATAGCCGGTCGGTAGGACATTCCCCACTCGATGTGACCTCATTCTAAATGGAATTTGTTTTGCCGAAATACATGCTTTTGCACTGACTGGTTCAAAGTTTTTCCTTATCCGTGGATTTCTGTCGAGTCCAGATTTCTCTGAAATCTGACGTCTCTCTGATTTTCTGAAGTTTCCTATCTGGCTCGTTCTTCGCAGGAATTTGTCCCTTGTGGATTTTCTTGAAATCTGATGAAATATAAAGGAACATGAGATAATTGGATTTGTTTATGATTTGTGATACATTTCATGATTATTTCATGTCATATTCAGATTTCCCATGTAATTTATTGATTGATCATGATCAGGTTTAATGGTTAAGTAGGTGTTTCCTAGTTATTCTGTTGGAATACTATTGGTGCGGAATTCCTCGAAATTCCTCTCTGGCTTAGATTCTGTGGATGGTCTTGAAACCTGAAGTTTGTTGTGATCATCTCATATGAGATTTAATAACACTTTGGCTATATGAGATTCATTCTAACGATGTATTAATGAATTAACCTTTCTCTCCTATGGTTTTTATTGTGATTTTCTAGATCGATGCAGGCTGAATCTAGTAAGATAGCAGAGGGATCCTTTGTGTCTAAAGTAGAAAGGATAAAAATGGACGTTAAGAGCAAGATTCCTGAGGGCAAGATCATGTCGATCTGGTTAGAGGTGATTGATACAAACATTGGACAATGGGACTACGAAGAGTTTAAGGAAAGAATGGCGGCTAAAGATCTTCCTTTAGTGGCCTAAAGAATGAAAGAGTCAGGTTTGGCACATGTGGTTGGTTTCCCTTCAACAGTGCAGTGTTATGAGCTTGTCCTTGAGTGTGCTAGACATTATGAATAGGGTACACAAAAGATTATTAGTCCTAAAGGGAGAGTGATAGCAAACCTCAAGCATGTCTCTGTTGCTTAGACTTTTGATATGCCAAACAGATCTCACATGGTGGCATTCAACATGGGGTCTTGCCAAGGAATTCTACGAGGAGTAAACTGTTAAATCTCAACAATTCATCAACTCTTGGCTGGAGAAGCCTAAGTCACATTATTCCAAACTGCCTAAGCAGCTATTCTAGGAAAAGTTCAAGAAGGATTACTATGATGCTATTACATTACTCAACATGGTGGTTGGATTGAAGAATGCAGGAGCATTTGAGAATTGGATGTGCCATGCCATTGTGAGGATGGAGCAAGAATTGATTGATTATCATTGGGTTGGTTTGATTAATAGAGTAGTCCATGAGCAGCTATCCAATGTGTTGTAGACCAAGACTTTCACGATGACCTCATATTTGGTCTATGCACTTGCAAGATTCCATCCCTACAAGGGATTGGATATAAAGGGAATTTTTGGATAGGATGTTATTTATGAAGTTTTCCCTCAATTGCATTTGGGAGGTTCAAACTATAGGAGGGAAAATGATGCATTTACCATGTATATCACCAGAATGCTTCAGGAGGTAGAGCATGTCAAAATTTCACATCAAGCCAAGGAGCTCATCAAGAGCTTTGGAGCTTGGTTTATACAATTCCCAACCTTCTTGTACATTCGGATCGATGGCTTCTAGGGGGCCCCATACAGACTTCCAAGGTATCCCACTGATCACATTATATTGTTGGAATTAACTAGACAAATTTGTGACTTTGATGCTATTTTCAAGAAAGACAAACACAAGATAGGATTTGGTGGAGATTTTCCCCTAAGGATTGGCACTGGAGAAGCATGTCCTTCCATTATTTCTGCCCAGGCTTCAAAGGAAGAAATGAGTACCTTCGGCCTGTCTTTCCATTCTAAGAGATCAAGGTTTGATATTATAGGAGAAGCCCAGAAGAAGGCCTTTAGGGAATATAGCCATAAGGTGAACTGGGAGGACTACTAGGCCAACTGTGGTGATGAGTGTGAGGTCAGAAAGAAGAAATTCTCCTAGCTTCTAGTTGAGTCAGTTCGATTGTATAATGTGAAGGTAGTTCCTGATCAATTGGAGGATGGTGGAAACTTGATTCAAGATCATGCTTATGAGGCCGTAAAGGATAGGAAAATTGGTGATGTGGATTGGTTGTAGGAGGAGAAAATAGAACTGAAACAATTGATGGATCTATTTATCAAATTTACTAGGATGTGGCTAAAGTATAAGCTATGGGAGCTAGAAATAATGGTGTACATTGCACCTATGTGTTGATGGGAGATTTGGATCCCCACTCCACCTCTGAAGAATCTAATGGGAAAGATCCTAAGGGCAAGGGTAAGTTGGATTCTCCTTTCAAAATAAAGATAAAAGGTGTTCAAGAAACAGAGGCCCAAGAAGCAGAAAAACAAAGAAAGCCAAAGGTCAAGAAGAGGACAAGGACTAGGAAGTCTGAGCAGGAAGGGACTAAAAATCAAGGTCCTGAGGCTGGTGATCCTGTGCCCAAAAGGAGGAGAATCATAAAATTTTTAGAGAAGGCTAGCTCCAAGGTTGGAGGGGAAGAAGTTTCCCCACCAGTGGTAAATGTTGAAAGTTTAGGGGAGAAGTCTAAAGGTATATACAAGGAGGTCTAGGACTCCTTCTCCCAGGGACAGTGTGCCTAAGGCTGACCTCCCTTCGGTTGTTTCTCATGATGTGCAACATGATGATGTTCTTGCCGTTCATGAAGCCCAAAGTGAACCTGGTGAAGCTAAAGGAGTTGATGAACATTCAGACACTGAAGGGGAAGAGTTCCATGAAGGAGTACTTTACAGTGCAGAGGCCGAGGTTGAAAAGGTAATGCAATCTCCCTTGGCTACATATGTAGGATCTCTAGTCACAAATGAAGGAGTTGAATCTCCTCCAAGGGAAGAAGAGGTAGAAAAGATCCTATCACCTAAACATGAGGAAGAACACATCAAAGAGAAAAGGAATAAGGATGAAACTCTTGAGAAACAGAATTTGGGAGAGGAGATAGTAGGAGATCAACAAGGAGTGGGGCAGAGCCAAGTGCAGTTGGAGCCAAACGTTCTGGAATGGCTTGACAGAGAAATAAATAGGAAACAGGTAGTAGTGGAGGACACACCATCGAATTGGGATGCACTCCTAGCCAAGATTGGAAAAGAAAAAGGTAAAAAGAAGGCTAGAGTGATCTCAAGGGTTGAAAGAGATGAGGCACATAAGAAATTTGTTCATATTGCCACCCCTGCTCCAGATAAAAATAGAGATGATGTGGTTGGAAAGGATTACAATATTCAAACTTTCAACTTGGGGCTTACATCCGTTAAGCAGGATATTAAAGATTACCAGGATTCTAGTGCAGTCATCTTTGGCAGGTTGAGGAAGGAAATGAAGACTAAGCATGAGTTAAAGAAATGAAATGAAAATCTCAAGAAAGGCTTGGAGGAATTAATGAAACCACTGTAGTACATTAACCCTTCTTCCTCTACTATGAATCCTCTACCTCAAGAGACCATCACCGAGCTAGAAAAGATGAAGGCTTCCAATCTTTCCACAGTGAATTGGATGAAAGGGGTGTAAATAAAGGGTGATGAGGCTATTAAGGAGATTCTGTCAACTGGGAAGGATGCTACAAGGATGATGGATTGGATGAAGCAGGTGTTAGCACAAGATAAGGAAGACATGGATCTCCTTCTGCAGAAAACTAGGACTATCATGGAATACACCAACGATAGATTAGTAAGTGACAAGATCCTTCCCTTCTCTAAAGCTATTGAACCTTGGGAATGGTTTGAGGCATTGCAAATTAGGCAGAAAGCATTGAGGAAGATTTATAAACAAAGAAAGTAGATTGATGATACCCTAAGTGGTGCATATAATGGCTCCATGGCCTTTTTTGAGATCATGACGAGAAGAATGAAGATTGTGCCCAAGTATTTGAGTCTGGAATAGTTGAGAAGTTGGTGGTAGGATGTTTACGCGCCGCTTGATGATGATTCTATTTCTGAGCACCAGTTGGATGATGTTGCCACCTACCTTGCAGTTATTGATAAGTAAATGACATATAAGGTGGATTGGGATAAGTCGGTCAAACAGTCAAGAGAAGAGATTGCATCCATTGAAAATTGACTTAGGGTTTTGCCTTTGCCATCAGTAGCTAACTTGGATGGGATTCTTTTGCAGGTTCATGAAATGCTGGGTCATAATAAGGATAATAGGGAAGGGAGTTAATGATAGGCTACATCGCGATTTGTGCTTCCCTATTATCTTCTCGCCCATTGGTCTGAACCGCATTGCAGATCCCAGGCCGACTTGGATGGAACGTGCATTTAATGCTTATTTGACCCTTTTTTGAATTTCTCTTGGCTGAGTTGTTGTGCCATTAATGTTGCGAAACCCTTGTTGGGCCGACAAGTTTTTCTAGGGATTCTATATATTGGGCATTTCTCCTCATTTGTAAGGGTTCCTGGTTAAGAAGTTAGAAGATAGAAGTAGAATAGAGTGGAAATAGTTAGAAGCGAATCAATTAGGGAATGTTAGCAAGTAGTTGCTCTCAAGAAAATATTGTAACATAAAGCTAGAATTGTTGCTACAGTGGATAATTCAAATACAAGTAATGACATTATGATTTGGTGCCATACTGGTATTCTCTTGTCTTGCATGGTTCTTGTTCTTCTATCTTTAAAATATCTTTGAGGAGGTTAATATTTAGATTAGATTCAATTTAATAATGTTTATGATTTGATACTTGAATGTTGCAGCAATCTCTCAATCCATACTTTTTGCAACCAACTGATTGTTAGTTGCTTTGCAAAGTTAGCCTAGACTTTTCATATTCCTTGTGCTTAAGTTCGATTGTGAAGATTTATTCATTTCGATTGCAATAGGGTTGTTTGAATGAATGTTCATGATTTGAAAATATTAACACCTTAGAAGATTGCACTGTTTCTATAAGATTGCAGGTTTATCTGGGTCAAATAGAGATCAATTTTGAGGGGTTGGTCCATTTCGAGTGTTGGTCATTTTCATTGTTAATCTTAGGTTTAGTATCAAGTTAGAAATCTCTTTGAAACCCTTATCTTTTGCTATTTATTTGATTATTGAGTTAGATCTAGGATTGAAGTATAAACATATTGTTAGATCTGATAAATTTTGATTCAGTATTTTGCTTGTAGTAAGGTCCCTTTGTGATTACTAGCATTTTCACATTTTATCATTGAGTTGTTCATGCATTGTCAAGACCTAACATTAGACACCTTGAGGTTAACTCTTGAGGCTTGCTGATAGAGATCTACCTTTTAAGTGAGATAGGATATTATATTCTATCTGGGTTGTTGCTGTACAGAAAACACCATCAACACGGCCTACTTTAGTGAGACTGCTCCGTCCTCTAGTTGCAAAAGTAAAAATTAGAATAAAACAAAATATGAAACGTCTTTAGGTGAAAACTGAGAGGCACCTTTTGATGAAAAAAAAGTAAAAACAAAGGATGTATCTACAAATGAAAACCTCTCTGAGGTGCCCAAAGATGGAGGACTGGACTTTCTTCCTATAACACAAGAGAAATCGGCTATGCTTATAGAGGAAACCATTGAAGACAACATATCAACAATAGAGGATCCCAAAATGGTCCTCTTTGCTGCATCACAGACTAAAGAAGAGAGACCAAAATTCCATAAGTTCTTTGCAGAATGTAAAATCAACTTTGCTTGTCCTATGCCTACATGCCAGGGCTAGACCCAGAGTTGGTTCTACACCATCTACCACTATTGCCTAATGCCAAACCAGTCAAACAAAAGTTACAAAAAATGCACCCTCAAGTCGCTCTATTGGTCAAGGCTGAGTTGAAGAAACTTCTAGATGCTAGATTCATACGGTCTATTAACTATGCTGAATGGATATCTAACCTAGTGCCAGTAACAAAGTCAAATGGGCTGATCCGTGTCTATACAGATTTTAGAGACCTAAATAAGGCATGCCCAAAAGATGACTTTCCTTTACCAAATATTGATATCATAGTTGACCTCACAGCAGGATATAAGATGTTGTCCCTCATGTATGGTTTCTCCTACTATAACTAGATTCTCATTGCCCCTGAAGACCAACACAAAACAACATTTACTTGCCCGTGGGGTACATACTGTTGGAATGTCATGCCATTCAGTCTCAAAAATGCAGGTGCCACATATCAAAGGGCTATGACCACAATCTTCCATGACATGATGCATAAAATAATGGAAGATTATGTAAATGACCTATTGGCTAAATTAGTAACTAGGAAAGATCATCTGAAGGTGTTAGAAATAATTTTCAAGAGACTGGAAGAATATAAAGTCCGCCTGAACCCTAAGAAATGTGTCTTCAGTATGACATCAGGTAAACTCTTGGGATACATAGTTTCTCAAAGAGGCATTGAGGTCGATCTGGAAAAATTCAAAGCCATCATAGACATGCCTCCGCCCAGGGGAATCAGTGAACTCATAACTCTACAAGGTTGGGTACAATCTATTCGATGCTTCATAGCCCAATTAGCTGACAAGTGTCAGCCATTCCAATATCTGTTGTGCAAGGGTATCCCCTTATTTTGGATAGATAATTATCAAGAAGCCTTTTAGAAAATCAAAGATTACCTACTATCAATGCCATTCCTCATGCCTCCCATTCAGGGAAAGCCATTGATTCTATACATCTCAGTAACTAATTCAGCACTGGGGGCATTACTAGCATAGAATGACCAAGAAGAAAAAGAAAGAGCTATATATTACATCAGTCGAACATTGGTCGGGTATGAACTGAACTACACACCAATTGAATGAGCTAGTCTAGCCATGGTCTTTGCAACATAGAAGCTAAGACATTATATGTTAAGACATCAGGCACAACTAGTAGCAAAGATCAACCCCCTCAAATATTTTTTAAGTCAGGCAGCATTAACAGGACGTCTGGCAAAATGGGTCATGATTATGAGTGAATATGACATTCAATATGTAGAAAGAAAGGCAATAAAAGGACAAGTTATAGTGGATCAGCTGGCGGATGCACCTTTGCAAAGTGATCACCCATTAGTGACGAATTTTCCAGATGAGTTGATATTCCATACAGAACCTAATGCACCTTGGTGACTCTACTTTGATGAATCACATACAAATCATGGCTTGGGGGTAGGAATCTTGTTCATCACCCCTCAAGGAGACTCCATTCCTAAGTCTTTCCGCATTTCCTTCCCATGTACAAACAATGTGGCAGAATACAAGGCACTAGTTAGAAGACTTAGAATGGCAATAAAATGGAAAATCAGAGCATTACATGTCTATGGGGATTCTCAGCTCGTCATCAACCAAGTTAATGATGACTATGACACAAAAGATGAGAAGTTGATGCCCTACAAATGAATGGTTGAGCATTTCCAAATGTATTTTCATATGGTAACTTTTGAATAAGTTCTGAGAGCACAAAACAAGGTAGCAAACTCAATGGCTACAATAGGCTCTCTCCTCGACATTCCAAGCAATCTGCCTCAGTTGGAATTCCTAATATATCAATTGCTAATCCCTACCTATGACATTCCAAAGTTAGAGATGGTCTAAGAACTTGTTGGTCTTGACTCTCCCTGGTACCAAGATATTTATGACTACCTTAAGTCCCAAATCCTTCCACCTAACCTGTCTAATAACCAAAGGAATTCCTTTATCCAAAAAGCCGCAAGGTATGCCATCGTCAGTGACACCCTTTACCATCGTAGCCTTGACGACACCCTTCTTAGATGTCTCAACACCAATGAAGCATGTACAACCTTACGCGAAGTACATGATGGTATATGCGGGTCTCATTTGAGTGGTCCTACTCTAGCTAAGAAAGTAACGAGACTTGGGTACTATTGGCCAACCATTGAAAAGGATGCACTGGAATATGTCAAGACTTGTCATAAATGTCAGATTCATAGTGATTTGATCCACGCTCCAGCGTAGGAACTTCGGCTGATCACTTCTTCTTGGCCCTTCGCTCAATGGGGACTCAACCTCATGGGCAAGATCCATCCTACCTCGTCCAATGGCCACAAATTCATCATCACCGCCACTCAGTATTTTACGAAGTGCATTGAATCCATCCCACTGACATACATAACCGGCAAACAAATATCCAAATTTATTCTTAATTACATCATTTTCCAGTATGGCCTTCCCCAATCCATCATCAATGACAATGGGTGTCCATTTAAAAACCAAGACGTTTGTGAGTTATGTGAGTGATTTCACATCCAACACCATTTTTCATCTCCATATTACCCACAAGGAAACAGTCAAGCTGAGGCATCAAATAAAACCATTGTCAAAATCCTCAAAAAGGTTGTCAATGATGCTAGCCGTGACTGGCATATACAACTCAACCCTGCTCTATGGGAATACCGAACTAGCATTTGTATGCCTACAGGAGCCACTCCTTTTGCCCTGGTCTTTGGAGCACAGGCCATCTTGCCCATTGAGGTTGAAATTCCTTTGTTACAAGTCTCACTAAAGGGTTTAATTGATGAAGAGGATTATAGACAATCACGCCAACACGATCTGGAGATGCTAGAAGAAAGAAGGAAAAATTCCCTGAACCATCTGCAAGCATATCAGAACCATCTCTGTTGCAGTTACAACAAGAAGGTCATGGTTGGAAAATTTGACATTGGCAACTTAGTCCTCATGCAGAACCCTAAAAACCAGGCTAATAGAGAAAAGCCAAGAAAATTTGAACCAAACTGGTTGGGTCCTTACATCATCATATCTTCTTTTGGTTCTGGAGCTTATCAGCTAGTGACTCTAGATGGAGAACAATTGACAGAGCCTATCAATAGTTTACATCTCTAAAAGTTCTACACATAGCATCAGGAGATCAAGCTAAAAATAGTAAAATACAATTTTTTTTGGAAAAATGATAAAAAAAATCATTGCCTTGATGAAAACCTAGCAAACAGGCATCTTGGCAACACCAAAAAAATAAGAAAACAACAAAAATAGTAAAGAAAAATAATTCGTCCAATAGTGAAAACTTGGCAAACGGGCACTTTGGATAAGTACCATGGTGAAAACCTAGCAAACAAGCACCATGCGTAGTCAATCATTGCTCTGCCATCTACTGTTACTTTGTCTGCCTTGGCCTAAGATGAAATACATTTTCCATCTTCACCACATTATATCCTTCCTTTCATGGTTGATAAACAGTTGAAATTAAGTCCTAATGACTATGCATTTGGTACCCCAGTAACATCCCTTTCATGTCCCTTAAAATTGGTTAAGTCTTGCACCTAATTGGGGGAAAAAAAATTATCATATAACTGCAGTGGATGTCATGCATGGTTTCGGCAATTACAAAAAGTCTTGAAAAAAGACAAAAACATTACAAAAAGTCCTGAAAAAAGACAAACATTACAAAAGTCCTAAAAAAAGACAAAAACATTACAAAAAGTCCTGAAAAAAGACAAAAACATTATGAAAAGTCCTAAAGAAAAGACAAACATTACGAAAAGTCCTAAAAAAAAGACAAAAACATTACAAAAAGTCCTAAAACAAAGACAAAAAACATTACAAAAAGTCCTGAAAAAAGACAAAAACATTACAAAAAGTCTTGAAAAAAGACAAAAACATTACAAAAAGTCCTAAAAAAAAGACAAAAACATCACAAAAAGTCCTAAAAAAATACCTAAAAATTGAAAAACGTCCTGAAGAAACCCCAACAAAGTCAAAATGTCTAGAAAATGCAAAAAAAAAGTCATTCCTTGTCAAGTCTGTCAAATTAGTCAATCTTTGTCACTGTCTGAACTATGTTGTCTCTACGCATTTGCTACGTAGGCAAGACTCATTTTCGAGTCCCCGAGACATTAGGTCAGTCCTTGTAGGTTTTTTAAAATAAAATCATGACGCAATATTTGGTCATCAAGACAAAGTCATTGGTCGTGTCAAACTACAAGGTCTCTGAGTGCATGATATAGGCAAGGCCATCTATCGATGAGCCCCCGAGGATGCACTAGGTCAATCCATTAGGGTTCATGGCATTACACTGGCACACACATCAAAAGTCTTTCAGTCAAGGCAAATCATTTCCAAATGGATAAACTCCTAAAAAGAATTATGACAATCATTTATTTCAAAATGACAATCTCAACAACACATTAATCATATCATCATGACAAAATTGACATATAGTCAACACAAGTCAAACCTAACCAAACTTTGGTCAAACTTGGTCAAAACAAGTCACATTATCATAACCGATCAAACTGTCAACTCTTGGTTCACTTTCAGATGTGTCCTTCTAAAAGATAACCCCTGTCCTTAATGCTTAGGATGTGTCCTTCCTAGGCATCGTAACTGTCTTAAGATGTGTCCTTCTGAAGAACAAACTCTGTCATTCATGCCTTAGGATGTGTCCTTCCTAAGCATCATCATTGTCTTTAGATGTGTCCTTCTGAAGAATAAACTCTATCATTCATGCCTTAGGATGTGTCCTTCCTAGGCATCGTCATTGTATTCAGATGTGTCCTTTTGAAGAATAAACTTTGTCATTTATGCTTTAGGATGTGTCCTTCCTAGGCATCATCACCGTCATTCGACATTTTATGGATTCCTTTCGACATTTAAAAGGATAAAAATCCTCTCGACATCAACACTATTCAGGATATGTCCTTCCTGAATTTGGCAATCTTCGACATTCCGTCATCTTGACATCGTCAAAACTTTGGCATCCCGGCATCTCATCGTCATCAAACCATACATCTTGACATCAAAACAATGGATATCTAGAAGCACTTGGCAAACACTTGACACTTGTCTTTTGGATTTTTATCATGTTATTAGTTTTTCAGCGAGATCCCAATAACATGATTTAGAGAAGTAGGGATGTATCATGACGATTGACATGCATGATTACTAGTTTCTCCGCGAGGTCCTGATTCTAGGATTTAGAAAAGTAACGACATATCATCATAAGGGCTCTGTTTTGTATTTTGGTAATCATGCTACTAGTTTCTTAAGGATGTCCTAGAAACGAGATTTAGAGAAGCAACGACGTTTCATGCATTGTCCTTTTGATTCTTTTTTTCTGCTTATGGTTGATTATGACAAAATACTGGGGCAATCACGCTCTTAGTTTGAGTCATGACCATCCTTGTCTGTGACTGCTTGTCTTATGTAATGGTCTGACCTTGCACACCTTGATCTATGTCATATCATGGTATTTTTTGGCCATTACAACAGTTTGCCCAATGATGATTAAGAGCAATAAATATTAAAGTCCTATGGTAAATTTTTGAAGGATTTGGTCAAGGAACTAACATGCATCTCCTTCGATCTTGTCATCTTCTCTCATCAGTTTGGTCATCTTCTCTCATCCATCTCACGATGATATCCTGTGACATACAAAAACATAAGTGCATACATGATCACATAAGCATTGCATTAGGTCCATACATACATTATCCATAGCATTAAATCATATAACATTTCATTGCATATTACATTCACATTTGCATCATCATAAACATGGCATCCATTTAAATAAATACATTACGCATATCACCAACATAACATATAAATAAGCATGGCATCATCATCACATCATATCATAAGTAAGCATCATAGGACATACATGATACATCATAAATCAACATCATACATCACATATATCATAATGCATGAATCAAAGAGCATCACATAACAAACATGTAGGCCACATCAAAACTGCATCATCATATAATATCATCTCAAAAATGTACAATGTCACAGGATAAAGTCAAGAGATATCCCAAAAATAGAGCTCGCAGGCTCAATAATATATACATAATGTCTCATAACAAGGAAGGACAATGTCGTATAATCATTTCTAACGATGGTGTATTTTATCTGGAGGTCGTACTTAGCCCTAGAAACCTACTTTTGGCACACAAAACAAAAAAATTACAAAGAGAGTTTGGGGTACATACCGTCAACTCTGTCACTGGAATCACCGCGGTGCTCTATCACTGGAATCACCATCCTTGTTGATGTCCTTTTCGCTCTGAGCTCTCGAGATTTCCAATGTGAATAGTAAGAATGAATTGACTTTTACCCCTTTGTCAACCTATTTATAAAGTTAAAATGACATTTGTCAACTAGGTTATTACTGGACGCTCATTTGACCAACTTTGACCACCCTGTTGGCTACCTTAAACATGTCAGAATCCGAAACCGTCTGTGCCATTGTTTTTCTAGTCATAAAATTGACTTATCGGGACCCTTTCCAAATTTTTCTGTCGCCAACCCAAAATTTGAAATTTTTTCCAAGGGGGCATTAATACTCTACACCTGTACTGGGGCATGGATTTGACTTATTTTCTTTGTCACAATGTGACATGCCACATTATGACAAAGAGGGAAAAAATGTAGACACTTAAAAATGACCTAGGCCTACAAGCTTCATTTTTCATCTCTCGTCCTAGCATAATTATGACATTTAATTATGTCCTTGGTCCACATTCGACTATTAATTAAATAATTCATAATTGTTTGATTGATTCATGTCCTTTTATTCTTCATGATTATTAAATAAATAAATTTTATTTATTTATTCAATACGTCTTTAATTGTCTAAAGTCTTCCTTTAATTAAATAAATTTGTTAATTTGTTTAATTATCTTTACCCATTTATTCTTCCTAATTATTAAATAAATAAGTTTTATTTATTTATTTAATATGTCACTAATTGTCATAATTAAATGAATTAATCAATTTATTTAATTGTTGATCATATCTGCTAAATTAAATAATCATCTTTAATTATTTAGTTGTTGAAATTAATATTCCTCTCATTTTAAATAAATGAAATTATTTAAAATGTCATCACAATCTTAATTGACACTTCATTTTGGTAAATAATCTGAAAAAGATTATTTATTATCTCACAAAATCCATATTTTGAGTTGATTTAATTCAAATTGACAGCTTTCTTCCAAAAAACAAATAAAGCAAGCAGATTCTTGATTTTTCAAATTTACTTTTTAGTCCACCTCTTATCTTTATGATTTTTCAAATTTCATAAATCAGGTAGTCTTTATCTTCTTGATTGTTGAAAATCTTCATTTTTCTAATTAATTATCTCATCTTTTT
>VDFB02078145.1:0-19827 GCA_007258455.2 Sequoia sempervirens
AAATTATATTCTTATGTTTATTAATGGTCAATGTTTTCTTTTTTAGCTTTAGTTGTTACTGTTTCTACAGTAACTTTAGGTAGATAGAAATTTAATATCTACAGTGCTTTTATGCACTTATATATAATGTAACTTTTTAATGTTAATGTCAAGTGACTTTTAAACCATTTACAGCAACTTTGTGATAAACTTGATAAGGCAACATTTGAATCAATCTGTGAATTACTCACTCAACATGAGTGTCAATTTGCAAACAAGAAAAGTGTTAAAACCTACAGAGGATGTTAATTTCACAAAAGCAAGTAAACAACAAAGTGGAGAAGAATCAAGTAGAAAAGAAGATTTTAACATTTCCCACAGTCCTTCAAACATAAACATAAGCTTCCTTCTCCACATCCTAATTAGACAAGTGATACTTCTTTATATGCCAGTACTAACAGTCACAAATCATCTCACAAAACTAAGTAAAAAGTGCAATGTTACAAATGTGGTCATTTGGGACACCATACTACTAAATGTCGTCCTAAAAATAGTCCTCTAGACATAAAAAGAAGATAGATACAGATTATGTTGTTGGTTCTAGTGGAGATTCCTCTGATTCAAAGACATCATGGCCTGATCAAGAAGCACCTTGCTTTGCTGAAGCCTTTGGTCCAAAGGGCTCTAACAATGTCTTAGATCTTTTCAAAAATCAATCTTGAGTTAGCTACTAGCTCTTGGACAAGGATGGAGATTTGGTGGCAATTTTTGTTTTTTGGTTTTGTTCCAAATTTCTGTTTTCTTTATTGATATCATTGATGAGGAGCAGACCAGTTATCTGGTGGTATTATACTACATAGACTTCTCACCTCTCAACTAATATAGGGGGAAGAGACCCCTTTGGTTTTGATCAATCTTCAAGTGTCTGTATAAGCACAAGAGAGTGTTTACAAAGTAGTCAAAGTTGTTGGACATCAAGTAAACTGTTTCATACACGAGATATACAATTATCATTGAGATAGGGATAGAGTATTCCCATGATGATGCTCATATTGTAGTAAGGTATGGATGATCAAAGGGATGATTATTTCCTGGATGATGCTCATCTTTGTGTTAGGTAGTATTAGGAGAGTGCGAGGATTGTTGCAAACACAACGCACAGAAGGTCAAGATGTGATTGCAGTAGACATGTTGACACAAGTTATTCAGTGTAGATGTACATAGGGCTAATTTGCAGGTTATGACAGATGTTATTGGATAGTTTCACAATCATGGAGCTCCAAATCATCTTCTGGTCCCCTTTGGATCAGGGGAGCTTTGTTGGGTCTCGTGATCCAAGGTTTAGTTTTATATTTGTTAGTTGTTTGTGTTATGTACAGGCCATGCATCTCCTAGTGTGTTAAATTATATTACTGCTTTGTTAGTGTGTTAGTAATGTTAGAGGGTAGTTGTGGGTAGTTGAGTCCTGCGCAAACAAATTTTGTTATATAAAATGCTCTTATCAAGTATTTATATACATTGATGTAACTCATTTTTGAAATAATAAAAAAATATGGTATACTCCATCTCATAATTTTGCCCATTTTTTATCACTATAGACATGCTCCCAAGAGCTTTGTCATCAACAGGGAGAATAACAATGCCTATCTAAAATTAACAGAGCATGAATAATGTTGACAAGATAAATCAAGGTAAATCATCAAAAGGATGAATGAATGTAGCTGGAGGGATCATCTTTATCTTGATGATGAGTCAATTCTATATCAAGATTCACAAGCCATGTACAATCATGTTCAAGCCAGATTCAGCATGGATGGATGATGAAATCAATTGAATAAGGAGGATTTATACCATATAAACTATTTTTGATCAAATAATTCCTTGAACAAGGGTCTTGAAGGAGACTCAAAATTTTGGAATAAAAAAACCATAACATAGTTTTATCCAAACATATCATACTATAATTACTTGTGAAAATTTTCAAATCTTTTATTTCAGACATATTATACTATGTTTACCCATGAAAATCTCAAATCTTTTATTTCAAGTTTCTCATTTACTATTTTATCCATCACACATATTTTGCGCTTCTTTTTCTTTTAGATAAGATAGTGGGGGTTCTATAGGAGTCCTCACCCTTGAATAACATGAACAAATACATAGTTTCATATGGATACATAATTGATAGAAACTCCATACCTAGCACACAAAAAACCATCACCTCCACCTAGCAAAGCATCAACCCAATGCATCGAAAGGACCTAAGAGGTCTATCCCTGATGCAAAACCCAAAATCAAACCCTAGCAATTATCATGGCAACAGCAGCCCTATATAACAAACACAACAAAATACCATCCAACACTACCACGAACACAATAGGAACAAGAAACATCATTACCATCTCATCCTCATACCACTCCCAAACACTCCCGAGACTCTTGCACATAGTGCCCTAAATCTACCATCTTCTCAACCCATGGTGTCATACCATTCACCTACCTACCACCTTGAGGACCAACCAAAGAAGGGAATCTGACCCTGTAGAAAATTTCCCTTAGTTAGGGAGCCATGTGTAGCAAGGGTACTCAAAAATGAGGTAAATTGTGAACATTACCAACTTCCAACCTTCCCCTATAATGGTAAACATGGAGCACTACCATCACATGACCAATATCACTAAAATTGTGTGTGGGATAGCCATCTCATGCCTTAATTCTGACCACACTCTCTTTGTATCTGTGCACGTGATAGGGGTGGAGGTTGAGCCTTCCCCGTCAATCACCTAGGGTTTATACTCTTTTTCCCTCTTCTAATCCTTCTTAGTAAGCTTGAGAACTAGTCAAGCAAAAACTATTGAAGCAACCATACTCTTATAAATGCATCTAGGACAAAGTGCTAGATTTGTTCTCAAATCTCCACAAATGATTGCTTTTGAGTGCCTTCCCACCATTCATAATTGCTCACACAAGACCCCTTTTATGAATCCAAGCATAGCCAAGTCTTGACAAGAAAAGATACACTACAACCAGTGGTTTGAAATCAACTCATTCGCCATCATCACACCATCTCGTTGCTCCTAAGAGTTCCCTACCATTTTAACCACCTAAAACTTAGAACTCCACTACTAGAACTTTTCCATCATGCCACACTTGCAACCACCATCCGCAATTAATCAACATAGTGCATAATTATAATAACTAGCCACCTCCCTATGCCACCACCTTACAAATAACAGCATTCCAGCATAACCCTCTCCAATCAAACTTGCATCATTGTTGCACATTGCCCTTCAATGACTTTAACACTAATTCTCCTAGCATCTACAATACACATCATCATTAATGATCAATCCACTCTGAGGGTTTAAGAAGTGTTATGAAATAGCAATTATAAAAAGATAAAAATTAGTAATTCATCATCTAGATTAAGTGAGAGTTTCGAGCTATGGCTTCAATTGACCATGATCAACCCTTGTCAAATACCTTCAATCACTAGATAATCTGCAACACTATTCAAATTTAATCTATAATGAGCAAATCTAATTGATTCCAAGTGTCGTTTCATTCCTAACGCTTCTTCAACATATTTGTTAATTTTCCAACTCAAGCTACTTCCTTTGTTCATACCATTAATCACTATTATCAAATCACCTTCAATGAATAAATGATACTTCTGCTCTATTGCAGCACCTAAACCTAAAAGTAATACTTCCCATTCTACCCATTGTTGGTTCGTATATCCAAGAAGAGAGATCCCTCATAAATCAGGTCTCCCTGTGAGTCACAAATTGCAAAACCTCCACCACTCTAGCCAAGGTTACCCCCCACAACCCCATCAAGATTAAGTTTGAAGAAACCTTCTAGGGTGGAGACCAAAATTCTTTGCTCTTTCTTGCATTATTCCTTTCACCATTCAAATTCCTTTGATTAGTACCTTTTAACCCTTGAAGGGGAATATTTTGCCCCTTGTTACTTGCAAGAAGGTTTGTTCAATTTCCAATGTCCTTAAAGACTTTATTATTTACTTGCACATAAGTTTTAGCAAGCTGATCTACTAACCACCAAAATGAGCCAATAGGCTAGATCTATGCAACCTTACTACTCAAAGTCAATCATTGATGATTTTTGGAAAACACACAACATATCTTAACAAACATATAAATGCTAGTTGTATTTCCACCAACCTAGCAAGTCCAAAGAGGGTAGTGTCATGAAAATCAAAACACACTATGTTGGATTAACTATTGATTTTGAACCTCTATCACTTTTTGACTTGGAATCTTCAAGTACATCTAGTTGCCTCTTGTGTAGTCATTTGTCACTTGTTGAGTATTTATATAGATGTCAGATTTGTGCGTCAATAGGGTTATTGTCCTAAAGGTCTACGGGTGTTGGTCACAATTCACAATCATGCGTATAGGGATGTCACAAGGGCACATGGATATGTGTTTTGGTTTGATCATCAATGTAAAGGGGGCTTTTTGTTAGTGTGGGTTCATGGATATTGCCTTTGATTGGTTTGTTTAGGCTTCATGTAGGGCTCTAGCCCTTTAATAGATCATATGACTTGGGAATGTTGCATCGAAAGTCCAAAGTCCCCCCACATGCTCAAGAAGTCTAAAGTTCCCTTGCAATTACAAAATTGTTTGGGAAGTCGAAACATCCTCCACATGCACCAAAAGTCCAAAGTTACCCCACATGCATGAGAAGTCCAAAGTTCCCTTGCAATTGCCAAATTGCACAAGAAGTCCAAAGTTCCCCTACATGTGCTAAAAGTCCAAAGTCCCCCCACATGCACTGAAAGTCCAAAGTTCTCCTGCGAGCACCAAAACTCTAAAGTTCCCTTGTAGTTGTTAAAGCCTAACTATGTTTATTTGGTAGGGTATGTTTATTTGGTAGGGTTTTCACCTGCATTTTCACATAAGAACAAAATGTGTAGAGTATTGATTTTGAATGGATTTCTTAGGTATCTATTGATCTTATCCTACATTCTAAAAGCAATTTTAAGCATGGTATAGAATCAGTTCAAGCTATGAAATTTTATCAAAGGCGCTTGTTTTGTTGGCAAAACTCCTCAAGGGAATTTCAATCCCATTTGAAATCAAATTTATTTAAATTCATGACTTTGTGGAGAAGGTTATTATGTGCTTTCTAAGGATCTAAAATGTGCTCTATATTGTGATTTGGTTTAAAAGAACATGATCCTTTGTTTTCTTCTATGGTTGCAAGGGTTTGATCTATGTGTTTGCATGAGGGCATTGGCATGAAGAGTCGACGAAAGAGGATACAAACAAAGAGGACAAGTGTAGTGTTTGCTAATTCAAATACCCTAGAGTTGTAGTTGCATATGGTCATTTTGGAGGGACATCCTTTTGACGTCCCATTTTCACAAAAATCTATGTAAGTATCAAAGTTCAACTTGTAATGGGTTGGAAACCAAAAATATTTGATTCTCGTAATACAATTCAATTTCTTCTGTGTTTTTTTCTGTTTGTTGTTGGTTTTCCAATCAATGAGTCTTGTTATCTTGTACCTTTTGTATGAAATTAAATGAGTATGTGATGAATTTGAATGGTGCTTCACATCACTAAGAATTACTAATGGCAAGTTATTTTGTGTGGTCAATATGAATACTTCAGTGCAGTTTACATGAAATACATATCTTGCACTACGGTTGTGGGAGTTGTTCCTCAAACCTATGCCTGGAATAAGGTGGTTGTGGATTATACTTTTCACAGTTTCTCTCCCCAGAGGATTGCACCTTCTTGTGTGTTGGCTGCAATTCTTCAGGTCAAGCAAAATAATGGTTTTATATCAAATGTGTCTGCTCATCAAATGATGCTTAAAGAACAAATTTGACAGGCTAATGCTTTCTCTTTCTCTCTTTCACCATTTTGTTGCATTTTTTTATTACATCAGTCAGATTAGGTTCAATCTAGGTTTTAATTTAGGATTTCAGTTCATTTTTTGTACAAATTGATAGACTTATGTGAATTGCAAATCTGAAACTTTATGTTACATGGCAATTAATGAAAGAAGTTTTGTTAGAATACATTCTTTTCTTTACATGTGAAGGATTGTTAATAGCTGCAATATCTATTCTTTGGGACTGTATGTACACAGGGGCAGCCTGTAAGCAAGTCACAAGACATGAACAGCAAATGATTAGTGATTTTCCATTAAGATTCTGCTTGAGCCCCTTGAATGGGTCAACCAAACCACTCACCTATCAAGCTATTTAAGAACCTTTCAACCCACCAATGCATATAGAAGACTCTTGAGGTTAACACCTTCCAAATAGGGGTACAATTTTTGTTCCAACTTCTTGGTGTGTCAAAACATACTTCAACAGGTAGTTTCCAGTAGAGGTGTAAGGCTACAAAGGGAAAAAACTAAAAACTGATTCTCGATATATTTTTATCTGCTTTTCCTAAGGGGAGATTGCTTTATACAAGAAAAAAGGATAATAGCATTAGGGATATTGACTTTAAGCAAGTTCCTCAACAAACCCAAAGAGTAAGTCTTTCAATGGCTCATCCAAGATCCAACTGTGTTTCCAACACAGCCTGTTTTTTACTCCACAAGCTAATGTTTTGAAGCTTATGTCCATTCAATGTTTGCATGCATTTGACTATTCGCTGATTATGTTTGTATAACTTTATGTGCAATCTGACATCTCTGAAGTTTCTTCATTGAAAAATCCCTTTATTAATTAAACTCTGAAAATATGTAAATTTAAGTTTTTTCTAGCTTTCTGCCAAGTTTTTGTTGGGTAGCAAGCTGAATCTTACTCTTTGGCTTGCCATATCATTAAAAAGTCAAGTAATGTGAGTCCTAGACCTGCAACATGTATGATAAGTATACATGCATGTCGTACACAGAAAATTCCCTACAAAATAATGAAAATGCAATCACAAATGGGGATTATGATCATTGGGAAATCTGTGCACATTATACAAAATATAAAAAAATAAAAACTATAGAAATAAAGCAAAGCATGACAGCAGCAACATTTAAGAAGATGTGGTAGAATATTTATCTAGAACTCATAGAATATGTTCAGTAGATGGAAACAAAAAATTACTCTATAATCTTCAAGTTGCGGAATGACCTCCGAACTTCCTCATTCCTGTTCTTCCTGTTCACAAAGAAAATAAACCGTTGATATCATATACAAGAGAAAAAGAACTATGCATACATTTGTCTGTAAAAACTTCAGCTTTAGCAAAAGGTTCCCAAGTTGAAGGGTCGTACGACTGAAGTAAAGGATCTGGGTGTGTGTGAATAAATTCGTCAACCCTGCCAAAATAAACAATTGTGTTTTTTATGAACAATCAAATCACGCCCTAAATGTGGAGATTCATTGAACTTTATTTAAAGCTATATAATTAGTTCTTTTAGACACGAATGAAATTTTTAACAAACAGCTTTCTCAACAATCACCTCAAAATGAATCATGGATAGATAAAGGAAAATCTCAACAATGAAAAGTTAAACAAATATAACCAACTTACTCTTTGCAGCATCTGGAAGCTGGGGGAAGACCTTCAAGTGACCTCAACTCTTCCTGTTTGACACAACACTAATTTATTCTAAGAACCTGTTCAGCTTTTTTGTGAATAAACTACCCCCAATAGAATTGCTTCTTTCATGGAATCCTTAAAAGATTTGGCCAGCAGCATTCAAATCTTAAATTAAATACTAATTAAAACAGACAAACTTTTATGGACAACATACTTGAATACAAAAATTATGTCTCCAAAGTTAAATTTACTTGTAACTGGCATCACAGCATAGTCTACTCACAAAAACTTGATATTTCATAAATGATAACTCTGGGTACCATATCCTGACTCCTAACAGAATCATCACTGGTGTCATTTATTTGCCAACAATCAACTTTGGGCATGCAACAGAATATTTCAATGACTCTTGTTTGATCACGTGTATTGTGATCCTCTGTACAACAGTTAGATGACCGTATATTTGTATGCAACACAAATTCTCTCACTATCAAACAGGAACATCTACTTTGTTATCTTTCTTACAACAGGAAGAAATAGAAAAGAAGAAAAAAATAAGGAACCATAATCAATATTCAGTAGTATATTACTGCCTAGGAAAAGTAAAGATAAAAAAAGATGAATTGTAGTCAAATAATGAAGATATAAATTGGGAAGAAAGACAAAAATGAATATACATCCAGAATGGTCCCTTGATTCCTGTATGCAAGTGTAGTGAATGAATCATTTCTAATTTGAATGATTTATTGAAAACACTAAACACTGTACAAATGGGTCATCATATCAACAAAATGAAAATTACAGACAAGACTTGGAAAGTCATGTATAATAGGATAACCTATAACTCTGAGATCGGAAAAACAAAAAGGGTCTCATGACTTTCATCCTAATCAATCCTTTATCCAAATACTCTTCATTGCTTCAATACTTATAAAGCAAGCATTTCTATGCTTAGAAGGCCTTATGCATTATGCAAATAGGTAACGTGGCAAGCATGAACTTGCAACAGCATGAAAGCTGTCATTGTTTTGATTGTCCTGGGAAGCAAATGCTACTAAGGTATCCAACAAAAAATGTTTGATTACAGAATCCAGAAATGATTATAACTCACTTCTAGATACAGAATGTAATCTGTAAAAGTTAAATTTGAATTTGCAAGAAATAACATGGCATGCTTGCATTCAGTAATATGTAAGGTAGTAGATACTAAAGAACAAAGCTGTAGTGTGATCCTTACCCTATAAATAGTAAGATCCAGTTATCATTGTATTATCAATTTGTCTCTTCCTTTCAAGGATCGGTCTCCTATGGGGAATTAAGCATCCTCTGGGAAAGGAATAATTGCCAGAAGATAATCCTTTAAGCTTAAGTGCAAGTACCTTATAATTGCTAATCTTAATTGCTCTGGATTGATGTTAAACATCTTCAGTTTCCTACAAAATAATAATCTTATGCATGTTTCCTGTAGTTTTTTTAAACATATTCATGAATTAAGAATTTGACAAAAAATGACATGAGATTGTTTTTAGCAGAATGAATTAAAACCCTGAGGCTTTATGTAATTCTTAGGCTTCATCCAAATCTTAATTTTGTATAAGTTTATAACTGTATCATATAATAAAATACGGACACAACTCAAGTCTTTTCCGTATTTATCCAAACACATATAAAATCCTCCAGAAAAATTATAATATGTTAGCTATAACAACTTAAGACAAGATATGAAGCACCATATTGTGTTAATATCACAAAACCACTTGAAAGTTGAAACAGTTTTGCTACTAGATACCTTTACAATGTAATGATCCAAGAACACATTGCATAAAATCTTCTCTGCAACAATGGTTGCATTTTATTTCAAAACTTTACAATGTAATGATCCAAGAACACATTGCATAAAATCTTCTCTGCAACAATGGTTGCGTTTTATTTCAAAACTAAAGACAGGTTTTTTACACAATAGCGACCATAGCAATTAAAAGTTCAACTTGGTAAAGGAATCACAACAATTATCCAAAAATAGGCCTTTAAAAGTGAAAAGTATTTAGAATTTTATTTTTATCCTACACAAATGTAGAAAGAATCGCAGTAGTGTGATCTCAATAAAGAAACCATCTAAAAGATTTTACTAGGAGTAAGGAAAGTATTGAAGAAACTAACTCAAATAAATTTCTATGTTGAGAAATATTATACCTAACATAACATACAAAAAAGAAGCCAAACAGAAAACTCCATGGAATTTCTCATTTCAGGCATTTCTATCAGCTGAGACAAAGAATATATCTCAAACTAAGATTTTACCGATACCATCTACGAATGCTGGCATATAATAATACAACAGTGTAACAAAGAAGAGATTCTATTTTGCAACTGCATTTTGTTATATCTCTCGGTGTTTGGAAATCAGAATATTAAAGAAGCTAGATGGAATGCTTCGTTTCATTTACCAATTCCATTTGCCAATTAGAGCTTCCAAAGATCTCTTCCAAGGGCATCTCCAAATCAGAATCTCAAACCTGGTGGGCAAGGTGGGCTAAGTCTCATTTATGAATTCCATTTTTAAATCAAAACCAGCGAGATTCAAGAATAGACATACAAGCACCATAATTAACACCTATCAAGACCGTGAAAAGTACAACTAAAGTAAACCAAAACTATTACCATCTTCTAAGGTGTAGACCTGCCAAGCTTGCATGATTATCTTACGCAAATGCTGTGTCGGAAAAAGTGGATTTCTTACATAGTACATCAAACTTTGATAGACAGTAAAGAATTTGAAAAGCATCCAAGAACAATAAAACGGGGCATTCAAGCATTTCCTGAAATCAGCGTAACATATAACAGAAAACCCAGGGGAAAAATGTTCAAAATATTGCATAAGCTTGATTGAAGAATAAAGGATTAACAATGGGGTTCCATGGGGTATGTAGGACAAGTAGTTTGTTGTAATATAAAGTACAAATAGTTAGGATGTAATATAAAGGACAAATGAAAAAAAAATGACACAGAATATGACAGTATGAGAAAGATATTGCAAGTAGTAAATATACTTACTTCTAGCAATGAAATCTCTTGGTTCAAATGATTCAATTCTGCCTGTTTTCTGTACTTTCCATGGATATCAGGATGCCGGGGTGGGGTTTTGGGCTTGGGCAAAGGCAAGGGCTGTCCCCTTCTAGATGTAGAAGCTATCTCCACATCACCACCCCTCTCACCTCCCGCCTGCATCATCTTCTACTGTACTGTTATACAGATAAACCTCTGCACCCAACCCAAATAGAAAAGGTTTACAAAGGAGCCCTGAAACTTATCATATAACAGTAATTCCACACTCCAAAAAACTTGCTGAGTCTATATTTAAACCAGTTTTAACTGGATTCTGCAATCAGTTATCGACGCTACTGTACAGAACGTTCTGGCGTGCCACGTTAGCCCAAGCTAAAATTAAAAATCCTGACGCGGACAAGTCCCTGCCAGAATGACAGAATTCCCAGGCAAGTGGGGACAGTCAAGTCAGTCTATAATGCCTGCTACATAATTCTCCGGGTGGGTGAGTTGGTATTCGATAAAAGAAGTGACAAACAGAAATATTTTTCCACTTGAGTAGTTCTCCAAACGGGCTCATTACCCACCTGAAAAACACCTGAGATATTGTGATTTTGAAGCTCAATCATGAGCGTTTTAGGTTAATGAGGCAGACCCAGCATATATATTTGAGCTTGGACATGATTTTATAAAGTGAAGTCAGTAAAGGCAGAGGAAACAGTCACAGATATCATAAATGTAATTCAGTGCGGTGTGTCTGGCATGGATCCTCGTGAAGTAGTGACAGACATATTATTGTAATTTATATGTCCACAGGTTGCGAGAATCTCGCTTCTATTCTAAACTTCAGGGGATTCCCCCTTGCCTTTCTCTCATTTTGTACACACGAGTGCCATCCGTGGGAACTTTGGGAACTGAAATTTTTAACTCGTACCTATTTCTATTTGCTGATTTGTCGTTTGCTTGGTACTAAATGAATTCTTTTTCTTAAAGCCTTCATGGAGGAACGGTCACATGACAGGGTGTTTTTAAATTTCTTTTTAAAGTAAGTTAGTTTTTATCTTAATTATTATATATAGTTGTCTTTTTTAGTTTTCTTTTCTTTTTCGGTGCTACTAGGTTTATTTTTGTATTATTTCTATTTAAGTTAGGAGTTCAATTATGGTATCTAGCATTTTCATTGTTTTTCTTTCAACCTTATTTTGGTTTGTTTTCTTTCACCCTTATTTTGGTTTATTAGGTTTTTGAGTTTGGTTAATAGTGATTATAACTCTATTTTTCCTCTGTAAAGTTCAATTAGAGTGAGGAAAATCTTCAAGGGTGCAAGATTTGAAACATCAACCTCTAGCTAACAAGCACTTAATGATTGATTGTCGATTGATCTATTGACCACGCCTCATATTTAGTTGTAATTTCCTTTTACTTTTGAGTATTCTATTTTAATAAAATTTTAATGATTGATTGTCAATCCATCTATTGACCACGCCGTATATTTAGTTGTTTGTAATTTCTTTTTACTTTTGAGTATTCTATTTTAATAAAATTTTAAGTGAATTTAAGATTTGTAATGATAACAATTGCATATTCATGTTCTTTTACTTTGTTTATGGGTGTAGTACCCCTCCATTTTGCTTATGTTTTCTGAGAGTATGTTTCACTTTGATAGACCCTGATACTTTGTTTTGATGTATTTGATCGCTGACAGTAGAGTGATGGTGTATTTATTTTATGATGTGATGATACACTATTTGGTGGTGATTATTTCTGACATGCTAGCATAGATGTTTACTTGAGATGATATTGCTATATATGCTCATGGTAGTTTAAATTGATATTTATTTTGTCAGTTCGATGTGATATTGTATTGGTGAGGAGAACGGAGTTGCATCACTCGTTTGCGAGTGCCCTGTGATTTTCGCGATTTTCTTTTCACGGTGTTTTTGAATCATGGATTATATACATGTATGTTATATGTCTGATTGCAAGATTGCAGGTACATGACACCGACTCCACCTGGTTTCACAGGTCTGAGCATGTCCAGGCTCAACGGTGATGTTGATTGGGAGATAGTAACGAGGTTTTTCCTAGTCTAGCCTTAAACCTAGTCACAGTATGTCGTCAGTTTAGGTCTGGTATGTTTGGTTGTCACGTCTAAGTTTGCCTTGTTACTTGTTATGAAAGGTTTATTTTGTGAATTTAATGTTAGATTAATGTTCTTTATAATTTAGTGCTTATTTAAATTAATTTTAAATATTGTAGATAAAAGTTTCATATTTTATTTAATTAATTAAATTAGTTTATTAGTAAAATAATTTAATCATTGTGATTAAAATTATTTTGTTAAATAAATAAATTAATTGATTAAATTACTTTTATTGAGAGAATAGATTAAATATTGTTTAAATGTTTTTGTGTGAATGGGAATTTTAAATTTGTTTAAAGAAAATGAAATTAGTTTTTAAAATTTTAAATTCTATAAAATAGAATAATTCTTTATAATTGTTAAAAGAAAATATTTGGATATTTTTGATTTGCCATGTGTGTTAGTAAAATTAAATGCAAATTGTTGTTGAGGGTTTTCTCATAGAGAATATTGCTAGAACTGGGAAAGGCAAGAAGGCACTTCACGGGAAAGAAAGGAAACAGAGAATTGTTGGAAAAATTGTTAGTTTATTTTTAGCGTTTTGATTTTAAAATTCTGGAAGAAGATCTCGAGATTATTTTTGGTTCAGTAATTTGCATCCTTTTGAAAGTAGGGCTTTGAAAGTTGCACGCAGCAGGCAAAGCTATTCTTCAACTGTCAATTCTTCAAACTATAGAAAACAAGAACTTTATAGTAAAATCAGAGAGCAACACAGAAGGTTATTGTTAAACAATAGAAAATTCTCAAAAGGAAACAGAAGAAAGTCTCTATAGATTTGTAAATGAAACTCACTGATTAGTTTGAGGAAACAGAAACCTCTATGATAAACTTTGTTAAATGTTTCCTGTAGAAAAGATTTTGAGAATTTAAATTGTGAATGAAATCTTATGTTACGAAAAATGAAACCCTCTATCAAAATTGATAAATTGAAAACCTCTATATCATTTGATTAAAATCTTCCTGTAGAAAATTCTTTGTTAAAATTTGCTCTTCTTGAGCAATCTTTCTGATTTATTGTTTATATATATATATATTTAAAAATATATATATATACATATATATATATATATATATGCATAGTTATATAAATTATGCATTTGAAATCATGTAAAATACTCAAATAAATTTTATTAAAAACTAATTTTCTGGAAGAATCACCATACAGACGAAATTGGGCATGAAATTAAAAAAAAATGGAATAAAATCTGTGAGGCGAAATACAAAAAACGCAGATTTTATTCTTTCATTTTTATTTAGAATAAAATATATTTTTTAAAGATTAAGATAGTATATTTTGATCCAAGTAGTATCATTATTATCTTGAGATGGCAAATGGATATAGGAAATCCTAGTGTTAGTTAAATATTTGTCTGAATTGCATTTAAAGTTGTGTTGTCTTCTATTCATGATTATTTGGACAAATTGGGGTTAATTAAGAATATAAGTCTTCCAGATGTAATTTTCTTGAAAGGGAGTTGTTTTTATGATGGTTTCATATTTTGGACAAACTAGGGTAGTGCACATAGTTTTATTCGATTTAGACACATGGTTCTATGAACGGGTTGTAATGTCTATTGTTATATGGTTGATATTTGATGTTGGTTTATGTGCACCTTGTCTACCCTTAGTTAGTGGAATTAATTTTCTTATGTTATTATTAGGGGAGTGGCTCTTTATGAGGGCCGACACGCAAAGTGGTGCCAAGGTAACTCATGTAGAGTTAATTAATCAATGAAAACTAAATCAACACATTAGGCAGTCTAAAACCTTTAACTAGATTAATTAAGCCTCACTCATGGACTCAAGGGATAGTTTAGACTTGGGGATGAGTCGAGAAGGCCTAGAATGGCAAAATTGATATCTAGTTCAAACTATGAAAGATATTCGATTTCGCAACAGATTGCATGTGGGGTCGGGTTTCATAAGAGGTTACCAGGGTAACCCAAGATGGGGGTCAGAACCTAGGAAGATTCACCTGGGTAACCTATGCAACATTGTGATGACACTCCACCTATAATAACAATATCTTTGTGAACTTAATGTATTTGATCCTTTAGTTTTGGAAGCAATGTAGCCATTAAGTTAAGTTTGTACTTGTATAGTTTTTTCTATGTTTTTGCTTATATCTAGGGTTTGTAGGTTATGTCTAGGGAACCTTTTTACTATTTCCTAGCACGGGGGGTGGCCCTACGGGTACCACTTGGTTGGGTGGAACATGCACCTTACACCGTTGGGTCCCCAATTCTTGTTCATGGTGACAAGTACTTCTTGATTGGAGAGCTTGTGTGTGGATATGTACTTTCTCATATTTATTATTTGTATCAGTGGAAACTTTATTCATGTATCACTCCTTAATTGTAATCAGGGAGAACTTTTGTAACATGTAATTATATACTTTTGTATGACCTACCGCATTTGGAAATGAGTATTGTAAATGCTATTATAATTGCAATGTAAGAAAGAATCATTTTTGTACATTATACCTTCATTGATGTAATTTATTTGTTAATGAATGTATGCTCTTAAGTTTATGAGAATTAAACACATGCTATGTTTTGTTACCTTTGTCATCTATGGGATTTACATGTAGTGTGTCGTCACGTATCTTAGGGAATGTTTGCATTAGTGAAGTTCATGTATATACTTTAAAAAAAAAAAAATTATTACACTATCATGGTCATTGCAACATTCTTTTAGGTTACGTGGCGGGGCATTACAATGGGTTTGTTTTTATTAGAGTGTCCTTAATATAATGGTTAATTTACAAGTGACATTCTTGAATGAATTTTGCTTGTGTCATCTTATCCTAATGATATTGTCACTCATTGATGGTGATTGATCTTGATCCCTAAATACACTAGTCATCATCTAGGATCAAATCCATGGGTGTAGACTTGGTATGCATCATTTTTATAATTATTGATCTAAATCCTAATATTTTAAAATTCAAATTCAAAATAAATTCCATTGACTTCCTCCTATCAACTATAATGAGCCAACCTAGTGCATGCTTGTGCTAATATGTGTGTTGTATTTAAAAATATTCATTAATTTGTTGATTTTGAAATCATCTATGAATGTTTGAATCACTTACAACAACCTAGAAATCATTAAATAGCACATATTATAGCAACATTCTTAGAGCATAACATCAACATACATCATCATAGGTCCATTACACACTTGTTGTCCTCAATCCTTGTACCAAAATTGTTGAATCAATCCAACTATGAATCTAAGTAAAGAGAATGTGACCCTTGTTATTCAATAGATACCCCTAACATATTTGTAAACATTACCGGCCCTTACTAAAATTCAAATAAGTGAATTCCAACAATCACTTTTGTACTAATTCATTTCTACTAGCAAAACTTCAAGTATACATTCATTTTTGCACTCATAGAAATTAGTTCTGCAAGTATAGATATAAACTAAAGCAAACTACATCAATTTGTAGGATTTGAGATAGTCATTTGAACAAGCCCTAAAAATTCAACATTGTGCAAAATTGATTCATAGCATTCTTTGCATCATTTTCCCAACATTTAAATTCATTTAATTTAATATTTTATATTTAGTCTAACTCATTTATCTAAATTAGTTGCTAGTTAATTGCTTTAATTATGCAATTAACCTATATTATCGTATGTAAGGGGCATATTTCCCCTTACATTATATGGTGAATCACTCATCTCTCTCTCGCGCCCTCATGGGTATTCATCCTTAGGGAACTTTTCAATCTTTTATTTTGTCCAATTTTATAGATTTGAACATAATTTATATTGTTGTATTTTTCTATCTATCTTTGTGCCACAACAAACATTGGGAGTCACTCCACTACAAATCTCTAGTACCTTCATCCTAGGTTCATCATGACTCGTCACAATTGAGTATGGCATAGAAAACTAGACACAAAAAATTGGCTCACAAAAATTAACTAGGATCTCAAAATGATCCTTACGAAAATCCATGGGGGGGGTCATCTATTCCCCCAATCAAAAACATACAAAAACATGAGAATTCAAAATTTTATAATCAAATTTACATGCAAACTACATTAATGGAGCTTAAATTTTTCCATTTTCATAAAACTCAAAATTTCAAAAAATGAAAGGTGCCCTTTTGATTCAAATATGCACAACACTTAATTCATGCAATAAAATTCAAATTCTAAGCATTTTTTTTTTAAATGGAATGGTGAGGGCACAAAATTGCATTTTTACAAAATTTTAAATAAAGTTAAACTACTCTAAATTCTTTCAAATTTGAAACTAAGAGGGAATTCCTATGCTCCCTTAAGGGTGAACATGGCATCCAATGAAAGAACACAACCAAAACAATGAAGATAATGAAGATTTACCTCAAATTGAAAACACACAAAATTGATGTGAACCTACAAAATTCCCCCAACTTGTAGAGGATGAGAAAACACACACTAAAGCAATCCTTTAGCAATCCCAATCCAATCCATAATCCAAGCTTTCACAATTTGCTCAAAATCTCCCAAAATTTAAATTTTCTCAAAAGAGGGTTTTGGAGCAATTTTCCTTCATGAAAATAAAAGTAAATAATTCAAAAATGACTAACTTCTTTTCCTTTTGTTCTATTTTTCTCTTTTTCTTAATTTCTAATTTTCTCATTTTTTTCCAAAATTCTATTTAACAAAATAAATATTCAACAATTAATTCATTTATAAGATATTTAACCAATGATTAAATCAAATATAAATAGGCATTCCCAACCCAAGGAAAATTTTACAATTTAAGTAACTTACTTTATTTTCATTTTTCCCCTTTTTTCCCAAAACATGAGAATGTTTCAATAGACAACACATGCAATTATTTCATTCCTAAAGTTTCATTTATGAAAAATGAGGAAATTAAACCACTAAATTAATTCAAACATTTACTAGTAACTCACAATAGAGATTCAATCACCTCTAATTCATATTTGAGTTAATATAGGGTCAAACATGACACATAGCATACTCAACTCAAGTACAATTGGGAAATAAAAAAAGGGAGCACACTGTGACATCTTTGAAATAACCACCATTAGGGAGTAACTCAAACCTATGTAGCCAGGTGGAGAAATAACTCTATACTTGTAACCACTTAATACACATGGCAAGCACGTACCTTCTCAATGTATATAATAGGCAAAGCATAGCATAATCACCTAGTAGGGTACACATCGTATAAAATATATAATCATGAAATTACAATATCAATTCAAATTACATTTATTGAGATCATTAATTCATTACATCTATGATTCTATCATAGAAAGAAAAACATGAGCATCTTAAGAAACATAGAAATAACGAAACACATCAAGTCCTCATAAGGAACTTGGCACAATGCCACACATGCATTTCAATGCTTGCTCTTGGAATCATGCACAAAGCATGGATAAAGTACACCTAGTACTTTATCCTTCAAACACAATGAACCTCACAAGGTCCTCCCTCTAGAACCTCACCAAGTCTAGGCCTAAAAAACACAACACACACATCTCAAAAGCTACACAAGCTAAGTGAACACTTTGCCACTAGGTGTGTAACCTCATCAAAGATCACTACACCCCCTTCACCAATTGCAACTCCAACTAAAGGTCAAGTACCAACTACATGGTCCAACTAACATCCAATAACAAATTCCTACTCTAGAACTACCACAAATTCTAGGAAACTCCATCTAGCTACTAAGTCAACCACTTGGAAAAGCACAGAAGCTTACAAACCTTAAAACTCCACAAGACTAACAACCACAAGGTTGCACTTTATATGGTATCTCTCAAGACCAAGGTTGTGAACCATAGATTTTTGGGTAGGGATTATAGGCTACTCTTGCACTCTTAGGATGTTTCACCTAAAAGGAGAGAGATAAACCCCACACAAAAGATCTAGCTAGGTTCACTCAAATTAGGAGATGTATGATGCAATTAAGACTAAATGAGATGATTTTAATGCAACTAAAATAAGTAATTGATTGATTATGAATGCAAAACTAATGAAATATGCAATACTTTAAAACATAGTGTGATATGCAAAAAGATGAAATAAATATAATAAATGCAAAATAGGAACTATGCACCTGAAAGAGGTTGTATTCAACAAGTTTGCAACATATTCTTCAATGATTTTCAAGCCTTCAAAGTACCTAAATCTGCAAACACACAAAGAAAGAAAGAGAAATGTTGAATGTTATGGGATAGGGGTTTGCCTTGGTCAAACCCCTTTTAGGTAATTAAACCAAATGAAGAAATAAGATGAAGCATGAACATGAAATAATGGAATTAGTACCTTGCCATGATGATGGATCTTGAATTGTTGCAACAATGGATGAAAATTCTTGCTCTTGAATGCTTTAGAATTGAGCTTGAATGCTATCTTGAATGCTTGATTCTTGCTTGCTTGACTTGATGATATGAATGAATGATGAGTGAATTTCTTGGATTGCTTGGATAATGGATGGATGAAAGGTCTCCTTTTATAGAGGAGAGTTAAGAATAAGGATCATGATCAAGGGCCAAGATTAAATTAGAAAATAGCAATCCAAAGGGGTGGAGGTTCCATTTAGGAGAAGAGAACAATTAGATAAAAAAACTTGAGGAGGTGGAAGATAAGATTTTGAAACTTTTGAAGGGTTGTGGAGGTTGTTTAATAAAAGATATTTTAATTTAGGTGGCCAAAATAGAAGAAATAAATAAAATATTATTTTATTTATTTTAAAAGAAAGGTGGGAACAAATAATTAAATAATTAAAAATAATTATTTAATTATAGATGAAAGGTGTGGTGTTAAACATTAAATAATTAAAAATAATTATTTAATGGAGAGGGAAGGAATAATTAAAATAATTAAAATAATTATTTAATTAGGGAGATAAAGAAAGGATAAATAATTATAGAGAGAAAAGGCTAGTGAATAATTAAATAATTAAAATAATTATTTAATTATAGAAGAAGAGGGAAAAACAAACTTTTGATTTAAAATAATATTTGATTCAAAAGTGGGGGAAAAGGACAAAATATTAAATAATTAAAAATAATTATTTAATATTGGAGAGAAAGTGGGAAATAATTAATATTTATTTAATTATAGAAGAAAAGGGTAATGAATAATTAAATAATTTA
>VDFB02078146.1:0-104710 GCA_007258455.2 Sequoia sempervirens
AATATATATGAAAATCACTCAGCAAATACTGAGAGGGGGGGTGAATCAGTATTTGAAACTTTTAAAATCTTAAAACCAAGAAACCATAGAATCAAAAATCAAACCATTATAAGCAACATGAAACCACATGAAAGAGTTGAACACCAGGATTACGTGGAAAACTCTTTCGGGCAAAAAACCACAACAAAATTTTGCTTTTATTTAACTTTAAAGAGGGCACCAACCCTGTTACAAATAGTGAACACCAACCCACCAAGAGCACCAACTCTTCTTCAAACTGCTGAAGCACCAACTCCAGCATGAGCACCAACTCACAAAACAACTGAAGCTCCAACCCCAGTGACTGAAGCACCAACTCCAGATTTCGTAAAATAGATAATGCTATTGAACAAATTTTAATAGTGCCTACACATGTACTGTGAGGCGCACAATAACAAACCTTCTGAAACTAAAAACCTTTTTCATCAACTCTCAATACCTTCACACTTGATCTTCTACAGTCAAAAATTCTCCTCTCAATACTCCAACACAAAAAAGACTACAGATTTTGAAGAAACCGTCCTCTTTATGAGTAATCAAATCATACTGCAATCAGAAACAACGCCATGATAATCAATATCTCTCCCTACAATCCATCTCATCTCTCGTAATAGTCAACACTCACAAACTAAGTGTTGCAGCACCACCACCTAAAATCTCCAAAAAAAAACTCTCTTTTTCTACGCTCTTCCCTGTCTATCATATTTTTATTGTTCGAGCACAACATACAAAATTAACTGCAGCCGCATGGTTAGTAATTTTTTTATAAAACACAGAAAGCACGTCTTTAGGTAATCATCAACATCTTAAAAATAGAGACGCCAATAATAATACGAGCTCTTAAAAATTAAAGAAGCGCCTTCAGGAGGATTGCAATACTTGATCAAAAGCACGTCTTTCAAATGCCACCTGGAGTCTAAACAGAATGACCAACAGAGAAAGTCATTTCTCTATACTTTTCTCACAACTTGAACATGCACCCGCTTATAGGAGCCATCACAAAAAGGTAGAATAATATTCGATGCCACAAATAGATCATCCACCTTTACAAAAAAACGTCTCTCAACAAAAAGACCCTGTCACATAATGTCCTCTTAATGAGCCGCCAGGTATACACTTAAAGACTGACGCTCGAAATTAAAGTCGTCCATCTTAACTCCACTAATAGATCAATATGCAGCATTAGATGCCATATTCTGAAACAAGTCAATATCAATTAGAAAGGCCTGTCACACTCTTCAAAAATAGTCGATGCACTTATTTCTTTTTGAACCATTCACAAAAGAAATCCGTCACTGAAGGGAGCCGCCATACATTCTTTAGACCATTTAAAAATTTCTAACGCACCATGATGGTAGAAATCGTCCCAAAAAATTGACACAAAACAAGTCTACACAAGCCGCCACCATAAAAACATCTTCATCCATAAATAGACGCCATAGAATGCAAAGGCACCAAACATTCCAATAAAAGTCATCGCCAGAGTTAAGAAATTTGTCAGGAAAAATATTGAGATGCCTTCATAAAGAGATTCTCTTGAAATAACTTGTCCGTCAAAGTATATAGCCCAGCATAAAAATAGAATAGTCTGTAATAGTTAAATCCCCAGGCTAAAGTCTTTTGAAAATTCAAATGGTGACATGGCTCTCTAAAAACATCCCAGCTGTTAGAAATTAAAATACCACCTCATGCATACTGAAGACAAAATCTAAAGCCATTTGGAAGCATGATTGAGCGCAGGATTAGTAGCTGGGCTAAAAAAGAGAGAAAAAGGGCTGAGGGGCAAGCTGGTTTTAGGCCCAAACATTCCACTATTGACCATGGAGTTACCCTTAGATTCTTGATTGAGAAAATTTGGGATGTTCAAGGCGATGAAGCTTATTGCTGCTTTGTTGACTTTAAAAAAGCCTTTGACACGGTTCCACGGGGTAAGTTATGGAAGAGAATGGAGGATTTGGGAGTTCCGCATGAGCTTAGGGCAGTTGTTCATAGGCTCTACGAGCAGGTTAGAGCTAAAATCAAAACCAATGATGGTATGTCGGAATGCTTTGGCAGCGATGTTGGTGTCAAGCAAGGTTGCCCACTTTCCCCAACATTATTTGGGCTTTACATCGATAAGTTGGAAGAATGGTTAGACAAGGTTGGTGGGAAAGGAATTCATTTGGCCAACTTTGTAATAAAATTGCTCTTATATGCTGATGATCTCATATTAATTGCTAAAATTGCGCTTGATTTGAGAAAGCATTTGAAGGCTCTTGAAACGTTTTGTCAAGAGGTTGGGATGCAAGTGAACACTAGCAAAACCAAAATAATGATCTTCTCACTGCGAAGAAAAAAACAGCAAATTGAATTTCTCTTTGAAAGGAGGCCGTTGGAAATAGTGGACGAGTACAAGTACCTTGGGCTTGATTTTCACAACAAACTCAACTGGGAAACATGTAGAGCAAAAAGAATTCAGGGAGGCTGGAAAGTGCTATACTCTTTGCAAAATAGATGTAGAAATGCTGAATTATGGGATTGGAAAACTAAAAGAACACTTTTTGGTCTTCTTGTCACTCCGCTGATTCTATATGGGTGTGAAATTTGGGCAGCAATATGTCAGATCAGAAATGGAGACAAGTGTAAAGAATACAAAAACATCTAATTATAAGCAGCCTCAAGCTTAAGACTGCAGTGCCTTATGAGATTTTATTGGCGGAGACTAGTACTTTTCCCTTGGAGGCCTCGGCGATAATCCGGTTATTAAGCTACCTAAAGAAGGTTCAAAATATGGAGAGTCGTCGCTGGCCTAAGCTAATCGTGAAAGAAGAGCTAACTAGAAGAAAGAACACCTGGATGAAACAAAATATCAAATCAATGAAAAAGTGGGATGTTAAGATGCATGAGTGCCCAAACACAAATGAAGAAATAAAAATATATGTGAGAAAAATTTAAATATGCTATATGGATGAAAAAAATAGGGCATAGTAGAAAGGATTATTATATCAAAGAATTCAATCCCACGAGGGACCATGAAGAAAAGGCCTATATAGGAGCGAATATCAAATGGAAAGCAAAAATGTTGATAGCTCAATTGCGTACTAGTTCACACCATCTTAGGTGTGAAACGGGTAGGTGGGTGGTTCCTAAAGAGGAATGGGAAAATAGAAAATGTCAATTTTGTAACATGGGTATGTTGGAGATGGAATGGCATTTCATCATGAAGTGCTCAGCGTATAAAGACATCCGGGCTAGTTATGGGGACACCGTGCAAGTCGATAATTTAAATACCCTGTTTGAAGAATCAAGGTTAGACAAAACTGCAAACTTCATCATCAAAATCCACTGCAGAAGGCTAATCTCGAACGGAGTTTGCAAACTGTCTAGGGCCTTTCTGTGGGTGGCTCTTGTGCTGCTCTTGGGTTCCATAGGCTTCGTTGGCCTTGTGGACGTCATTAAAAAATTTCATTTCATTTCATTTCAATTGAACCTCAAGGAAAAATTGGACTTTTCAAAGCTGACACCTCCTGCTGACACAAGAGCTGACATTGCATAAGACAAAAAGAGCCTCCATAAAAAGAATCGAACCTCAAATAAAAATTAGACTTTTCAGGTTCACATAGGACAAATAAACGCCACCTCATTAACAAGGATGACTTTTCTTTATAGAATAGACTTCCCATCATAGGCTGAAGGTGATCGGGCCCCACACAAGAAAGACTTGGCATAGTTTTGGACTATTCAAGCAGCTGGATGATTTGGCACTTGTTTGGACTTATTCAAACAGCTAATGAAATAAGGAATGATTAGGCACAAAGGAATACAAGTAAGCAAGCAGCCAGCTAAAACACACATCGAACCAGCTGAAGTAGATACTCAAGTAGCTCAAACAGATAGGCAACCTGGTCAAGCAGCTCAATTGAAACTAATGAATAATCGGCAGCTCAATGTAACTGGTTTGACATCAATGACCAAAAACTTCATTTATATATATATATATATATATATATATGTTATAACTATTTGTGGGTTTCAATATCTATTTAAGTTGGTCATATAGATGTATATACATATATAAGTATATATACATTTATATACACACACACACATATATATATATATGTATATCAGTATATATATATAATCACTATTTGTGGGTTTTAATATCTATTTAAGTTGGTTATATAGATGTATATGTATATATACATTTATATACACATATATACATATATATGTGTATGCATCTATACATATATATGTATATAAATATACATATATACATACAAATATACATACATATATACATATATATTTGTTATCACTATTTGTGGGTTTCAATATCTATTTAAGTTGGTTATCAGGTTTGTATGTTAATGTCTACAAGCTTGGAGTAAGAAATGGACCCAAACAATACCCCATGCAACCACAAAAATTTGTGACTTGTTTCTTCATTGCGTGCTATTCTTCTTCATAATAGGTCTATCATGGAAGGAGCTACATTTGCCCCACACATACTGCACACAATCGCATGAAACTGCATTGGTCAAGCAGGTTCTTGAGATGATCCACACATGTTGTAGGTCTTTGCTTAAGTCGTTTAATACCATGCCAAAGAAAAGAAAGCATTATTCCACACACATTGCTAATAGATTCATCAAAGGAAAGATGCTTGGTTAAATCTCCTGAAAGGTTAAGGGAACTCTTCAAAAGCACTTTGTGTTTTCCTATGTGCACAATTCTTGTTGGGAATAGGTGCTCATGTGTAAAAGTCTTTTCACTTGTTAACCTATGCCTTTCCAAGTGGATTTTCATAAGAGGGACTCTTTGCAATCAAACCCACTTATCTGCATAAATTTTTTGAGTGAGTTTTTCAAACACTTGCGTGAATGAGAATCCAACTCAAAACCTGCTTAATTGTTGTTGTCAACTCATCTGATGACCAATGTTGTCAAACGTGCCTCAGTGGAAATTGGACCTGCTTCTTGCAGTAACTGATTTTGTGCAACCCACCTTTCCAGAGGGCCAATGTCGTTAGTTGTTAGGGTTTGCATAACCTGGCAGCCAATTGTTTTGGTTGTCTGCAAACTTACAGAAGATTAGAAGTCATCACTATCAAATTTGTAATGTTGTAACTTCATCAAAAAAGGGCATAAGCTCATTAGAGTCATCAGTCTTTGGACCTTGGCTGATGAACAGTATATTTTAAGACTTTCTTGAAGCCAAGCAGTATGCAACATATCCTAGAGGATGATTAGCATAGACAATGAATTTAATTGGTTCGTGTAACTAGTGGCTGGTCAGAGGTAAGACCTCTCCAATATCTGCAATAGATTCTAGTAATGAATAAAGCTTCCTTTTCCATTTTGTGTGTATGTCTACTTAACTGTGGTATAAAGTTAGGCAGCCCTTTTGTGGGCTCCCCTTACCCTGACTGCATCACATTATCATCTTCTAATTATAATGTGTTAGTGGTTAAAATGAAGGTTTACCAGGAATTAAAAGCCAAAAGAAAGAATTTAATGGTGAAGACTAACCTGTATTATAGTTGATTCCCCCATAAGTGTAAATATATCAATAACATATCCCAAGACTTGATCAGGAAGAAGCTTTGCAATGGTAGTCAGTAACGACAAAGAATGATTACGCGTCGTGGAATCTTTTGCAATATTCACACATTGAACAACTAATTCGACGTTAAAGCTCTTAGAAATGTCAACCTGGGAAGAGAGACAAAGCAGTTAACAGCAGACGAGAACAAAAATAGATTCCATGCTATCAAATTTAGCACAAAAAAACAAAATAGAACTCACAATTCATTATTAAATAGATGGTGGTTCAAAAGAAGCAAGTCAAATGAACAGTGTTTACAATTTCATGATTAAATTTGCAACCAAAAGTCATCGTTACCTTCAAAGAGGTTTCCATCAGTAAGGAATTGCTTAAGCTTTCCAGTACTGTCATTACCATCTGCTGCAGGTAATTCATCTGATGTGATTTATCATCATTTCCAGCAGACCTTGTTTCTTGCTTGTCCTTTATAATTTTATCAAGAAGCCTGAATAAAGGTTCAATGACTGCAGCCCTAAAAGATACAATTCCAACATGAATAGCATGATATTAGAGACAAAAAGAAATCAATTAGCTAGTTCATTTAAGAGGAACACTCAGATTACACCTCAATTATTGCTCAACATCAACGGAATATCTACCACCCATTCTACGTAAATCAGATCAAAATCAATAACCTGTTTTGGAGATCTTTCTTCCAAACCAAGAAGTCCAATAATGCACCAACAAAGTTCAAATGTTGTGCCTCTGTAAGCAACAGTTGATTGCCTTCCTCCATTTTCCTCTTCTTCTGTTTTTTTTGACGACTATGAATGCCGTCACCTTGTGCTAGAACCATGGCTAGATGCTTTGCTACTGTAGTACCATTCACCTGTTGAATCAAGTGATACTGCCATTTTGTAAGTTACATTTAAATGTGATTAAGGACCAACCCTCAAGAAATTGAGGATTGCATTTCTAATAAGAAGAATAAAGTAATTATATTCATGACCAATGAATAGAATTTACAGCAAAAAACTTAACAGGCATATAGATCAGCCATATTGGATAGCAAACCTAAAAACCATTCCTAGACTACCTATCACATCATCTCTGCCAGTAAACCTATGCATGTCTAAAAATTCAACACCCAACTGCTCGCATTCTAGGGCTGTATATTTATGAATATCCTAATCACAATAGAAGTTTTCAAAACAAAATGCCAGGAAGGAGAAGAAAGACGAACATTAATTCTCTGTAACGCATCAAGAAGTGCATTGTGAATACTTCCAACATCACTATTGAATAGAAGAATTAAACGTTGAAATATTTGATCCTGTCCAACAAAAAGCATGCCATTAGAATCTGACAACCATGAACTATATGTTACCCCTAATTATTTTGAGATTGCACTTACAAATACCATTATCAAAGAACCTTTTCTAGAAGCTTTGCTGTCAATTAATCAATAGCTATGCCAGTTATCTAACATAAAATAACAAATGATGCATGATTCCCAAAAAGAAATCAGATATAACATCATTACATGTTGCAATATCTCTTTCCAATATTCAACAGTTACTGTGCGAAGGGCAAATTCCTTACATAGTGATTGGACAAAAGCATTAAGAAGTAGATTGCAACAAAGAAAAACAAGTCATCAAGCCAAATAAATCAAGGATATCTTTTTACTAGAAAAGGTGATACAAATAAAAACAAAAATGGAAAACCCTTTGTGATCAGTTAGGAAATCAAATTTATCTCCAATGCCCAAAATAAACTCTTAATAACCTTTTAAGTGCTTAACCCCAATGTGCAAGGATGTACTAGAACATGCTTTCTCATATCTTACAATGTTCCAGAGCACATGTTTGTGCATCCTTAGGAGATATGCATTATTTTGCCTTAAAAGAAGTCTTGAATGCTAAATTGAGCTAGGTTAATGAATTTGTCTATGAAGGCCCCCATACCTGGCCCAAACAATGGAAACTACAGTTTCACAAAGAGGGAATTCCTCATCCAGAACCATGTCTTTTTGTTAAGAATAAGATCTAGATCTGTTTTGGATTCAAAAAAATCACCACAAAACCCCCTACACTTAGGGATATAATTCTAACCCTCTTTCCATAAATAGCTTCTAGTTGCTAGACATTCATCTGAGCATCTCAAAAACACTAGGCCAGAAGTAGTTAAATTTACATCTGCGCATCCATTTTTCACAAAGTAGATTTATCCTTCCAAACTGTCCTCTCCAAATTCTAAAAGAGGGGACTGCTCTGAGCAATTTAAAGGAGCTGGATTCACAGATTGACGAGAACCCTTCCCATGCACTATCCATCAAAAACTATGTAGTTGTTGCATCTGGAAATTCAAATCAAAATATGGCAACATTCGATTAGTGTAGTTTTCTCCACCTTTACAATAAGTATGATTTGAGTAAAACATGCAAACTTTGCTATCTCCTGGAAATTCATTACATAGGGAACGTGTGGAGATGAATTTCATAATCTCCAGCTCCTATTAGGATAAAAGGGAAATTACATGTTAGCTATTAGTATTGATATTACTTTTGGATTACAAAATTATATATACATAAACCTAAATAGTAGTCTTTAAAAGTAATATTTATTTAATATAATCCTCACTCCAAGTATTAAAATGGAAATGTTGTTTAAAAGTCTTTATGGCCACTTGGCAATATTTACGAATGGGCTAAGGTCATTCCATGTGCTTCCCAAAGCTATTCATTAAATATATTTATGCCTGGCAGCCATAAAATCAACCGGAAGGCTGAGCATTACCATAGAAAAGAGAACATAGGGTGTGCTGTCCACAACTATGACATAAATTTTTTATGGAAAATAGAGAATGTGGAGCACTGGCATAACCTATGTTTGGGAATTGTTTCAGACCAAGAATCAAAGAAATTGATATTATGCTATCTCTGTTGTCATTAAAAATAAATTATGGAACATTTATAGAGGTATTTTTTTCTCTACCTAGCACGTGGGATTAAGACCACACCACATATACACTTTGTTGGTATTATTCTTGGGAAAAAAAAAAAGAGGAAAAACTATGATGAAATGGGGCGTAACAGTTTAGAATGATTATCTCAAAATCCTCACTTGACTAGGGCACTGGATAATCCTCTGGAGGTATGTTACTTTGGTATTTTTCCTTCTATAGAAATTGGAAAAGAAGTAAATGCAGGCAGTTTTAGATTTTTGGCATTGTAGAAAGGGATAAAACCTACAAATTTAGCTTAATAATAGGTTGTAGTGCTCACCAAAACCCTCCATACCTAGATATCATACCATTGTTCAAAATAAAGATAACTGTTTAAAGATGGAATGTGAATGTTATGGTGCCAAATATGGCACTGCAGAAATATGCCCACTTCTATTGAAAAGTCCAAGGAAAAATGCAAGAATTAAATACTGGGAAAAATAGAAAATGTAGCTCTCAACTCTGCAAACTCATTGTATATTTAGTTTTCTTTACTCCATGAAATCAAAATGAGAATTACAGTCACACATAAAGAAAATGGGACCGCTGTATGCACTTGCAAAGAAATATTATGATAAAAGATGACAAGTATAAACAGCCAACTCCTCAGATTTATACCAGAACATTTGTTTTATTCTATTATGCACTATAGGACAAACTGTGTGCCCTATAAATACATTGGATAGACAACATAGAGGTCTTGGTAACCTCATAGAATCATCTAGAGCTGAATAAGCCATTAGATTCATATAGAGCTGAGCAAGCCATTCTAGATAATGCATGACTATAAAAAATTTAGGCAAGTAAATTATAGGTCAAATGATTATATATAAATACTCATATCTAACTAATACTGATCCACACATATGAGTGTAGATGTATATGCAGTTCATTTATGCACTTGTATGTTCATGTATAGGTATAATACAAATACACCCATAGTGTGTAAATAGGTATCAAGTTATATAGGAGTCATAATATAGATAGGAATTACTATCCGGCACTTCCACTGAGTTTATGCATGGGAATTGGAATTATTTATTTTCTTGCAAAGGAAAATATGATAGGAGAGTGATAACATTGGGTCTTATAATTGTCCCATAACATACAGGGGTGGTGTTGAATTATGATATTAGTGATTCTTTATCTTGCATTTATTTTATTTTCTTCCTAACCTGCAATATCATACACAAATTAGAATTCCAAGACCCTGCAGATTAAATGCATAAAACTATTGACACCTAACACATTATAACATCATTATTTGATTTCAGAGAAAGAGAATTATGCTTGAATAGTATGACATAGAGTACAATACTTGCAAGTTATTTATAAACTACCCAATGCATGGATCGGTGCTATTGCGGTAATTAGAAAATACTTCACCAAGTTGTTTGTTTGATCCATTAAATTAATAAATAGTAATTGGTTGAATTCTTCTACCACATTAATGTTAAAGAACTGGGCACTTGGGATGCATGGTTGCTTGTATAAGCAATAGGTAGGTGGTGCAGACAGGAATTAGGGGTCCTATGGGACTACCAATTCCAGCAGCAAATAACTCTACACAATGCTCTCCAATATCTACAACTCAATTTGCACATTGAAACTCACATTCACAAGCAACATTATAAAGTTTCAGATCACCAATTTCATTATGCAAATAAAAGCTACAGGCAAGATTGGATTTTATTGAATTCATTTGCAGAAAATTCATTGAATAACTACAATACTACAGCCATCAAACAGCCACAACACTTCGACATATTGTTTTATTACCCCCTCTGTACACACTTCTCTGTATTATCACTCAACTACAAATCTCCAACACAAAACTAATCTCTCCTCAGACTGGCAAACCCCTCTTTCACATTGCATTTCTCTTTTATCTTGTTTCCTTACTCCAGCACTAACAGTCACCCCAAAAATATCAACCAATGCCTATATAAAGGAATTTATTTGCTAGAAAAATAAAATATATTTATGATTTCCATCTGCTCACGCCCAGCCACTTATACACTGGAAAATTTATGTAAAATTGGTTTTTTGTTAAGTCACAAAACCACAACAAAGCTGCTGTTCTCCCTTTACATGAGTCGACCCTCTTTTTCTCACATCCATGTACTGGAAAACCATGCTTTAATTCACATTTTTAGCTTTCAAAAATGCAAATCAGCAACTCCCAAGTAGGCTGCGTGGGAATTTGATCAGCAATATAATTAAAATTGCAACAGCCAAAACAAATCCACGACCCCCTTAATGTTTCGACCCCCCTTTCAAAAGATATCATGCGCAAACTCCCAAAGGAATATCATTGATTTGTTTGTTTAAAACAGCCACCTATCACTTGGGCCCACGCCATGTTTGAAAGAGGGCGACTGTCCAAAACAAGAGAAAATCAATGCCTAAACCCATCTGCCCCATCGTGGATCTTCATGCCAAGCAAATTACATTCTTAAATGTCAATACATTGACTCTGCTGGGCGCCCAATTCATTCCTTCGAACCTGCAGCTAAAACATTCACCTCAGGAAATACAGTCATCAAAATAAGGCGTTGTGGTTTGCATAAGGGAATTAAATAAGTTTTGTTTTGAATAAAATTTGAATATGGAGAGATCATGGGAATATCAATTTATTCCAACAAATGTTTGCAATAGAACAATAATCATGAACACACTGCCAAAGCACAACCAAACCACAGACGAAGAACAAACCAAAACCAAATTGATCATTTTTTGGGCGATGCAGGATTGCAATTATGCCCGGGTGCTCCTGCATTTGTTAGTAGCATCATATAGCAAAGATATTCATGCATCCCAATCATGGTTAGCTAGACCCTTCGCGATGGATTAAGCTTCTCCTATGGGGTAGCACAAGGAAGCTTTTGGTAGGGTGGAAAGTCATCTCAATGATACTCTCTCTCTTTTGAGGTTGCAAAGGAAGATTTTACAAAGAGAATCCAATTGTGAAGACCAGGTCACAATGCAATTTGTACTTCTTTTTTATATAATTAATGTGATATGTCCAAGGTATTATCAGAATATTACTCATTGTTGAAATGAGAATTGTTATAGTTGGATAACTTCATTTTGCACTTTTGTACTACTGACATTATGAAATATCTATTCTACTATCAGATGAAAATAGTGATGTTTGTTAGCTAGGATGAGGTTATGGTATTGAATATGTATAACTGAGGCCTCAATATGAGAATGAAAATATTGTAGTGCTTAAGTTTTTAGACTAGCATTTTGTTCATTATCATTTTTTAGCCCATTTCTACTTGTTAATGTACCTAAATGATGGTTAGATGTTACAAAATGGCTTAACACACACTACCAGAGTGCTTCTGTAGCTTAGGCAAAAAAACAAATTTGAATGAAAATGAAAATGCAACAGGGGTTCGGGTTTCTGTCAAGTGAAGTGCAAGTAGGAAGATGCAGCAAATTGAGGTCATGGTGGAGGTGGAAAAAAGCTTTGGAAGTGAAATTAGGAAGGAGGCGAGAAATGGAAGTGCCAGTGAAGGAAGTTCATTAGGAGGTCAAAACTAAACCTAAGTGCAATAGGCAAGAAAAGTGTGGCAAAGTGAAGCAATATGTGGGAGGTGAAGTTCAAATGGGATGGGAAATTTCCACCTAAAGGATGAGGGGAGGTGAAATAAGGATGAAATCAAGAAGATGTCAAACATAGGGGCAAGAAAATGGCTAAGGTATGAAAGGGCTTGCAGGAATTTGTTGACGAAGTGTGTTGTAGAAACTACACTTGGAGGTGAAAATCCCACCAACAGCCATAAACACTAAAATAACACCTAGAACCAATTATTTTAGATTTTAAATTGTTCTAAGACACTAGGCACTCACATGGAGAAAACAGAGAACGACACAAATGCAATTTTCACCAAGGGAGACCCATGTAAGAATTCTAAGATTAGCTATAAATGGGGACGAAGTATAGTCAAAACACACAAAAGTAAAGGGGCCTCGAGCAAAATTTTGAGGGCAAAATTGGGTCCCAACAAGGAGAAAATCTACTTGTTAGGTGCCAATGGTAATCTTGGCATTTGTATTATTAATTGCATAGTACAAGAAGATAGTTATAGTTCAAATATTATTCATATCCTCCTTGTTTTCACTATGAGATGAATTGTACGAACATTCCTTCACCTTACCAAGTGCTTTATGTCCACAACTTGTATAACAACCTCCTCTTTCCTTCTCTCTCACTTTTGTGTACTACCAAGCTTTACTCCTGTGCACTAGACTAGCCTAGCCCAACCATCCAAACATTAAAATTTCAGCACAAACTTCTACCTTTCAATTTCAAACAATGTTCGTCAAAAATGCCACTAATCAAGTAAAACCATTGCATTCATTTCCAAAACCACCAAGTTGATTCCATTTCAGCCTCTGTCAATTCTATTACCACCTCTTGTAAAAAAGACCAATGTAACCATAAAGCAGAATCATTTTTGTCCACTAATGATTACAAATTCAAACCCTCAAAACTAATGGCTTTGACTATGACAAAACATCAAATATTTTTCATCCTTTTCAAAACAATTTAGTCTACTTATCTTTGATTGCAAGTAAACCATTTCAAATCAATTTAGTCATCTTTGATTGCAAGGATAGTCTCTCTTTCATAAGTATTAGATCACTAGAAGGTTTTACAAGCACTAGGAAATAAAACTTGTTGACTCCAACTTAGTCTATCTTGGTCAAGAATTAAGGTCAAACAAGCTACTTTAGTAGAAGTCACAACACTTATTGGAGGCAACCAACATAGTACATTTAATGTTTCTTATCAAAGGAGTCTACTAGCAGTCATCTACCAAGCATATGGCTTCTTTCTTGGATCTTCTAAGCTAGTTGGACTTGTAAGAATATTGTCATTGATGTCAAAGCAAATGAACGAGATGTTTGTCATTGATGTCAAAAGAAATCTATGTCAAGGCATATGGGAGATTGTTGGTATGTTCATTAAAGATGAAATGAATGTCACGGTGATTTAATACATGACATTAATAGATGCAAAGAGCAAATTGAGAAAGTGGATGGAAACCATTATAATTGTTGGCCAAGATCTAGTCTACTTGGATATTTAAAGATCAAAGAACAAAGCCAATAATATCTAAGGCAATGCCCAAACATATTCTGTAATATTCCCTTCTCAGTAGCCACTCCGGAGGATCATTTAGCCTTTGGTATTCCCAGAGGCTAAAGGAGAAATAAGGGAATAACAATTAAATTAATTATTTATAAAATTATCTCAATAAATTAAAATCAAAAAGATGACTTTATTTTTAATTAATTTAATTAAAGTGACTAAATAAAATAATAAATTATAAAGTCACTTTGGGAATAAAATAATAGTTTAGAAGCTTCTTGGAGGATCTTTCTAGAAGATCAAAAAGTTCTTTATAAGGAGCTGTGAGCTAGCCATTTGAGCATGTCTTGGATTATACTTCTGATTTCAGTTTGGAGAGAGCTTGAAGACTTTGCTTGTTTGAGGGTTTGAAGACTCTAGGATACGAGTTTCGGTTGTGAAAGATCAACCCTAGCTGGAGGTTATGGAGGAGGTCAAATCAGATTTCCTACAGGGGCGATTATAGCAAATTTAATGGTATTTAACCAAATTTGGGGCACAAGGACTCGATCTCACTTGAAGAAGGCATTGAGGATATTAGAACATCACTTTCAGCTACAACTACAGCGATTCTTCATTGACAGCCAATTACACTTGTGAAAATCGTGGCTTTTGCTTACCTCCCAGGCACACCATCACTTCGCAATTATCAGTTACCAGCAGTTCGAATAAGGAGGTTTATGGAGAGATCAAAGTTTGAAGGAAGCAAATCGAAATTAGAGGAAGTCGTCTTGCTTGTCAAGGACGAGTTTTGCTGCTGCAAGTTCAACCTCAAGAATGTCTAGACGCAGCTATGATAGAGATCATTGACGTCCTTCCAGGTTGGATCATTATCATTTGATTGTAATTCAGACTTTATGTATTGCTGGTCAGTGATCATTTCAAGACGTGTAAGGAAGCAATAAGCACTTGTATAGTTATTGGCAATATTTTGTAACAATCTCATGTCAGACTTACAGTCCATCTTGAGTTGCATGACAATTGTTCAATAAAATTTCCATTTACAGTCTTAGTACATCCTAGGTGATTTATGATTGCATTTCATTTCAGCCTTCGCATTGAAAAGTTTTGGAAATCAGAATTGAAGTAAAGGAGCATTGCATTTCATATCAAGTTGAGCATTTGAATAATAGCTATCATGCTGCAAGTTCCAATATACTTTCAGTCAATTACATTTTTAGTAGCTGGTTACTCAAGCTAGAGTCTATTCATGCATGCCTTTGTCATCATATAAGAAAAAGTTAAAAGAAATATCATCCACATGTTGAAAGAATATTACAAGACAAGTGTTTGACGAAATGCCAAACCACTCAAACTGAAAATTTTAGAGCAGAATTAGCAAGGGTCTTTACAATGGTATTAGAGCTAGCTTCCTACCACCCTGTGAAGTTAGAAGAAGATCGTGTTGAAATCCTGGAGCAGCAGGAGCTGGTTGCATTATTTGGAGCTAGGACGGGCAAGTATTGATGGTGGCAGCAAGGAAACTAGAGCAAGCAAAACAACAAGGCAGAATTTCAAGCAGCCGTATTAGGGCTAGAGATGGGGAAAAATTAAATCTTCATAATGTCCACTTAGAAGGGGACTCCCAAAACTTCATTAATGCAATTTGAAAAAATCATACCCCATGCTCAAAATTAAGCAAATGCTTGGCGATGATTGACACCTGTCTAAAAAGATCTAAATATTTCAAGATCTCTCAAGTATACAAGGAAGGTAACATGATGGTGGACGAGGCAGCAAACATGGCAATTCACATGGGCATGAAAGTTGCAATGCTAGACTTGGAAGCTAAGTGTGTAATGTCCCCCTTTTCAGCGTGATCTTGTTTGTAGAGTGTTAGCCTATTTCTTGGACCCTTGTGGGCTAACTGGATTGGTTAGAGGGTCAATGGTATCTTCTGGAGAGTTTGGTCGTTCTCATTTTTCGTGTTCTGGGATTGGCTCATTGCAGGCCTTGGCAGTACAGGAGTTGTCTGCTTCTGACGGCACTGAATTCTGCTGAGTTTTGGGGAAGTTAGGCTTACTTAAGTGATTTAAGTTATTATTTAACTTAAAGTATTTTTATAAAGTCAAATTGACTTTATTATTTTTATATCACTTAAATAAGTCTAAAGTGAGTGATTTTAAATAATATCATTTAATCACTTAAGGAGGGGGCCAAAAATTAAAGTCAAAACTATGGAAAGGGACTTGAGGTTATTTCAAAATATTTAAATGACCTAAAATACAGCCTCTTCTTGAAAATGCATACCTTTTTCTATATAAGGGTTTTAGGCAATGAGAAACTCATCTATTTGAATATTTCAACTTTGTCTTGGAGGTTTTCCCTTTGCTTTCATCCTGTGATCAGGTTTGCAGCAAATCCACCATTGGAGAACGAAATCCCTTCAGTGTGAGCACTTGTGAGGCTGTGAGAGATCAGCGGAATTGGTGCAGATTTAGAGAGCTTCATTTCAGAAGTTCTGCAGTGCTTCAACAGATTTTTGTAGTGTTCTTCATCAGAAACAGAGGGTTTATTGGTTGGTGTTCTTCCTTCTTCATGGCAGGCATCATAGCTACTTGGGCGCACCTTCTAAGATGTTGCAAATAAGGTTTTTTTGGCTTTTCTTGGAGAAACATCTTCTTTTCTGAGGATCTCTCTTCATGATCTTGGGCGCCCTACCTATACTTCTCTTTGGCTTCAGTTTCAGACTAAACTTTGCAATCTGTAACTTTCTACTCCAGTTTTTGTCAATTCTTCACTATTTTGATCGGATTTCTTATTTAAAAAATCTGGAGGCTTTCGGGTATGTTTGTATGTTTTAAATCCATTGTTGATGATAATAAACACCTTCTACAATTTTAGTTTGATTAAATTTGCACGAGTTTTCATTCTGTGAGCTTTTATATGATGTGCCCCTTCTCTTCTGTCTACAAAATTTCTCTAAAAAACTAAAAAACACAAATAGACTTAAGAAAAAGACAAGGGTTTGAGCAGTGAGCTAGCAAGGCTCATCACAGTGGTATCAGAGCATTCAAAAATCATTGTCAAGTGCCAAAAACCAAAAACACAGCAATCAAAAGTTTATATCAGCATATATCAGCTTTACATGACAAGTGTTTGACAAAATTCCCAAGGCAGAAATTGAAAGGTTTTGAGTCTATATTAGCAAGGCTCATCACAAAGTGGCACGTGTTCCACAAAGCCAACTATGGCAGATCACGGATCCATGCAGGCACTTAAATGCGGGAGGACAAATGGAAATCATTACCCCTCAAGGCAAGAAGTGGAGAAGTAATGATGTTCGAATGGAAACTATTGCAACTAGGACTCAACACAACCATATGTAGTATTTCGCAAAGCCAAAATGGATACCACGATATGTCTGAAGGTGAAAAAGAGACAAATGGCTTTCTTGGGCGAGCTTTCGGAGAGGCGGTTGATGGTGGTCTTTAAGTCCAATTGTGGGGTGGTGATGTATGCGATAAGACTAGTCTTGGAGGTCCCATTGAGGATGATGAGCCAATTGACCTTGATGAGATTGATCTAGAGTCTGAGTGGATTGCTAGTGATGATGACTTTGAGCCTAAGGATTTTGAGATCCTAGAGGCCAACTTGGATAGTCATCTAGTTAAACGACTTAGGAGAGGCTCAGAACTAGGAGCTTCATCATCAGAACTTGCAGCCCTCTAGCATAGCTCTATTTGTAGTAGCAAGAGTCATTGGCTAAGCAATCCTATTTAACCCCAGCTTTGGTCTATCAAGCTATCGAACAGAGGTAGGTTTGGATGTTTATTGTCAAACGCTCATTTGGGTGAGACTGATTGGCTGCCTATTACATTTTTAGGGGCCTTTCTTCTATAGTCGTGACTGCCAAAATATCCATTTTGTAGGAGACTCACATCTGCTTTGGGCCCAACTATGCCCATATAAGCCATGCCTAGACACTTTTAATTGCGCGCTCTTCAACTACAAACTAATATTGCATTTCGACCAATGATGGGTATTTTTTATAATAAAAATTATCAAAAACCCTAACAAAAACACATTTCAAAGATATTTTTTAATCCCTACAAATTTATGGCAAATGTTTATGGTTTTATAAATTTTTCTAATGTTCACCAAATTTTGAACTTCATAGCAAAAATTCGATAAACCCTACGACATAGGTTTTCCCCCTTACACATGCAATGATGTTCTCAAATTTGCAATTCACTAAAAAAAATTCTAGTTTTTCACCATATTACATTTTCAAATAGTGTAACAATTTTGAAAATGAAGGATATGATTCCAATTTTTATTCATAGACAATTTTGGAGTGGTCCCAAATCTCTTTAGCGCTCATTGTTGTTCCAATGTGAGGTTGTACCTCACTAAAAACACTGAACATGATGATCAACTTGGCCTTCCACTTGACCTTATGAAATTTTCTCTGATCGTCTCTAACTTGTATAGTATGGTGATTGTTCCAAAAACAATATTCCACAAATCTTCAAACTCTAACTTGAGTTTGGACTTTGCTTTTCCAGGCTGAATAATTGTCACCTCTCAATGCATGAGAGACCAGAGTCACTAATTTCAAGGCATTTGAAGCCATTATTTCTAAATGTGAGGGATCCATATCCTTTCAAAAGGTTGATTCTCCTTATTTCTTGCTGACAATTTAATTAGGTGTTAGGTAGAATAATTTGTCATGATAGCTTAGCCCATAAATACAAATTAGAGACACCAATTATATGAAGGTGGTTTGATGTTTTGTTTCACTTTTTGTGAAGAGACAGATTTTTGCTGCAAATTTCTTTCCCATAGTCAGCCGAGAAGTTTGGTGCTTTCTTCTAGCAAATGACTTTTCTTCATTTTTTGTTATGTTACATCATGTAGGGTTTTACATTTATTTCTCCTTCAGATTGTTGGAAGTTTGTGTTGCCATTGATGTCAACAAATCTTTGTTGTTGCATTGATGCCAACTTATGGCGATGCTTTGATTGGTTGCATTATGTTGTCATTAGTAGTATCACTAATGTCAACCTCTAATGTTGCTTTGATGAGCATTGTTTGTGGATGTTCAACATCTTGTGTGGTTGAGATGATAAGAGGAGTGTTGCAGATGTTGAGATGGTGTTTGTGGTGCTTGGTTTCCAAGTGCTTTTGAAAAAGTTTGAATAAAAGAGGAGATAGTGTCGTAAAGAGTGTTCAGTGTGGCAGAATGGTGTTTAGTGTTTTGCTCCGCATTTTTTCATGGTTGAAGATCTACTTGTGTGGTTCAGATATGTTGATCAAAGGTGTTCTGAGGTGTTATATCCAGAGTTTCATGTTTTGGATCATTCAATAGAAGAAATTGTGTTCACCCGTATGTGAATTGTGATGCAGTGTTGTCTAGGAGAAATGGTTTTGCTCCACATTTCTCCGGGTTGTGGTTTCTGGTTTTGTGGATCTAGGAGTGTGCTTATATTTCTCATATCTATCTTCAATCTAAGTTGTTTGTGTTTTGGTGTTTCGCAAGGTTGGATTCATTTGTTATAGTGTGTAGAAGGTTAATTGGGTGTACAAAATGACTATGTTCTTCAAGTGTATGATGTTGCGAAGGATTTGTTGGATTTCAAGGTGTTGATGGAATATTCCAAATTATGTTTAAGTGTTGTGTGTGATCCATGAGTCATCTTTGGATTTGAAGAAGCATGTACTTAAATGGTTAATGGTGTTAACATAGGTTCAGACGACCTTGGGTGTTTACACTAATTGTGGATATGCTTCGATGTTTGTGGAAGAGTGGTATTGCGTGTATATGTGGATTTAGGTCCAAGTTAAGCTGTAATGTGGTCTGCCTTCATTCCTCTCCACCGCAAGAATGTTTTGGTTCCGACCTAATTTGAATTTACACGTTTGAGGTGCATAGCCGACCTTGTAGATTGTTTTTCGAGGTTGAGGATGGTATATATGTCTGATGAATTGATGGGGGAAGAAAGTGTAAGGTGTGTGGTGCGAAGTGTTGAGATGTAAAGTGCGAAATACAGTGTGAGCTTTAATGCCTAAGACTACTAAAAGTAGTGAGCAGAAGGTGTCTACATTCTACAGAGAGAGTGCAAATGTTTTAGTGAAGTAGTGGTGGATCTTTTTTGTTCCTCTGAGATGGATTTCTCATTGTAACAATCTTCTATCTTCTTCTTTCTAATCTAGCAATGAGCCATTGGCAGTAAGCCCTTCTTTCTTTTGGGCAGTGAGCCTATTGTATTCGGTATTGCAATTACTTTATATTGTGAGCTAATTCTCATTGTGGTTTTTCCCTTCTTGGGTTGTCCATGTAAATTTGGTGTTCTCATGTGTATGGATGTGTTTACATTATTGTTTCTCATGTTTATATTCTGTTAATGCATGAAGGGTTTAATGGTTGTTAAGGATTTAAGGATTAATGCAGATCTGAATTTTAATGAGGGTTTTGATGTTTTAATGTACAACTGATTCATTCCCCCCCTCCTCTCAGTTGTCTTGTGCATTCAACACAGATAAACACAGCAATTATTCTAGGCAGCAAACAATAGTTTGATTTATATTTTTAAAATTCACAACAACATGATCGATACTGCAATGTCATAAACACCTTTATCCCATCTTAGAATCACATGCTAGCATTCCTTTAATACCAGTGCCTATATTTTTAGCATTGCTGTCTTCTACTCTTCATATACAGACTTTCACACCTGATCCTCACAACATCAACGCTTTTTCTAGTTTTCTATGAATCAAAGCACAAGATTAAAATGATTGTTCTGATAACATGATGGATTTGGGAGCATCATTGAGTATTCTTTTATTCAGAAAAGGAAGATTAAATACAATGAGAATGTTGTTGGTTAAGACCACACTGACCAACTAAAAGCTACCATTTTATTAAAATAAATAATAAAAAGTATGATTAATATTAATAAAATGAAGTAATATAATATTATTTATTTATGTTGACGTGTTGTGGCTAGGAAAAAATAGGAATGCAAACAGAGGATACATATAAATCTCATCAAATCCTAGATGTAGTATTTGAAAACAAAAATTGCATAGAGAAAGGGACAGGTGACAAAGCAGGTGGATTTCTGTCCCATGGAATATATGTCAATTTCAGCTTCCTTTTCACGGAATGTTGACTACATGTGAGTGTTTTGAGAATCATTTGACTATCAATTGTGATTCAAATAACTCTTTAATTTGTTGTTGATACTATTCCAGTATGCCTGGCATTTTCAATCCAGTTATTGATCTCGTTATTAATTGAGGTCACAAGATTAGTACACAACTCTTTAATCTGGATTGCTTCATTGTCCATCCAATATTTGTAGCTGAGCATTGGTAATCTTCCCAGCTTGCTCTCTTTTCTTCTTGATTCATTTTCTATTTTCAGCTCTCTGCTTTAATATTTTCAAACAACTTAAATATAATGCAAACATGTATAATAACTAGACAAAAATTGATATATCAAGAGATGAAAGGGGTGACTTATATACCACTGATAAACACATAAAGGAAGCTCTCGAGAAGCAAGAGAAAAAAAAACTTCTGAGTACTCAATGCTAGACATTACCTGCATTGTAATATCCTGAGAATGATAAAACATTGAGCTTAAACTTTCCAAAACTAAAATGCATGGTCTTGTTCCAGCATCATCTTCATGAGAAACACCTTCTACCTATAAAATAAGCAGAAACAAAAATCAGAACATTTTTATGAGTAGAATACCTCAAGAGAACTATCAGAATAAAAAGAAGAATAGCCTTAAAAAAATGAGGCATTAGTGGAACGGCATATATAATTACTCACAAACAATGCATCAAATAGTGGCTCTAGATCATCTCTACTGCACGGTTTTGCTAAGCTTGTTGAAGAGGTCAAATGCACCATATAAGTCTGCACATATTTTTATATAAAATCGATAAAAAAATCTATATGGCAATGAATAGACAGTGTATGCACCATCCGCAAGCATATACAGGGACTACAAAACTAGAATTGTAAAGCAAGACAAAGCATATAATTATACATGTATGGGATCAACTGTGACATAGTAACATAAAGATTAAAAGGCTTTAAAAATATAAAGAGAATATCAAATATAAGCAAATACTATTTCCCAGTCTGTAAATACCTTTAGTAGTACACACAGTAGCTGAATGTCATCATGTGACAATTTATCCTGGGATATATCACATCTAAGATGGAAACCTCTTCGTCGTAAAAGAAGATCCAATAGAAACACCTTTGTTTCTGCCACTTGCCTAGATATATGTCCTGCTCCTTGAAGTGCGGATAGTATTGTCCACTAATGAAACAGAATCTAGAATTAGTGTTTTGACATTAAGAAATAATCAGCAACAATGAAAAAGAAAATTTAATAGATCTCAACCTCTCTAGACCAATGCATGTTAAAGCCACAGTTAAACTCCCAGTTCCAAAGCCAAAAAAGTCTCTAGAATGCGATGATTTAATGGTGGATCAAATACTAAAGCATAGACTTGAACTTATTGGCAAGTCTGCAAGCTATCCCATTAAACAAAGGAGTTTGGGAAAATCACGCATTAAAATGAAAGGATTTTGGACTTCTAGTTTGATGAAATACCAAAACAATATCGACATAATACAAGATTCAATCAACGGAAAAGAGATCTAACGTTCACTTTGTATGAGTATCTTGGTAAGGATACAAACAATTAGGACATACCATTGTGTAATTGACACATGTTTTATTTTCCACAGAATAAGGAAGAAGTTTTATAAAGTATGAGAATAACTGTCAATCGAATTAAGTCTGATGTCCCAAATAGAATCACTTGTTGAGGTGGATTCAAGGGTTGATCAAATACTAAAACATAGACTTGAACTTATTGGCAAGTCTGCAGGCTATCCCATTAAAGAAAAGAGTCTGGGAAAATCACTGATTAATATTAAGGGATTTTGAACTTTTAGTTTGATGAAATACCAAAACAATATCAACATAATGCAGGATTCAATCAACAGAAACGAGATATAGCTTTTACTTTGTATGAGTACCTTAGTAAGGATACAAGCAATTGGGACATACCATGGTGTCACTGACACATGTTTTATTTTCCACAAAATTAGGAAGAAGTCTTTTAAAGTATGAGAGCAACTGTCAATTGAATTAATTCTGATGTCTCAAAGAGAATCACGTATTGACATGATCATTCAATTTGTTAATAGTAAAGCAAACATACATTTCAGGAGAATGAATTTGTTATATCAAACAACCATTCAGTTGTCAAACTGATTGAATGGCAAATTAAATAAAAAATGAAGATAAGTGGAGACATCAACTGTAACATAGATTTTAATTATTCCTAAATAGTAAGCATATAGGTAAAGGATGAGCAGTCAACTAGTGTCAGTTCACATATCAAAAATGAAGATTGAAATCATTCTAGTTTAACATGTGATTCAATTCTATGATTTTGGAGAAGATAAGAGAAAATGTCTCCATGATTTAACTGAAAAGCATGCATGATTAGAGGAACTGGGAAAGATACATAAAAAGCATGGCATAATGTGTGTGGGTATTAGGATAGAGGAGAGGCTACAATTAAATAATAAATCACATTTGGGATGGCTACCGTATTTCAAGAACTTGGTGCAAATTCCAAACCGTAACATGCACTTCTATTTCTCAGAAATTATGGTTGATTCCCATTATGGACTGCAAATTTAGTTATCTTGGAGTTTCTAGGATTACAGACTCATACCCTGACTCTTAGCATATAGAGACATCTCCAGACATCAGGAGACTTCAAATGAAGTTTCTCTCCATCTCTATATGTCTCCTATAAGCATCCCTCCAAAATCAGGAAAATTCCTATAAAGGTTCTTAAGATATATTATATAAATTACACTTCATTTTCCTTCAGTGCTGACATGTGCTTGGAAAAAGCTAAAAGACCTACACAAACACACTAATAAACTTGTAATCTTCTATTTCTTTACATAAAAACTTACATGTTTTTTTGTACTAGAAAAATTCCTTATTAAATCCCAAAAAGGTAAGAGTAAAAAGAGAAAAAGTAATATGGCTTAAGATGTGTACAAGGATTCCCATTCAAGGGAGAAGAGAAAAAATATTCAGTAGCAAGAAAAGGAAATGAAAGCAAGGACAGTCATAAGGTGAGAAAAAAGAAATGGGGCCCTCCCTGAAAGGCTTATATCAAACTGAATTTTGATGGAGTATCTAGAAGTGATATAGGTATGGTAAGGGGATGTTTTGTGCTATGAAACTCAGAAGGTGCTTTTGTGTATGGCAGTTCTCTGTTTTCTGGCTTTAAAACTAATAATGGAGTAGTATAGGAAACATAAATTCCTGACCTGTCAGTAGTGACTTCTCTCAAAATGCAAAAGTTAGTGGTACAAGAGGGCTCAATGTTTGTTGTTCAAGCTATAAGCAAAGATAAATGCCTAAATTGGAAACTAAATCTACCTTTGTGGATATCAATTTTAGGTATTGTGAAAGGTCATTGAATGCAGCAAGAGATCACCTGGCAAATGCAGCATTGGATCAAGAACCTTTAACGCATTTGTATAGTCATTTTCTGCACTCTTGAAAAGACTTGAACAGCATGACAAGATTCATCCCCTGTGATGGTTGTACTTATAGTTGAACTATGTTATATCTCCTTATTGATTTGTTAGAGGTGATTTATTAAGGCTAATTATTCATGATCATATACTTTTTTCTAAGCTGCCAAGAGTCATTGTTGTCAATGGAGTTGATAGATACACTTGCTGGCCGAAATTGTTTAACCTGTCAAGCATGAGTACTAGACTTGATAGTTGCATGGGATTCTTCAAATCTTGGGAAGAAATCATCATTCTTCTTCAAGTCAAAGAGGAACCTTTGATGAAATGTCTGCTCACTTTGCTAGTTTCAAGGTGGAAATCTGGCACTTGTGGTTGGTGAGATATGCACATCTTATTGTTGGAAATATTGTCATTGATGTCAAAAGGAATATAGGAAATAGATGTTGTCATTGATGACAAAGGACAAGTCCAAAGTCAGGAGATGGCTAAATTATTATGCAAGTCTTGTACCAAATTTATGGCACCATTATCGAGATATCATTGAGCAAGGAAGAGATAATTAATTTGCAAAAATGATGGTTTATTTTCTACACGGGCCGATCCATGTCTAGCACCTTTTGGAAGAGATTAAAAATGCAAAATGAAAAATTGGGATGAACCCCCTCATAGAGTCGCCCCATTTGTGAGTTAAAATTGCAAATAATATTAATTTAGAAGATGGTCGAACTCCCTTGTTTGGTGCACCCACCTTGGGCATGCAAAAATTAAAATAAATAAAAAATTATTTGATTATATTTGGGACAACCCCCTTTGGAGGGGTCACCTCTCTTTGAAGGGGTAATAGTGGTATAAAAGGGAGATGTGGAGGGAAGTTTTTGAAAAAAGATATATAAGAAAATCAATCAAGTATTTAAGCAGATCTACAGCAGAGAAATTGAAGTCTAATTCAGATTTATATCTGAATATATGAAGAGAATGCTAATGTTATTTGATCCATAACTTTAGAGTAAATTTGTAAGGGAGAATAAGAGGAGATCTAAGGAAAATATAAGATCAGATCTGAAAGTGAATAAGAGCAGATTTGAGAAAAGTGCAGATTTGAAAGTATCTTTGTGATCAGATTTGAAGTAAGACATTGGCATAGATTTGATCAGATTTGTGAAAGAAGAGTGTGCAGCATTTGAATCAATTTCTGAAGGAAAATGTATGATTGTGGATCTGATTTGTGAAAGAATGTTTTACCTCATTCAAAGTCAGAGTTGTTGATCAGATTTGTGAGGGAAAGCATATCTGCTCCACGGGGACGTGTCCCCTATGTTTTTTGCCCGTTTCCCGTACCGGGTACGAAACGGGGACGCGGGGACTGCTAGGAAACGTCCCCTGGCAGTCCCCTTTTGGCCTCCAAGTACCCAGTACTTACCGGGGACTTTTTGCTCATTGGCAGGGGACGTAGGGTACGGCTAGGCGTACCCGAAACGGCCCAGCCTTCCCTTGTCCGTACTGAGTACAGCTAGCCGTACCCTACGGCCCAGCAAAAAATCAGACACCGTTTTAAAAAAAAATAAAGTTTTTTAAATTAAAAAAAAGGTATGGGGGGGGGCCACAAGGGACACCCCATGCCACTTAACCTAATTTGTGCCTTATATGTGGCCTAAAATGAGAAAAGCAACTCATTTTTACTTCTTTCCTTGTGAAGTGAAGCATAGCAAAAGGAGAGCAGCTGAGCGAAGGAGAGAACAACAGTTTGAAGAGGAGCTTAAGGCATCATTTCCAACATATTAGAGGTATGTTTTTCATCTTTGTTTTGTATTTGCTATTTGTTTTTAATTTTTGCAAGATTTTTTTTAGTTTTTTTTTTAAGTTTTTCAACACATAGGAAAGGCATTTAGTGTTTACTTCTTTTTTTTTTGAACTTGCAGCTCTTTGAAATCAGAAACTTCATAAAAATTTAGAAAACAACCATGAGTAGCAGCAGTGATAGTGAAAGTGAGGATATTGAAATCCAAATGCAAGAAAGAACTCAAACTCAAAGAACAAGAAATAGACATAGAGATAGTGCAACTGCAAACATTGGGGGGTGTTCAGAGAGTGGGAGTGGAGTAGGGTCAGCAAGTTCAAACCCATTTGAATGTCCATCTGAAATCCTCAAAAAATGGGCAAAAGGCCCATTTAACCCCAAAAAACCTCTACTACAATTTGCAACAAGAGTTGATAAAGAGAAGAAAAAAAATTCGGGGGGTAGTAGAGTATGGGAGTGTCATTTGTGCCACAAACAATATAGGGGCAGCTATACGAGAGTTTATTGCCATCTTTTGTGGATTGGTGGTCAAGGGGTGAAAGGGTGTAGAAAAATAACCCAACAACAAAAAATTGAGGCAACTAGATTGCATATGGAGGGGGAGGCATTAAGTAAAGGGGTTTCAGTTGAGAGTTTGCAGCCTAGTATGGGAATGCCTACACCATCAGTAGATGTTGCTTCAGCTTCTCTCTCATGTGGGGGAGGATTCTACTAGAGGAAAGAAAAGGAGTATGGATGTTGCTGATATGTTCAATGTTACAGTAAGAGATGGGGCTGATTCCTCTATTGCCAAGTTCTTTTATGCTAATGCCATACCATTTCATGTCTCACGTTCACCATATTTTAAACAAATGTGCAAAGATATTGTAGTTGCTGGTCCCTCATATGTTCCACCTAGAGAAACTAAGTTACGCACCACCCTTCTTGATAAAGAGTACTCCAAGGTGAGTATTTTGATGGAGGATATGAAACAAACATTGTTGACAGATGGCTGCTCCATAATCATGGATGGGTGGACTGATATCAAACATCGGCCACTCATCAATCTTATTGTCACTAGTACAGCAGGCTCTTATTTTTTTAGAGCTGTAGATTGTTCGGGCAAAAGGAAGGATGCAACCTTCCAATTTCAGATTTTGAGAGATGCTATAGAGGAGGTTGGAGCCTCTAATGTTGTGCAGGTATGATTTAATTTGATTTTCTTTCTTTCTTATTTTTTATTTTGATTTTCTTATTAGTTATTTAAAATTTTGATATCTATATTATTATTCTATACTAATCTAGTAATCTCATATCAAATTGATGATATGCCATTGCCAGGTAGTGACCGATTCAGCCCGTGTGTGTAAATTAGCTGGATTGATGGTGGAGAGTGCTTATAAGCACATTTTTTGGACCCCTTGTTGCGTGCATGCATTGAACAATACCTTGAAGGACATTGGGAAGATAGATTGGGTGAAGGCAGCGGTTGCAGAGGCTAGAGAGGTGCAAATGTTCATTTGCAACCATCAGACTTCACTTGCTTTGTTTAGAACATTTTCGAGGAAGGAATTCCTCAAGCCCGTGGAGACTAGATATGCTAGCTACTTCATTTTATTGGAGAGGATGCTTGAGGTCCAAGAGGCTCTACAATTAATGATGGTCAATGTAGAGTGGGGTAGATGGCAAGAGTCAAGCACAACGGAGGGAAAAAGGGTGAAACAAAAAATCCTTGATGATGACTGGTGGCCCACAATGAGGTAAGAAAATTGGCATTGCTGATTTTATTATTTATTTGAATTATTAAATTTTATTATTGCTGATTTTCGTTTTATTATTTAATATTTATAGGCTAACAGCCTAGCCGATTTTAATTTTTGTAACTTGTTTGCACTTGCAGATATGTATGCTCCTTCATCCAGCCTATTGTGCAAGTGATTAGATATGTTGATATTGACTCTCCTAGCCTTGGAGAGATTTATGAGACCTTTGATAGTATGCTTGGACAGGTCAAGCAAGCAATTTATAGCAAGGACCCTTCTCTGGCATTTTATGAGGAGCATCTTAGGCCCATTGTGACGCGACGATGGGACATTATGAACACCCTGCTTCATATGGCAGCCTATGCTCTCAATCCAAAATGGCATGCACCGAGGCCTGGGAGAGTGGCTCCATCTCATGATGAAGAGGTGAAAGAAGGCTTCATGAAGGCCCTTACAAAAATGTATACTTCAGAGGAATCTACCATACTTCGCACACAATGGCTTGCATTTGCCAATCTTCGTGGTCCAACCTTCGGTAAACCAGAGGTGAGGATGGATAGAGCTACATTGGCTCAAACCGACCCTATTGGATGGTGGACATGGCATGGGAAGGATGCACCAGAGTTGAGATTACTTGTCGTTCGCCTTCTTTCACAGGTTGCTAGTTCCTCTACTGCAGAGAGGAATTGGTCCACATATAGCTTCATCCAATCAGTCAAGAGGAACTGCCTTACCTCTAGACGATCGGAGAAGTTGGTGGCAGTACACAGTGCTTTGCGGTTACAGGATCGCCAGTCTAGTGAGTATCGTCAGACTCCAGCCTTACATTGGGATGTTAATCCCGAAGATGCTATGCAGATTGAGGAGGAGGATGCACAAGAGGGATTGGTTGTTGTTCCATTGGTTGAGGCAGATACTTCTATTGACATGGACACTGACACTGACTTAGACTCGAGCTCTAATGGCGAGGGCAATGCTGATTTAGACCTACCTTTTGATGATTAGGGACCATGGACAGCGATATATTTTCTTAGTTTTATGTTTATCATGTCATTTCATAGTTGAGACTTGGAGCCTTTGGGCATTTTGGTTATAATTATCAGACTTTTATATGATATGTATGCACATTTATAATGAAAAGCATTTGAACTTTGTTAATTTGTTTTTCAATTCTCATGTGAAATCTCAATTCAAGTCTAATGATATGTATTAAGCTTATACGATGTCTAGAATGAATGCTTTATCAATGTTATGCTATGAACATTTGAAATTTCTCTATATTTTTAAAAATTTCCCTATTTTTTTGTCAACCGTACCTGCCGTCCCCTAAAAAATGACCCAAATTACCCCCGTACCGAAAACTCATCTCGCCGTACCGGGTACTCCCCGTCCCCGATACCCCGTGGAGCATAGCATACCTGAAGACATCATCCATTGAAGAATTTGGAGGCTGGTGCCTATCAAAGAAGAGATTGGTGTCTCTTGCTGAGTTGATGCTCAGTTGTGGAGATTGAAGTCTCCAACAGGTTGGGACCTACAAATTCTATAAGTGGGGATTGGTGTCTCCAATGGGTTGGTGCCTAGAAAAGAAGTTTGTAAGAAAAGAAGGTTGGAGCCTACGAAAAAGGTCTATATAGATATAAGCAATATTTTGTTGTGGTTTTCTCCCACAAGGGTTTCCACGTAAATAATGTGTTCTTGCATTCTTAATTGCTAGATCTTTCATATGTGTTATTGTTGTGGATGATTAAGTTTTAAAGTATTACCATTGTGGTTGATTAAGTTTTAAAGTATTACCTTTCTCAAAGAACACATGCTTTCTTGAAAGGAAATTAAGATAGTGTTAGTGAGTTCCTAGATAGACATGCACAAAGGTAGTTTTTGTGTGTGAATTGAGATTCTAAGAGCATAAGTCATATGCACTTGAATATTTGGTGGCTATCATCCTTGGATAGTGTCTTCCATAGACTAAACTCATATGCACTTAAGGAATTGGTGGTTATCAGGACAGTTTAGTTGACCTATTTTAATATTTTCCGTAAGACCCTGAGATAGTTTAAAGGGGAAAATTAATAAAATATAAAAGTTGTCCAAAAAGGAAAATTAAATGACAAATTATATTTAATTATTCAAAAAGGTCATAGTTACCGGGAGACGCGTCTCCGGTACCAAAGACGTCTCTGGAGACGCCTCCTGCCGCCTGGAGACTTCTGCCGGAGTTTTCGAAGTACCCTGTCGTCTCCTATTGCAAAAAATGACGTCTCCCGCAAAAAAAAAGCCTAAAATGTAAACTATGATTATGAAATATGAAGTATGAACTCTTTGACTCTTTCACGCAATGACATTTGTGTATTTAAAGTTAATGTTCATTGTTAAACTTTACTACTGCTCTTGTTTTGAAAGTTCAATGTCATCATATTTTCTATAAATTATTAATTTTTTATATTTTTAATTTTTATTTATATTAAAAAAATGGCGTCTCCAAGTACCCCGTCTCCTATTTTGAAAAAAAAGCCGTACTGGTACCAGTACCAGTCTCCCATACCAGTACCAGTACCAGTCTCGCGGCAACTATGAAAAAGGTGTTTTAAGTGTAGATAAAGTGTCGCTAGGGTCAAAGTGCTGAAAAGTGGTCATCAGGACACATATATTATTTTACTAAAAAAAATAACACAAAAGCAAAAATGAATTTTTGCAAAAAGAGTAGCAAACTGGGCAAAAAATACTTTTTTCCTAAAACAGATATGAAAAAGTTATAAAATAGGAGAATTTTCCAAAAAGACTATACATTCTTTTGGGAGTTATTTCTTTTCTCAAGAATGAACACACATTCATCTTCTCCATTTCCCAAGGACAGAAATCCTTCAAAAATTTGAAAGCTTCGATGACAAAAACCCTCTTTGTTTTCTATGCAATCTCATCCAAGGATTGTTCATGGGCTTATTCCAACATTGTCTCAGTGCTTCAATTTGGGTGTGAGGTTTAAAGTGTTTATTTCAATTATTGGCTTCCAGATTTGATATGATTATTTTTAGAATCTGCAGAATGATTTTCTATTATTATAGATACATAATCTCAATTGTTGTTGAAGAAGCTAATCCCAATATTTGAGGTTGTACAGTTTGTTCCTTACTATGGAGTTTCAATGATATTTAATGTTGAGGAGGAGGATTTGAGTGTTGGCGCCTAGCTATTTTCATTCCAACTTTATCAATGGCTATCATTGCTGCTGTACTGTTTTGGTTTCTCCTTTATTTCAGGCTGTGCAAGCCTCTACCAAACCATACCAGCAAAAGATTAGATTGCAGGTATCTAGGGGCAGTTTGGGATCAATATAGGGGCTGCATACCTTGTCTAGCCCAACCGCCAATATGGGAAGTGTAATTTTTCAATGTGAGTGTTGTTGTTCATTCATTTTTTTGCCCATGGACTGTACACCAGTTGAACCATGCCTTCTAAGTATGCAGCCCATCATTTTTATTTCCAATTGCCTTTGGTTATTAATCTTCATCATTTTCAGGCAATTTCAATTAACAAGCAAAAATACAAATTTATTTCTTGTAATTTTCTAGTTGGCTGCAAAGTGTTTGGTAAAATCCTCATTTCTATAATAATGAAAACTCTGTCTAAGTTCAGTTCAAATATGTTTGTAAATGAACATCAATCATTATTGTAATAATCCAAAAGGTATTCTGTCAGATTCTTTCTTTTCCAAGTACTTCCATTGTAAAAGATCCTTGACAGTAGTATTAGCAGATCCCATTTCACTTTTCTATTTTACTCCACCTTGCACGGCGTAAATCAGAATCAAGTGGATCAATCCATCATTTTGACATTGATGCAACTTTGTTTGCACTCACCATCAACTGATTTGGCTAGAGAAATACTATGATTGTTTTAAATATGTAAGTTGGTCTGATTGCCACCAACACTTCTAATTACCTTTCCTTTGTTCTCATTCTTACCCCATATGCTCTCACCTTGCCCATTCTGGGAATTGGGTGATCAAAAAGAGTAGAATTAAGTTGATTGCAAAAAAATTATTGGGATTTGAGCTAACACCCAATAGGGTTTATTACATAGAGGTGTTTACAGTAGCAAAGAACTTGGCAAAACAAAATTGTAAGAGAAGATTCAGCATCCACACAACTATAGGAGGGCAAAAAGGAGTCAATCTTGTTGAAAAGAGAAATTGGCATTTTGTGGACATATTATTGTGCTATGGGCAAGGCAATGGCAAGTTTTTATGTTTCTCATGACATTGGCAGTTCAAGGTAAGCAATGGTTATACAATCCCAATATTCTATAGTGTTTCAATCCACAGGGCACAACATAGACAAGAGATTAGCAACAGAGTTCAATTCTCAGCTTTGGTGAGTCCATCTCACTTATAACTAGAACATGGTGGCACACAAGGTGATGTTAAATTAGTGGAATAGATGTTTGAGCCTATAATGATAGAGCCTGTGAGCAACATGAAATGGGGAGTGGTTTAGGTTATCAAATTGTTGTGTTGTGCTATGTTTTGCTTGGGGCTATAGTAGTAAGATGGTTGCTTCTGGTACTGATTAGTTTCTTTCTTTTGATGGTTTATCTATGTGTAGGTGACTAGCTTTAATCGGGTTTTTGATTGCCACAAGGAATACTATTATGTTAATCTTTAAGCCATTATGTAAGTGCCTCTTATATTGCAAGATCAACATCTATATGTATGTTTTTACAAGCTTTGTAAGAGTGAGGATCCCAATGGAACCCCTCTGAATGACCTTTAAAAAAGAAAAAGATATGTACAAAGATTGAAATTTTGTCAACTAATTGAAAAAATAGTCATCTTTGATGACCCCAATACAATGTTTTTAAAAATAATGGCATTCCTCTCCTAGTTTGTTTGACATCTCCGAGTGATTAAGATTTAAAATAAATTTTTATATCATGACAAATATCAGTATATATATTTAATCTTTACTTTCATTGATATCTATTTCAAATTTTCAATACTTTAAAATGTCGATTTTTTTTAATTTTGAGCATTTTAATATTTTACATTATTAAAATATAATTATATGATTACATATATATGGTTGCCATCACCAAGTACCCATCTCGAAACTTTTTTAAAAACCTTTTATACAAGCAAGGATTCAGGAATGTGAAAAAGTTTCATTAATATAGAAAATATTAATCAACAACACATTGGAAACCACATATTAGAGCATGTTTCAATAAGTTTTCAGTCATCCAAATAAAACTAACAATGAAGAAAAAATAAATATATGCAATCATGAAAAGGAAAAGGATCAATCACACTCTATGATTTACCTTAGCATAGGTTGGAAATTCAAGTGCATTTCTCAAAATAAACAATAGAATTCCTTCCTTTGTACTTTCGTCAAACCTGTCAATAATTTAATTAGTAGACCATATAACTAGTTGATAACCTCAGCTCAAAACTTTCCAAAAAAGACAGCACGCTTAAAATCAACAGAAGAAGCATTCTTAACCAAAGGCCTATTGCCTGAGATAAATTAAGATACATATATGTGTAACACGCATGTCCATCAATCTAGATTCTAAACATTTGGAATTGCATGTTGCAGATGGCATCAAAAAAATTAAGAAATGGTAAGTCTAGTACGATTAATAGTAATGAATAAACTAAGATGAGTGTAATAATAATTATTGGGTACAGCCCTAACAATTTTGGCTCAAATAAATAGAATGACAATTACATAAACTACACATTTTAAGGTTCAAATGGTGTCAAAAAAATCACAGGAAAAGGGTTCTCAAAATAAGAAGCCATTAACTGTAGTAGGCTACATATTGCACTTGAGAATTAGCATTCTCAAAGAATAATACATCAGAAAATTCTGCAATCCAAGGAGAATTACCTTAAATCATCAAAGTCAGATTCTTTAAGATAATTAAAAATAATCCTCTCTTCCTAGTTACAAGGTGGGATCAGTGCTTCAAATCAAATGGGACAGCTTATGTATTGCAAGGTGTGTGACAGTTTATAAAGATGTACATTTCAACCCCAGTGTTGCATTCATCCATGAGTTTCAAATCCCAATCTTCTGAATGGACAAATCATTGAATAGAAATTTACCCAATATGGCTATTGTTTTCTTTTGATGTCTTCAATGTTCAAACATTGTGCTAAAACTTGTAAATAGTTCTATATAATACTCATAATTATGTTACCTTAAAAGATAAATGCAGGAATGGTTTCTTGGAAAAAACAAATTTAATAACGCAATCTAAATACATAGAAAGTAAACCCAGAAAGAACTGTTAACTAGTCTAAATACACAGAAAGTAAACTAAGAAATGATTCTAAGAGCAGATATGCATATATTTTATTTTGTCATTTTGAAATACACACACTCAGGAAACAGTAGAACACACTTATACTACTCACTGACACTAATCTCTCTGCATAATCCTTGCTGCTACCTGCTACTTCTGAAAACCTAAGAATGACCTCGCTGTTGCCTTGCACTGCTAATAATCCTTCCTGCTGCCGTATACTACTGAATATCTCAGAGGGTTACTGTCCTCATGAGAACCAATCTGAAAAAGCCTCAGGATTTCATCTCAAGCAACAACCTTCTGTAGCAGCGTCCAATTTCTGTAAACAGAATAAAGTTTTTGTGTTTGTAATAATCAGTGATTCCTTTCCTCTTCCAGGCGCTACCTATATTTAACTCAAGCAATCCACAAATTATGGGAATTAATCCCAAAAATTTAGGGAGATAAATGACTGCCTGAATCTTTATTTGACTAAAGCTGATTCCTTAGATTAACTGAAGATAACTAAAGGAATAACTGCAGCATCTCTTATTTAACTCACAGAACCAAAACTAGGTGACCAACTAAAAGCCTAACTAAATCTAACAGCTTTCAGGATCCAGTCAACCCCAATCCATGTCAACTACTAACAGCTCAGAGTTTGCAGGTCAAAAAGGGGAAATTACAACAAACATGACAGTTTTGGCGAGATATATCTAGAAACACATGCTATTTCTGATCTGTCCAATAAAGAATATTGTTTCAGGCTCTAACATTCATTTTGCGATAATTTATTGTCAACCTTTCCTGTTTCCCAACAAACATGTTTTTTCTTGGTACAATCAATGGTCCAGAAACAACATAGTATTTTTTCCAAGAAGTGTCCATCTCTCACATATTTAATGGACATTTCTTTGCAAGGAAAATTTTTTAAATTGTTAAAAAAAAACACTAGAGATCTTAAAATTAAAAAAATGTTTACCTACCTTGCCAATGGCAACTTTCTAATTGTACACTAACATACTGAATATAAAATAAGAATATTAATGGATAGATAAAAATGAATGGATAGGGTGATCAATTACTTATTTTCTCTGTTACCGGATTCATCCCCTCAACCCGCAGGTTCGGGTCTGGTCCAGCCCAAATTCGGATCCGGGTTTGGTTCGCGGGGGGGAGGGGGGGATCCGTTTAGGGTTCTGTTCATGATTTTTTTGGCTTTTTTTTTTTAAATTGTTTCTTTTTCTCTGCAAAAATCACACAGAGATCAAATTGCGGGCCGCCATTGGGAAGAAATGAGGACTGGACTGCATATATACGAAGAGAAGGCCCATCTTGAGGTATTCCAGTGGATGGGTTTATCTTCGTTACCATCCTCCCAGCCTATGCAAAAATGGTGAAAGAATTGTGCACTTTGATAATCATGGGGATGGTAATTGCATGAAGCAAGCCAATGTCAATCTATTTGAAGTAGCAAACGAGGATGAAGTAATGCCGAACATGAGATCTCAAACAAGAAATGCAAACAACCAAGCTCCACCAACAAAGAAGCAAAGGTTAGCCAAACCTAGGCCAAATGTTGGCAAGTAGTTGACCAAAAAAAGGTAGCAATCACAAGCGAAGGCAACAGCTACAAGTAAATCCCGTTTGGACAAGGCTATTGCAAGGCAAGTGTTGCAAATCATAGTACCTATAAAGGTAATAAATTTGTTGCATAACATTCTAAAACTAAAGGAAGCAATACCTCCGCATGCTCAAATTTCTAACCAGAAATGGAATATACAAACCTTGTGTCAATGATAAAATATCGAAAGAAGGAAACCACAAAAAACAAAAGGAGCCAATTACGGAGCCTCCAATGTCAGGGAATCAAGTGATTTACCCATTTTGTTGACAATGAATTTGGCCCAACAATACTCCATGGGGCCAAAGGTAATCATCAACACCCAAGCTTTCAATTTCATTGTCATCTCTTTAAAGACAAATGCCTATGATGCATTATTCGGTCGAGGCTGGCTAATAACTGCCAAGGCCAATCATAATTGGAAGAAGAATCTATTATCTATTAAAATAAATGCTAGAAGCATATCAATTTTAAGAACCAAATGGTCAACAATGAAGTTACCTCATTTGACAAATCATCAAAAGAATGATCAGTGTTGAAGACCAAAGTAATAAAGCCAAACAATGAATGGGTTTTAGCATTCCAATCTTGTTCATAAGTCAAAACCAGCTCTCTTAGAGGTCTCTTCCATTGGCAAATGGGAGATTATTAAGTTAACCTAATTATAACTTCATGGAAATTGAATAAGGAAAAGGAAAAGAAAAAGATGAATATAAATTATCTATTCATTGAGCTTATTCTTCAAAGTTTACAAAATATAAGTCAGCAACTCCAAATTAGACAACAAAATAGCACATCGAATTGATAGTAAAAAGGATGTGAAGATAAATGTTTTGTTAATGACTAACAAGTCTACAAACAAAACAATTCAAATAAATGTGTTACTATAAATCATTTAAATTTTATCTACAAACAAATTTATATAAATTGAATCAATTAAATGCAATAAAATATGTAAATTTTACATGCTTAAAAAGTTAGAAATAATTTATAAATTTCTATGTTTCACAAAACAGGAACTAACCTGATGCAAATCTGAAATTCCAAAAACAATTTCTTCAAATCAATTAAAATATTGTTCCAATTTTCTCTAGAATGCGATAATATTGTTGTGTTCAACATGGGTGGATGGGGGCTTTAAAGGAAAAAAAAATGCAGTTTTCCCACATTTGATACATGTTTTTAGTGTGGTAAGTGGATCAGTCAAACTTGCGAGTTTTCAACGAGAACTTGCCAAAAAATATCTATCTTTCCAAAAAAACCTCGGCCTGTAAAACACACAAATAAAAACTATGAATGCTCAGTGTCTAATTGTAATGTCCCCTTCTCAATTGTGATCAATTCAGTTGACCGTTGGCCTATTCCGGAGACCTGTAGGCTACTCGGAGGGTGAAAATTAGGGTTACCTGTTTTTTAGGAGGTTGTTGCTTGAAGTTTGGTGATTGGATTGCGGTTTCTTTCTGGGTTTTCAGAGAGCTTCACAGTGGTATAGCTCACATGGTGTTCTGAGCAACTTTTTGAATTTACTATTTTTACTAAATTCTATTTCTGGCAGTGGTCCTGTTGGCTTCAGTACAGTTGGCTCCTCTTTGCAGTCAGTTCAGTTGGTATAGTTGTTTCCGGCCTTTTGATGCATCTTCTGGAGAGATAAGTTAAGTTAATTAAAATGATGTTATATTTTAATGTTATAACCCCCTTAGCCTAGTTGATGACTTAAAGTTGTCCTAAAAGGGGGACTTCATGGGTGGACACCTCATCTGGAGGTAATTTATTATTTTTAAAGGTCATAAACCATGCTTGAAGTGGGACGCCGACTTTGATGAGGAGTTTGTTTTAAAATAAAGTAAAATGTTGCCTTCTTGTTTTGGACGCCACTTTGGAGGGATAAGAGTCAACTCAAATTTGAATAATGCTTTGACTGGTTTGGGCGCCCTTCTAGATGCTTCTGGAAGATGCTTTGCAAGTCTACATAAGGAGACCTCTTCTCTTCATTTTCTCATCTCTTGTCTACCATATTGTTATGCTGCTGGAATGATTTCAGGCAAGCTTTGAGGAAAGCATACCTCCTAGCACTTGGCTCATCTTCTTGCTTGAAAGATAGCAACTAGTTGAGAGATAGATTGTAGTTGAGTGGTTTTGGCATTGTACTTGAGTTTTCTAGCATCTTAGTTTAGTTTTCTTGCATTCAGGTCATATTTTGGAGTTGCTGATTATCATAGCTGATTTTAAGTTTCATTCAAAGATTCAAAAATAAAAATATTCTCGTTATGGGTACTTTACCAATCTGATTTCTTGCTAGGGGCGACCTTGAGTTCCAAATTTCAGATTTTATTATCAAGAGTTGGATTTTATGGAGCAAAATCGCCCCTCCTTGAGGGTCGTACCTTTCTGGAGATGCTTAGAATTCTGTGCAAAATAAATGTGAGTCTTTTGGGCTGGTTTTATTGTTCCTTCTTGGGCGCCATCATCCTAGGAGCATTATGCATTTTGTCTCATGTGTTTTGGGTGAGTTTTGAGTGAGTTGTGAGCATAATAGTGAGTTGCTGAGTTGCTGGTCTGTGCATTTTCAGTCTATAATCAGTTATATCAGATTGTGGGAATTCATTAGTTGTGTGAGAAATTGATTCTAAGTGGTCTTGTGAGCATTGGAGAGTAGCTAAACATCATTGCAGAATTAATAAGCTTCTAATCTCGTGTTCTTGGCAGGCACTCTATTGCATTGTAAGCTGAATAGTAGCATTCTCACTTCTTCTCTTTTTACTTACTTGTACTTCCCACTGAATAAGTGGAAGAGGCTAGCTTGCCGCCTATTTACTTTCCAGTCAAGTAATTCATAGGGACCCTCTGACCACATGCTCACCACTCCTCGGCGCATTTCTTGGTTAGAGTTACTTTCAGTTCAACATGCATAAGATCCTCTGACCATATGCTCGTCTTCCCTAGACGCATTTCTTGGTTAGAGTTCCCTTTCAGTTCAGCATTGCATCAGATCCTCTAACCATATGCTCACACCTTGCCCAACATCGGGATCCTAGATCCTTGGTTAGAGTTGTTTTCCGCATCGTTTTGGTTTTAAAGCTAACCTTAACAGGTGCGTGTTGCATTGCCTATTGTAATCAAAAAATAAATAAAAATTGGTCTGGTTCATTACACTAATAATCACATGAGTACTTGGCGAGTTCACGAAAACTATGCTCTCAAGTATTAGAGTTATCTACAAGATGTTAAAAATTGATCTCCTAGGCAACCACTCCGAGGTTGGGCTGAAAGGCTTTTGTATAATCAACAAAAAGGAACATATTGCTAGAAATTGGTAAAAGATTTAAAACTTAAAACATCCAAAGTACTTCAGAAAACAAGATGGCAAAGAAACCACGGTAGTAGAAATGCTTATAAATCAGAAATCTCTAGTACCATTTGCAAATGAACAAATAATCATGAACAGGAGGACCAGAGCATGTAGACATTTTTAAATATGTTACATGTTACCTTCCACATAGATTATCTGGGGCTGAAATTTGTTTGCCTGATGAATTTAGAGAAGAACTTAAAAAAGAACCAAGGAATTTTCCATCGGATTCAAAAAGTTTCTTGAGCTGCACAATGGACTCCAGAAACTTTCCAAAAACATCAATTGGTAAGAAACTTCCATTTATAGCCTCAGCACCTAAGAATGAAATCAAAACATAAGATAAGCAGGTACATTGAATTCTGAAATAACAATTAAAGAACAAACTCATTTTTGCATTATCCTTCACAGCAAATGGAAATTATAACTTGCCATATATTTGTGAAGATTTAGTCATGTGGCACCACAGATCATGAAGTGCTCCAATGCATTTTGTTGCCGCCCTTCGAACAGCCTTAACAAATTGATGTAGAAATATTAATCAAACATGGTAACAGTCAAAGTATGCAGGACAAAATTATTTCTTTCAAATTGATCCCCTTAATAAGAATTCAACTTCTAGTGGCTAAGAAACTTTAAAAACCGGATTTTTCAGCAGACATTTCCATTTGAGTCTTAGTTAACAGCATTGTTCACTGGCCTGAGCAACACAAAGTGATTGTATGATAGCACACATTTTTACAAACATTGGGAACAAAATGTACATACTTGAATGGCACTGCACAAAGCTACAAAAATGCATGGTAAAGCAAGCTGCGAATATAGGGGATTCGAGCTCTGTATTCCATTCCTTTCAGATAAATCTTCTGAAGACAGCATAAAACACCAATAACTCAAAGAATTCAGACTTTCCACCTGCACTGCAACAGGCACAGTTGACCCTGTGTAGAAAAAGAAAACAAACCTTATCTTCAGAGGCAAGAGCAAATCATTTAATCTTTTTCAATACATAAAATGTAGGTGACACCTATTTGGATTTTAAACAAAAAAAGGTTTACCTGAAGAAATATTTATTAGTTTTGTTCATCAAGCACAATGCAACTTTAAAATAAACATATGTATGTATGGTATGTGTGTGTAACTTGAATCGATATGCACTGTCACAAACTATGCATGGTGAATATAGCAGGAGATATTGTAGTTGTGGAGGCACAGAAGATGATGTAAAAGCATGAAATCCAAAGAAGCAAATTACCAAAAGAAAAACGATCACATTTAAAACAATAAAATGTCAATAACTACTCATACTGGGGTTCAAAGAAACCTATTAAAATTTAAAAACCATTAGAATGAATAATCACATGAAATTGGAAAATGTTTAAAGCCTATATCGTACAGTGAAGTAATATAAGATGCAAACTGTTGGATATTTGTAATGTCCCCTTCGCAGCGACCTTGCAGAATACTATTCCTGAGCGTTAAAGGCGCAACAAGGGAGTTCGTTTACTTAATTATTTATTATTGCCTAAGTGTCAAGTTAATTTAAAAGGTGATATTAAATAATTAATAAAACATGATGATAAAGTGACTTAGATGAAATATTTAAAATATGACTTTATAAAGTCACTTTATAATGTTGAGGGGAAAATTAAGTGAGATTTATAAAGAAATTAGAAGCTCATTTTCAAATCACGTTTTGATGAAACTTTTCACGGCAATGCCGGTCGAGCTCTTCTGGTTTGGGGTTTGAAAAACCTTGCAGCTCCCATTTCGGTTGTGGAACCATCAACCCTAGTTGCGAAGAGTGTAGAAAATCCTTCAAACGTCTACAGGTGCATTATTGAAGTTGTGAATGAATTTCAGTGGCAAAGGCAAGGTCGCCTTCATCAGTTTTGAGCAAGAAGGGTATCAAAGATAGCATAGAATTCAGAGAAATATATTTGCTGGGTTAACCCTTTTGACAGTGGCATGATTTCTCTGCAGGGCCATGTTTTCTTACTTTGTCAGTTCTTATATTCTCCTTGCAGCCACGTATGGGTTAGGAGTTTGGGCGAATGAGCAAGAATGACCAAAACGTGAGAGCATATGCCTTCTTGGAGTACTATTTTGGGCACGATTTGGGTTCATTTCCCATCTGTGAAGAACGAATGGCAGTTTCCTTGTGAGCTGGGCGATGTAAGGTCAATTTCCAGCGTTTGGCAAGCATATTTGGATGCCCCTGTTACATCTCCAACTTGTCCTTCACCCAGGAATACATAATAACCAGGTTTGAGTGCTTTTGTATGTAATTTCAGTAAGGACCTTGGTCTGTAATGAAATGTTATGCTAGGGCTGTGAGTCTTCTGTTAGCTGCTTTAGTTCTGGGCTTTGTGCAAGCATGATTGCTCTCTTACTGTTCAGAAATAACAAATAGAGCTGCTGTTACAGTTTTGATGCTGTTATTGTGAATACCTGGTATAGTCAAAAAGGGTGTAACACTGTAGAGTGAAGTTTAAATGCTGTCTCAGACTTATGTAGTTGATAAAATGCTTGTATGATGAGCTGAAAATGAAGTGTTAGTAAATCTGACATTTCCAGTTGTTCTCATGTTTGTACAATCCCCCTATTTAATGTTGTCAATCCATGCTTTGCTGCAACGTCATATCAATCAAAACAAATCTGCTAAACTGAACAAACTGCTCAAAACTATATACCCCACGGGAATGCATTTAACAGTGATCTCAGGGTTTTGTAAGTGTGTCCAAATATATTCTGGGTCTGCTCTTACAATATATGTTTATTATTGTCAATGACTCGTTTTGTAGCAGCTGGGTATAACGTATTGTCAAGTGTGTGATCTGCTGTCATGAATGATAATCTTTGTACACTCAGAAATGTATCTCAGTCGACTGTAACTGTTTCTCAGCCATTAGTGTTTGTTGTTAGTGCATTTACAAATGAGTTTTTTAGTGTAGTAGTGGCCTTGCTAATTTTGTAGCAGCCATTGGTGTTCTTGGGAAAATGTCAAATGTAATGCTGTTATGAAAAGCAAAGGAAATCATGATACAGCTAATACTGTCATTATTCACAAATGCAATTTATTGAATGTCTTCACTTGCATACATTGAAATTACAACTATTTGATAAAACGAAGTCTATCAAATCAAAGACAAAAGCAAAAATTTTACACCCCAGGTCAGGGACTTCACAATATTTCATCATTTCCACGTAGATAGATAGGTTGTTGTGTTTGTTAGTAACTGAGCATAGACGTGGATGTATTTGTTAAAGTATCGTTAGAACAGCTTAGAAGTTGTTATACCCGTGAATGCTATTTTAATGCTCACAGTTGATATATGCTTTCCTATATATTTGTAGCCTTGATGGGAATTTGAATAGTGAATTAAAAAAGCTAATTCTCTGATTTTAATATGTTATCAAAGCTAAAGCGATTCTGTGCCTATTATATTGTGATGTAGGAATATCATTCACAGCTGTGATCTTTCTCTCACACGAGGAGCTGTATCAATTTGCTTTTGATCAGCATTAGATCATTGTTTGCGAGGTTCCAATCATTCTTCATTGGCCATACCTTGGGGAATCCATATTCATTGGTCGTCTCTGTGAAGCGTGGTGAGAGGAGCTCAGACTGTCGGCAATAGCCAGCGATTCTTCTTCAGAGCGGCACTCGGGCAGATCGTCATGGTAGTCATGTGATATGCATTTAGAGATCTGCAATATAATTGTTAGGCCGTGTATTCTCCAGACCGGGGTCTCAATTGGCATGATTCCTGCGTGCACCTGGATTGCTGCATTAGAGTGCCGATGATGGTGTAGTCTCCAGCAGCCTCAGCTCATGGGTTTGGCGATGCTCATGGGCATCATAAATCTGCCTTTGACAGCCTGTAAGCATTTGATTTTACTGTTGGAGGTGTATACTTTGGTGGAGCAATACAATTGCATCAAAGCTTGGCATTCTGCATTGTTCGGCAACGTGATCATTCTGTGGCGTTTTCAAAGCTGCATTTACTACGTGATCAAAGTGGTGCAGCGGAAGAATGGTGGACCTGAGCTGAGTACTTGGGCGACCAACATTGTCAAAGCATCGTTTTGACTATGGGTACATATTTTATGATATTTTTCCTTTCATAGGCTTATGTCAAAATTTGCCATTTCAATAACCTCATTTTCATTTAAAAAACTAAACTAGGAAGAATTCATCATGGATTACTATAAAGGCTATAAGACTCGGGGTTGTTTTTTTTTTTTCAACCCAGCTATATACATGGGGTCTGAATGTTCATAGACAAAATAGGAATCCGCCCAATATAATATTTCACTAAGAAAAGTCAGAAAAACAAAGTAAAAACTAAGTTACCAGTTCGGTTTTGGGTTCGGGTTCGGGTTCGAGAACCCGGTTCGCCGGTTCGGGAAATTTTTTTTTTGGGGTTGGGTTCGTTTTGGGTTCGGTAATACAAAAACATATAAAAATCAGAAATATATATATTTAATAATAATATAATAATATACAAAATTAAAATTTATAATATAATAATATAATATAGATATTTGATATTTCATAATAATAAAATATATAATAATTATATAATATACTAATAATTATATAATATATAAATTTAAAATATAATAATATACAAATTTAAAATAATATAATTACATAATTATATTTCCGATAGTCTTAATCTACTCAATATTTAATATATATATTTATTATTAAACAATAAAATTATATAAATAAAACAATATAATATATTAAAAAATTAAAACATTAAACAATGAAATAATAAATATATTAATATATTTTTGTCTTTAGAAATTAAAAAAATATTAAACAATTTAATTGATTATCATTAGGATTATCAGTTATTAATTATTATTAATTTATTTATAATATATACACATTAAGATATAATTTATATTATAAATCATAAATCATAAATGTAATATTTAATTTTTTTAGTTTTAATCAATAAAATAAAATATTTAAATAATAAAATGAATGCCCTTACGGGCCTCATCTCTTCGTGTGCCTGTGCAGAGGTCTGCCTGCGTGGTCTTCCTGCGTGGTCGCGTTTTTCTCTGCCTTCCTTCCATGCCTTCTCTGCCTTCCTTTCATGCCTTCTGCCTTCGGCTTCCTTTCGTCCCCTTCACACTCACGGCAGATAGAATATGGGTGAAATGACGCAGGTGGGATTTTTGCCTTTTAGACTTGTAGTTTTTAGGTTTTATTTCGCTTTTTCCGTCAAGCCTTGCCGGAATCTCTTCGGAATCACCTGGGTATGCCACGACAGGCCTTGAAACGGTCGGAATAATTCGCCTGATCTCTAAAACGTTTCAGCAACAGAAAAACTAATTTCAGTTCGTACCCAGGAGCAATCGATTCCGATTTCGTACCATACATTTCGTTTTTGGAATCGTAGGAGGAAAGCCAGCGATTCGACTACTTAGGTTTACAAAAAAGAGTCAAAAAAAAAAAAATTAAAATGCAAAATCGCGTGAAAAAGTGTGCCTAGGTGTGAAATTCTCCCTGGGTTCGAACCCTGTCCGGACCCACAGTCAGGGGTCCGAACCCTGGCCGAACCCACAGAGGGATTTTCGAACCCTCAGCGAATTTGGGCGGACCGGACTCGAATTCCGGACCCGAATCGAACCCAAACTGGACCCAGGGCCTGTAGGGGCGAACCCGGTAACTTAGAATAAAAATAAACATTGTAAGCCTATGCTTTAATCAATTTGTGTATTTTTCAACTCTTCAAAGGGGGTGTTATTTTCTCTTTGTTCTCTCAACAATGGCAAGAAGTTCTCCAAAATTCATTCTTCCAAACTCACAACTCCTACACGGAAACAATTATTCCGCCTGGAAGACCAAACTTAAAACTCAGCTCGAGTTTGAAGAAGTTTGAGATGTGGTCAGTGGAACCACAACACGTCACAAGACAGATGTTGATGAACAAAAGAAATTTGATCAAGCCGATGGAAAGGCAAAATTGATCATTTTGTTCAGTGTGTCTGATGATGTCCAACACTTTATCCGCGACTTGTCCACAGCCAAAGATGCATGGGACAAGCTCAAGACGGTGTATGAGGCAAAGAATTAGAATCAGATCCTGAATTTGCAGAGTCAGCTACATAGCTTGAAGATGAAGAACGAAGAACAGTTGGAATCTTTTTCAAAAGGATTACAGAATTGAGAGCCTCACTACAAGCACTGGGTGAGACAATTGATGATGCAGTATTGGTGCCTATTGTTTTACGGGCACTACCTTCCAGATATAAAGTCTTTGTGACAACTTTGAATGTCACTGAGACAACACCCACATTTGAGAAGCTGGTGAATCTACTCCAAAATGAAGAATCTTTAACACATGAACATAAGGAGGAGGATCATGCCATGACCACTCATCATAAAGGCAAGAAGCCTATCAAGCAGTGTCCAATATGTGAAAGAGTTGGACATGATGTGAAAAATTGTTGGTACAATTCCTTCAACAAAGGATCATCCAACAAACCACATCCAAAGAAGCCACTTCAAAGTAGCAAACCAAAATGGGAGCAAAAGAAAAAACAGAAACAACAAAGCAATGTTGCTAAAGCAGAAGATTCTCCAGATGAGGAATACGTGCTTTCAGCCCACACTTCAGAAGATGGTTCACGATCCACTTCTATATGGTATGTGGACTCGAGTGCTACAAAGCACATGACTGGTCAGAAGGAGTGGTTTCTCACATTGAAACCCCATCATGGTACAGTCACTCTTGGAGATGATACCACTCATGAAATCAAAGGTATTGGTAACATCTCTTTGAAGTTTGGCATTAATCGTTGTAGGATTACTAATGTCTTGTACATGCTAAGACTTACCAAAAATCTCCTTTCTATTAATCAATTTCTTGACCACAACCTTAGGATTGAGTTTGATAGCCATCAGGATACAAAGATTTGTCTTATCAAAGATAAATCTAAAAATGGAAAGATTGTTGCCAGTGCTACTGAGATTGGAAAAATGCTCAAGCTTGATAGAGATGCTAATAATCAAGCCTTAGTGACTAAGGATGAAGATCTTGCTCTGCTTTGGCATCGTAGATTTGGTCATTTAAGCACTAGTTATTTGCTAACACTTAGTAAGAAATGCATGGTCAAAGGGCTTCCCACACTGGAGAAGTCGAGTGCTATATGTTCTAGTTGTATTGCTGGAAAACAACATAGAGCACCCTTCTATCCTAGTGAGCATCGTGCAAGTCAACCTTTGCAGCTGGTGCATACCGATCTGTACGGGCCTATGCCACCTAGTCACAATGGCTACAAGTACTTTCAGCTGTTTGTTGATGATCATACAAGGAAAATGTGGGTATATTGCTTGCAGCATAAAGATGAAGCTCTATCATATTTCAAAGAGTTTCGCACTCAGGTGGAGAAAAATACGAATCACTGTATTTGTGTCCTTCGCTCAGATCGAGGGGGGGAATTCACCAGCACAAAACTCTCCACATATCTAAAAGAAAATGGAATTCAGCGTCAACTGACTGCAGCATACACACCTCAGCAAAATGGAGTTGTTTAACGGAGAAATCACATCATCGTGAAGATGGTCCAAAGTATGTTGAAAGATTCTCAACTAGAGCGGGCATATTGGGCTGAAGTTGTTCACACAGCAGCTTATCTTTTGAATCATGCACCAACCAAAGCACTTGATGGCATTACACCAAAAGAAGCATGGACAAGGGTAAAGCCTTCTATCTCTCATCTTCGTGTGTTTGGATACACTGCCTATATGCATATTCCTAAACAAAAAAGGAAGAAGCTAGATGAAAAGTCAATGCAATGTATTTTTCTTGGAAATAGTAATGAATCCAAGGCATATCACCTTCTAGATCCCAACACGAAGAAAATCTACATTAGTAGAGATGTAATTTTTGATGAGAAGAGTGAGTCAAGTTCTCCTCCCACTTCATCACCTACTACAGATAGTGCTCTATGTTCTACATGGATGGTAAAAATCATAGTTGTCGGGAGACGCGTCTCCCGCCCCTCAGAGACGCATCCTAAAGACGGAGACGCGTCTCTTAAACTGGTATAGTCTCCGGAGACGTCTCCAAGAGGCTGGAAACTTCTGCCGAAATTTCCCGAGTACCCTACTGTCTCCTGCTACAGAAAACGACATCTCCCGTTAAAATACCTAAAAAAACTTTAAAGTTTAAACATTTGAAACTTTAAAAATTAAAGCGTAAAGTATTTGACGCGTATAAGAGATTAAATTAATGTTTTGAAAGTTCAATGTCATCATATTTTCAGATTTTCTATAAATTACTAATTTTATTTTCAGATTTTCTATAAAAAATTATTTATATTAAAAAAAATGGCGTCTCCAAGTACCCCCGTCTCCTATTTTCAAAAAAAAGTCGTACTGGTACCAGTACCAGTCTCACGGCAACTATGGTAAAAATGATGGGAACGTTGATAGTCAATCAGCACTCACCAATGTCATAAAACCATTACCAAAATGGTACACTAGTACCATTCAAGATGCAAAGCTAGATGGAGTCCCAGACATTTCCATTTCAGGTCCAAGGACTCACAGCATGGCTCGCAATGAGGTAAACTTTGCACTAATGACTTCAGTTGTTGAAAATTTTGAGCCATCTAATGTTCAGGAAGCACTAGAGTCAAAGTCTTGGAAAGAGGCTATGGATGCAGAGTATCAATCTCTGATGAAGAACAACACTTTGGAGCTTGTTGATCTACCACCTGGTAAGAAAGCAATTGGTTGTAAATGGATTTTTAAAATAAGTACAAAGCAGATGGTAGTATAGATAAACATAAGGCAAGACTTGTAGCCAAGGGTTATGCTCAGAAAGAAGGAATAGACTATGAGGAAACATTTGCCCCCACTGCAAAGATAAAAACCGTTAGAATGATATTTTCTTTAGCTGCTCAATTCAGATGGAAATTGTATCATATGGATGTAAAAAGTGCCTTTCTTAATGGGGACCTTAAGGAAGAGGTCTATATGACCCAACCAGAGGAATATGTTGCACCTGGTAAAGAGGAAAAGGTATGCAAACTTGTCAAGTCCCTATATGGTCTCAAACAAGATCCAAGAGCTTGTAAAACATGGTTTTACTAGGCATCCATATGATCCAAATCTCTACCTCAAGGATCAAGGAGGGGATTTTGTGATCATTATTGTATATGTTGATGACTTGGTTATCATAGGAAGCTCAGAAGCAATGGTTGAAACATCCAAGAATAATCTCAAGAAGACATTTGATATGACAGATCTCGACTACTGCACTATTGTCTTGGATTAGAAGTATGGCAAACAGATCACCCTATCTTTGTATCTCAAAGAAAATATGCCAAGACACTGCTCGAGAAGTTTAGAATGATGGATTCCAAACCCATGTCTACACCTATGGAATCAAGATTGCAGCTATCTACATCTGATCCATCACCTCAAGTGAATGCAACTCTCTATCGACAAATGATTGGAGGTTTGGTTTACCTGACTTATACTAGACCAGATATTAGTTTTGTTCTTAATTATCTCTCAAGATTTATGCAAGAACCAAAAATGTGTCGTTGGAAAGCAGCAAAATGGGTACTAAGGTACATCGAGGGTACAATGGATCATGGTATGGAATACAAAAGGAATAATCAATTCTTCTTGACAGGGTATACAGATGCAGATTATGCAGGATCAGTTGATGATAGGAAATCCACATCTGGATTTGTTTTCTTCTTGGGATCAGGTCCTATTTCTTGGAGAAGTAAGAAGCAAGCTACAGTTGCTCATTCTTCAACAGAGGCAGAATATCATGCAGCAAGTGCAGCAGTTTGTGAAGCAGTTTGGCTACGTCGCATACTAGAAGGATTGGGAGTACCACAAAACCAACCTACCATACTCTATTGTGATAATCAGAGTGTTCTCAAGCTTGTTCGTAATCCAGTGTTTCGTGAACGAACCAAGCATATTGAAGGTGACTATCACTTCATACGAGAACATGTTCAGCAAAACAACATTCAACCTCAATCCTGCTCTACACAGGAACAACGTGCTGATAACTTCACCAAGGCTCTTGCACATGTGAAGTTTGAGAGTTTTCAGGGTTCTCTTACTTTAAAGAAATGATGTAATAAGGGGGGAATGTTGGATATTTCATCATTTCCATGTAGATAGGTTGTTGTGTTTGTTAGTAACTAAGCATAGACGTGGATGTATTTGTTAAAGTATCGTTAGAACAACTTAGAAGTTGTTATACCCGTGAATGCTATTTTAATGCTCACAGTTGATATATGCTTTCCTATATATTTGTAGCCTTGATGGGCATTTGAATAGTGAATTAAGAAAGGTAATTCTCTGATTTTAATACAAACTTCATTATTTAAAATTAAAAGCAACAGCTGTTATGAGATTTAATTTGTTTCAATGTCAAAAATTCTCATAGATGACAATTTGGCATCCATTTATTGCTATAGATATTTTTTATGTGATACAAAGGATGGTCATACTACTACTTTTTGATATTACTTTGAGTTCCACATTGTGTTTGTTCATTGGGCTACATGGTTGGATAAACCTTCATTGGATCCTCTATCCATGACAGCATCATTAACATCTTTGGTTTTCATCTGCTCAAATAATTTTGAGGGGTCCTCCCTTTGCACATCTAGTTATTATTGTACTTGTTTTGGAGTTACCATTTTAGGTTTATCCCTACTTGTTTCTTTGTATTTTTGTTTGTATTTGCTGTGTTTTTCTAGTCGAGGGCCCCCTTTCACACTTGTACTTTAATTTTCTAACAGTTGTATGTTCCAATTTCTTTAACCTATTCTTGGTCATTCACAAACGCTAACATACTTTATGTATTTCTTTCTAAAAAAAACTAAAAAGAGCAGCCAACAGGATGGAGAATACTCAGATTCTCAAAGATATGCAATCAAAGATTTCTGTTTATTTGCTATCCTGACAAATAGTAACAACCATTTTAGTTATCATATGTCAATCCACACCTATCCAGACAAAGTCAGAGCAGAGGTGAAGAAAAATTTCTAAAATGAAGATAAGGTTGAGCTCACATAACTTTTTTCTAATCCAAGGTAAATCTCCTGATTAATACAGATACTGACAAATTCTATGCATTATGTTGATGACATCAAGAAAAAGAAAGACTTTTTGGTCATTTAATTTAAAGGAACATTCTGTAAGAGATAAAACAGCAATCTATTAGAAAAGGCAACAAACCTTCTGCCATAAAAAATTTTGACAAGAAAGGTACTACTGATAGTGCGCTGTGAGCAACCAATAAATGAATATGTTCTTTGAATATTTCTGTAGATGGTGACATTGCAAAGAGCGCAAATAGATCTTCAAAAATACACAAACTCTCCCCATTTTCATCCTGTCATCCAAACACCATGCAATCAAATTGATTAGATTTCAAATCCAAGCATCATTATTAATTTATCAGGCTTCATTCAAACTCATCACTTACTTTGGGAACTAAATGTCATCTTTAATTTTATCTAAATTCTAGGATGACATATACAATTTAGTTTAGCAATAATTCATTTTGTCATAGAATTGTGAGTACGCACATCAGAAACTTTAGTAACTTTTGTTGGTAAGTTCTTCAGCAAACTCCAAAACATAGCAACCAAAAGACTCCCATGAAAAGATTTGTTTTCAGCCTCAATCTCCTGATATATTTCAGGTTGGAGGAAAAACTCATCCATGTCATTGGGCCTTGTCTGTTATACCAAAACATAAACACAATTTGTGAGAAATAGTCAACAGAGTTCATCCTCAAAAAGATTGTATGCATACAATATTAAGATCAATTAAGTGGAAAAGTTCCTAAGACATTCATAGGTGTTTCAATGTAGCACTCCGTCAATATTCCCAAAATCAATCACTTCATCTATGTCATTTTATAAGAGATGCAAAGCTTTCTAACCTGAAATATAATCCCTCCGATATCCACATGTGACCATTCTTGTTTGATAAATTGAAAAGATCCTTTAAGTAAATACCAGAATTTACCTGGTAAAGATACATGGATGTTAAATATCCATCAGCCAGCATGTGCAAAAAAAAACATTTGTAAGCCAGGCTATTGAACACCATATGAATATTTTGAATACAATTTCAAAACTAAATGGTTTATCAGTTATAGTAGATTGTTACTTCTCATAATGGTTTGTGAACATAATGAATTTACACACAACTTTGATTTCCTCAATCCAAATCGCATTTTAAACAGCATAGTAACATTGGCAAGTCAGGATTTTTAAAATGATTGTTAGTTCTCATTATGATTTCTGAAAAATAACATATTCACACACAACATTGATTTCCATATCGATTTAAAACAGCATAGTATGCTGAAAAAGTGCCATCAAACAAATGTACAGGTTTAAAATTTAGGGTGCATATAATGATAAACAATGGTAAAAATGGAGCTCATTTCAAATTAGAATATATCACAGTACCTTCTCTTTGCTGCATGAATGAATGTATTAATATGAGGAATATCAGCGGTTTTACTCTTCGAAGTTCTTTACAGCACTCAATAAGCCAAGGCAAGTATGTTCCCAAATTCTCAAGCAAAGCATCAGACAATGCTCTTAATATCTTACTATTTACAGACACCAGCAACTTTTCTTCCAACTTCTGCACAGAATGAAAGAAAGAAATTATATTAATTGCTACAAATGACCAAGAATACGTCTAAGGGACTAGAACATATCTCAATTATAATAGCAAAGAACTATGGCAAAAGAAGCACTAGAGTTGAAGTAGATACAACAAAGCAAAATAAACAGGAAAAAAAATGAAATACACAAACAGAAGATAGTCCAAAAAGGCTGACATAAAAACTAGGACAAATATAAATAGATATAAATAGAAATGTGAGGGAAAGACCCCACAAAGCAGTGGAAGCACATGAAGACCACCCTGGCAATGAACCAAAAACCTCAGGTATCAATATTCTGGTGCATATTGGAAAAGCCAGTGATATTGCCATCATTCACTGTTCGATTAACAATGCAGAATCTGAGAATGCTCATTAGGGAAAATCCAGGGCGAAGAGAATGCATAGATAACATATTGATGATATTTACAGAAATTATTACACTTCTAACAGAGTCAGACAAATCTGATATAAAAGTTCAAATGAGGAAAAATCTGTGAAAACATTGTCACAAGTTTCACAAGAGAAATAAATGAACACTGAGATTTTCTGAAGAAATCAAAATATTCTATTGTAATGGAAACAGAACCTGTTTACTGAAGACTAGCAAAAAACAAGATATAGTACAGAAAAATTATTAGGATCAGATATCATACTAATCAATAATATACACTGTTCAGTGCAATACTTGCTGGTACAGAGAAGACCTATCATCAAATCAGAATTCTTTAACCCAATAATGGTTATGTTATTTTTTGGACCTACCGTTCATCACTACCATTTGAAGTACACCACCTAAGCCAATAATTCATCAACAACATAACAAAGCCAGAAACAAAAATTTAGTTTATCATACGTTGATAACCATAATTAACATGACACACTACATAGTCCCCCCATTTAAACAAATCAGAGTCCCTTCCAACACAGGCCAGTTTAGAAACAAATGCTAAATAAACGAATAGGAGAGGGAAGAAAGAAGGGATCTGTTGTGCCCTATTTCACACATCACCCCATTGCAAATGGGGACCCCCAGTAGTTTTTTTTTTAGGGTTTTGCCTTAGCGTTACAATTTCATAAGTCCTTTGCTCCGAGAGTTTAGAGTTAGAGTTTTGAGGAATCATCTGAGCCAAATAGAGAATTCAAGCCCAAAGCAATGCATAGACATTGTCAAAGTGCTCAAAAGGTCCGGAGGACAAGGAACGCCATTGCTATGAGTCAATTCTGACACTTCCTACTTTTAGGGATTCTGCTTTTTTGCTTTTTGCTTTTTCTATTTTTGCCTTTGGCACTTTTGGACCAATCCAGGATTTATTATTTTTAGAAATTTTGCTTTTTGTTTTTTTTCTATTTTTAGTAATTTCTACTTTTAGAAAGTGTCAGGGTCCCACAAGTCATAATATCAATGTTTTCATCTTCAGAATTGAAAATTTATGCCTCCAAGAGTAAAAAGCAATAAAAAATCATAAAAAGCAAGAGAAAATCACATGGCGAGGGTTTGTTCCAAAAGATCCAGATAATAGCAAGAAATTCATGGCATAAGCATCACTAAGCTCGCCTAGACATGAAGAATGAATGCCAAAAGGAAGATAAAATTCGCCATGCACATGGTCAACCTTAAAGAGAACAATGTCAAGCACTTGATGAAGTCCGCCCATGAGTAGAGATGGGAAATGGCTAAGGCACCATGAAGTCTGCCAAGAAGTTGGCAAGGCACAAGCAAAGTCCGCCCCACCTTAGAGAGAACATGGAAAGACCATCATCAAGTCCGCCTTGCACAATGGCATAAAAGTCTTGAAGTTCGCCCTAGACACCAAGGATGGATGGCACAAGAGAAGCAAAGTCAGCCATGCTATGTCTTGGCTAAGGTAAAGTTTGCCCCACCTTGAGAAGCTTGTCCAAGATGCCAAAACATCCACCCAAGCTAGAAGGCAAGATGGCAAGGAAGTCTTAAAGTCCGTCGGAGGAAAGAAAAACTCAAAATTTGGATAAGTATTGATACCTTGGCTAAGTATTGACACCTTGGGGAATAAAATTTCAAAAATATGGTTAAGTGTCAAAGGAGTAATGGCAAACATATCATGAAGTCCGCCCTAGACACCAAGGATGGATGGCACAAGACAAGCAAAGTTTGCCCAAGCATAAAGAGGAGATGGCAAGACACAAGCAAAGTCCGCCCCAACCTTGGCAAGGAAGTGATGAAGTTCGCCCCACCTTGAAGAGGAAATGTCAAGCATAAAGCCAAGTATGCCAAGAAGTGGCAAAGACAACATGAAGTCCGTCCAACCAAGAAGAAGGAAGGAAAAATCAGAAAATTAGCTAAGTATGGATACCTTGGAGAATAAAATTTCAAAATTTGGCTAAGTAAAAAGGAAAATGTCTTAAGACATGATAAAGTCCGCCTAGACACCAAGAAGAATATGGCAAGACCAAGGTAAAGTCCGCCCATGACATGTACAAACATGAATAAAGTTCGCCATAGACCAAGAGAAGGTGGCAACCGTGTTATAGCCTAAAATTTTCCATAAAGCTAAGTAGGCCAAGGAAAAATCCATGGGTAAATCAAAATTTTGCCATCAAAAGGTTGGAAAAAATCAAATTTCAATACTTAGAATATTTTCCAACATTTGAAATAAATATCCAACACTTCACAAAAAAATTTGAACTCAAAAGAAAAAGCTAAAAGATTTCTCAAAGATATTTTGGCTAAAGATGGCGCCATAAAGATGAAGTCACCATGGTGGATAAAAAGAAAGCAAGTCCAAGTTCGATGAGCCTAAGAAAAAAAAAAACATAAAATTGCTAAAATCATCAAACCTTTCAACTTTATAAAGAGTTTAGCTTGTCATTTTCATCTCATTCTTTCAAAGTTTGATGGTAAAAGAGATTTTAACTCTCTCGAAGATTGTGAAAGATAATTTTTTGAAAAAAGATTTTGTAGAGAAAATAAAATTTTGAAAGAAAATTCTTGGAGATTTAAGTGATTTTTCAAAGTGAAGAACCAACAACAAAGTAAATTTATGAGTTGGAGGACGAAATTTACAAAGAATAGCCTGCTTTTTCAGAGATAAAGACAGGATTATCAAAATTCAAAGCAGAATTACCATCAAAAGTATATAATTTCAAAAGTTTAAAATCTGAGTTTGACGGATTCCCTATCCTTTTCTGTCTTATTCACTCATTTTGGCAAAACTTCGCTAAGTACCTAGTCGAATTCTCCTCCTTTCAGTCTGATTTTTTTTCACAGAATTTAACTTTTCAACAGGCTAAAAGTGAAAATATTGAGCAAAGGTCCAAGAAAATCAGAATTTAAAATCTGAAAATTAATATTTTTCTTTGTGTTTCTTGCAAGTTGATGACCACCTGAGGAGAACCTTCGAGGAAGGCCTAGATGAAGTTTGCAAGCAAAGGACTGCAGCCAGAACCAAAAATCAACTCTGTTGTACCACAAATTAAAAATTTTGCTACACTTAGACATTTTGAAGAAATAAGTAAAATCTTGTCAAAATTGTCAAAAAAGGTCAAAATTTGGGTTTGCATGTCTCGCATGAGGGGTAAAAATGTGAAAATTCCAAAATCTGACGACCTGGGTCTGCTTAGAGCGACCTAATCTACAAAACCCAAATCTCATTTTTTCATCCCTACTTTTTAGGAAAATTGCTATAACTAAAAATAGCAACTTTTTTTGGGTTTCTCTGGGTTTTTTTGGGTTTCTTTCAAAACGGATACTGACAAAAATTTCTAAAAATAGATAGTTCGTCCGTCAGGGCCCAAACTGATTTTGATTAACTCAAAATACTTCCATATCAGGCTAGTGCAGTCAGAATCTCAAAAAGATCAGTTTTATCCTAGTGGGTCTATTATGCTCTTTCAAAAGCATTTCAGGAGCTCTGAAGCCATCAATGGAGGTCAGTCAACTGCCAAGCGTCAGGTTCAACACTCAAGCGCTAAACAGAAGTTGAGTTGGTGAGCACGCACGAAGAACGAGGAAAGAAGGTGAAATCTGCCTAAAACGGCTAAGTCTGCTTAAAATGGGCACCCCAAGAGAGAATAGGCGCCCATCTTTTTAGGGCATCAAATGAGAAAATTAGGGTTTCAACTCCCAAGGAAAGTTGTTAAGAATCTACCCAACTCCGCAGTGAATCCAGCAGTGCAGTCAATGGATATTTCTTTTTCTTGAATCTCTTCAACTGAATTATCTTCTTGAACTTTGTTTATTTCTTGTATCATCTCTTCCTCTGACGAGAGCTCTCTGTTAGAATCACTGTCTTCATTTCATATTGTTAAATTAAAACATTCACCTTCCGAAATTTGGGAAATCCTTGCGCGCACTTGGTCTAAAGCCATTTTACACATCGCACAAGAGAACTCAGAATGAAAAGCATTATGAATCTGGCACCAGTTAGGCAATAACAAGTCTTGCACAAAAGCTTGGCTTCCCAATTCTCTTTCTTGTCTCACACCCTTAAGCACAAGTCTCCTAAAATTTTCGAACATATTTTCACCTTCATCTGGTGATAGCTCTTCATCACTTTCCATAGGAACTTTTACTGGATCTGGACTTTTCAATGAATCTTTTTGATCATCTGAGCAGTGCAGCATCAAGACCTCTGGTGCCTTTGGTCTGTACTAACCTAAATCTGTTTCACAGAACAGAATTTCATTATTTTCTCCATACTCAGTAATCATCAGCTTAAGTCTTGGTGTGCTCTCAATTCTGATTTGATTGGGAATACCCCTCCATGGTAGCCACATGTGTGAGAAATTAGTGGCAAATTAACCATTCAATCTGTGGGTCCAGTCTCGTCCTAAAACCATTCCATATCCATCTGGGATATCGACTACAGAAATGTCAATGAAATGCTGAATTTTGGGATCGGATGATAGTTGCATATGAATATTATTCAATTCTCCTATGACTGGAACTTATGTTTTATCCAATTGTGTTACTTTCTTATTTGTCTTCGTGGGTGTCAAACCCAATCTATGACATACAGCTAATGGCATGACATTACTGGATGCTCCTGAGTCGATCAGACAATTGTGCAGGAGTTTGTTGAAAATCTGGAGCGAAATAAGGAAAGGAGCTGGCTCATCTTTCCCTTGATAAAATATCACAGGGCTCCCTCTCTATCCTTTAGCTTCTACCTCCTTTGCTTTTGTCTTATTATTCTTCTCAACTTGTGGAGGTTCCAATTCTTTTGTGGAATTCTCTATCTTATGTTCTTTCGAACTTCGGTGTGCTTGCTCAATTTTGGTTGTCTGTTGACCTGGCATTTCTATGCCCTCTTTTACTTCATACAAGCCTCAAGTCACTTTGGAACTTCGAGATTCCTAAGCAATATTTACTATCTGAGGTGGTTCTTGGAACTGTTCATCTTGAACAAAATTTACATTATTTGTGGAACTTCAGCCTTTTGCATTGTGTTGGCTAAATCTTGTGTCGAGTCTTTCAAGCTATCAAGGAATGTGTTTCTTATCTCTGGCACTTTCATCAGTTTGAACAATGACACAGTCACCTTGATTTTCCTCACCTCCTCGGTCACATACTGACTTAATCTTTTCAATTCATCTTTGGGAGGGGAACTATTAGTGGAACTATTAGCATTATTGATTTGCCTGTATTGAGGCGCGCCCCTCGGAAGAGGCGGGTTATTGTTTGCGTTTGGATGTGGAGGTGTTTGGAAGTTGTGTGGAGGAACAGACGAGGTCAAAGGCTCTTGATTCTTCCTGTAATAAACCTTCGATGGATTATTGCCTGTCAACTGAAATGCTTGAACTTCTTTTATGCCTTCGACCAACACGCTGTTGTTTAACGGTGGGAAATAATAATTGGTCGTATCTTCAATAGGTCCATCAGTAACTGTGTATGAGTATATGGACGGTGGCGCCTCCACTAGCCCATTTGTTGATGCTGGTGGAAATCTTCCAAATTGATCAGGTGCTTGATACTATTCAAATTGCGGTGGAAGTGTGAAATCTTCCAAAACTAAAGCTTGATCATATTTTACCACAGGAACTATAGCAGTGGATGGATCATCTGGTGTCTCTTTCAGTATTTCTTTCTAGAAAATATCAGCTGCTAGTTGAAATTCTCAGCATTGTGTCTCAGAATGTTGATTAGTATTGTGCAATCGACACCATCCTGATAGAGCTAACTCAGTGAGGAGTATATTCTCGGTTGGACGGTTTTCTCGAGTCGCCGGATTATCAAGTGGAGACGGCACACTTCCATTATTCGGTCCAGTATGCCATACCCTTTTTTAATATCCTTGATTATTGTTACGATAGCCTTGAGCATTGCTTGATTGACCTTGGTAATTTTGATAATTACCTTGGTATCCTTGAGAATTTCTTTGCATACTATGGAGTTGATTGTTTTGATTTCTCAGGTGAGTTACTTCAGTAAATAATTTCTTCACTTGTTCAATCAACTCTTTCATTTCTTCTTTTTCTTCTGGTATCCTGGTGGACGTTGTTGTACTCTGCAGATATACTGTCTGGGAAGGTTGTGCTTGAGAAATTGGACCTCCTAGGTGAATCACCAGTTGATTGTTTGGGGGTGGAATGGGATTCATAATTGGCGTGTGATGTGCCAATGCTTGGTTGATCCCCGTTATCTGGTGGGGCATAGCAGCATATCCCAAATGGTTGAGTGGTCCAGCAACATTCATGCCTAAATCATAATTAACTTTAATTGCTTCAGCATATGCCCCTTTGAGATCAATTGGGACTGGGTTGGCCCTTCTTACAAACATAGACGTAAGACTGTCCAGGGCGGCATAGTATATTGGCAATGTTGCGGCATCATTCAACTTATATGGATCTCGTAACCTTGTGTATGCTTTATGAAATCTGTTGTTGAAGGTACTAATTGGCTCATGCTCTTGTCTTTTAACTTCAACAAATTGTCGGTAAACCTCGACTGGTGTGGTTGGCAATCGGAATTTTGCCAAGAAGGCTTCCTTTAGCTGTTGCCATGTTCGGATTGAATTGACTGGCAAATTCACGTACCAGTAATATGCTTCTTCTCCTAAAGAACATGGGAATAATCGACATGCTACATCTTTGTGCTGAATATCTCAGTTCTGGAGAGTGTCTACAAAAATTTTGATATGCTCGTCGGCTATCCGATTCATGCCACCTACCTGAAATTTGGAGCAAAAATGCTCTGGATTCTTAGGCATATCATGATAATCAGCAAAGGTAGTGAGGGGCGACGTGTTCTGCGGACGCCAAGCCATTGGAATGTTCAGTTGAGCTATTTGGATTGGTGGAACTGGTGGAAATGCTGGAACTTGTTGATGGGTAACGTTTGGTGGCGGTGTGTGGAATAATCCAAAAAAATGTTTTACACTTGGTACTTCTTCACTAGGAAAAAGTACTTCGCTTTGGCCAACTGCACTGGATGTTTCTCCTTCTGAAGCTTTTGTTTTCTTTCTCTGCTTGTTTCGGTAGGGTGACAACTCCACAAATTCTTTCAAAGAATTCGGAGTGGATCTTGTGATTCTTCGAAATCGATCTGCTAAGAAAGATCCAATTCGATCCAGTGTCTTAATTTCACTGAGGACGCACGGGGGCTGCTTCAGGAGCTTGTTGGTTTACTTGTTGTGAAACTTGTTGGTTTGCTTGTGGATTAACTTGTTGATTGGCCTGTTGATTGGCTTGTCAGTTTTGTTGTCGCTGAAGAGCTTCAAATCTTTCCACAAGACGGTCTCTCTGAATATTGAAATCAATATGTTGGGCTCGTTCTTCTTCTTCTTCGAGGACAAAACGCATACGAAACCAATCAGGAGCGTTCCTTCTGACTTGCGACGCAAGGCTAAACAATTTGGTGATAACGTTTTCCTGCTCGTCATGAAAACCCAAATTTGGTTGCAATACTGGCTAGGGTTCCTGATCTAGATTAGGAACGTTGGCCGAAAGCACCATCCTTCATCTTATCAGGAAGACTCGGGTTTGTTGAGGATGAACTGCTGGCAACTGATCATTCTATCTCGTCAAAAGCCTGCTTTAGACGATCAATCTTCTATCTGATCAAATCTCTCTTAATTGCTTCTTCAATTCTTCATCCCTTTTCTTCTTCTCTAGCAAGAACATGGCTTGTTTGGCCAAATTGGGCACGATTTGTTTGCGACTTCCAAGCTAGTGTGTATAGCTGATCAATAATGTCAGTCGGTGGTTGATATGGTTGCTCAACAGGTATTTCAAAAGGGAATTCATGCGGCAACACCATACTGCATCTTGTCTACTTTTAAAGTAAATTACTGTCATTGGTTGGAGGCCCTCCCTCTAGCGCCAATTCAATGTTGTTGCGCATTCTATGACTCACCAAGCATTCTAGAATAAAGAATCCAAAGATACTCTATCCTCTCTTGAAAAACTGCTTCGTATGCTAAGATTGCCAAAAAGATCATACGGCAATTCCAATGTTTCGTAAGATGGGTGTGGATAAGCTCTACGAATGATGTGATTTTGTCGGTAACACAAAAGGATTTACTCTAGCAAGTCACTTAGAAAGCAAGGACTTAAATGCAGTGATATATTTTTTGGATTTTTGGATTTTAGATAAAAAAATGAAAAAAGGAGTAAGGGTTGAGGAATCTTATACTATTCCTATGAACTCAAGAGACAGTAAAGATTGAATGAAACCAAATAACAATACTTTGTTTCGCCACGAAATACGACAACTACACAAAGCAAGTGCAATCTTCCAGGGATTTGTGCTTAAAATTTCCTTACTACGAACAACACCATCAATAGAACAATATCATTCGAAGTGATAGCATGAAGCATCCACATTAAAAGCTCAGTCTAACTTTACGCATTGAATAGAAATCATCCATCCAAGGAAAGTATGAGCAAAGTTTCACTAATCTTTACGATCAATCTATCATTCCCTTAACATACATTCAAAAGAAATTCTTATTCAATGAGGAAGAGAAGTATGTAACCATGCAACCATTTGACAATGAAAGAATTCAAAGCATCTCATGCATCATGAACTTTATTATCAAAAATAGTCTTTTGCAACAATTTCATAAACTCTTTCTCTCTTATTATCTATGCTCTATTTGTCTATCTCTATATCTCTATCTATCTCTTCTTCTTCTATTCTTATATCCTCCAATGAGAGAATAAGAGTGGGTTTATATAGAGTTCCCGGAGTACAATGAACAGCCAAGATTAATCTGGAATCAATGGCAGAGTTTGAAAATAAACAAACCTAATCAGGGTTGCCAAAAACACACTGAGATAACATGCAGTTAACTGAAGTGACGAGCTATTCTTGAGGAGGTGCATTCTTATCCTCTTTGGTTGCATTTTACTGGATGAATTTAGAAACTATCATGTCAACCTCCTCGATCGTGACAGGTGGCAACGCATTGAACCGGAATTCTAGCAAATCTAAACCATCTGAGCATTCAGCAAAAGTATCTTCCCATTCTGATTCCTGTTGCTAGAAATTGCGAAAGATGAACAGGAAGTCAGCTGCTTTAGTCAAATTTTGCTTGAGGACAGGCCCAATCGTGAAGAAGATTTCCAGAATTTTGTGCTTTAGGTTTTCAAACTGCAGGTTGTTTGCTCGTACAGTGTCCTTTTCCAGCGCGTCTTCAACCACAGCTAGAATCTTCTCTCGAACTTCTTTTGTCCTTTCCTCAATTCGGATAGTATCTGCCTTTATCTTTTCTATGATCTCACTTCGTATGATCAATGTCATGTACCAACTGCTGAAATCATAAGCTGCTCCTAGTGCAATTACTTTTTCATTGACCAGCTCTTGCTTCAACACTCCTTTAAGCACTTTGAGACATGGAATGATTCTATTTGAACATCCTGAGCATTATCCCATGCTTCTGCCAATGTTGCAATTCTTGAGAGCAAAGAAGAAGTTTTCCCATACGCCAATGCTAGTCTTTCTGCAAATACGGCCACCTCTTGTCTGTTGCTGATTAGCCATTCCTTAGTCTCCCTGGCTATATTCTTCTCCTCTTCGAAAATATCCCGAGAAGTATTCATCAATGGAGGAGTTGCTGAGGTAGTCTGATCGAGAGACTTAGTTAGCTGCTGAATATACTCCTTGAGTCGTTCAACCTCTCGTTTATACTCTTTTTTCTTTACTATCTCCTTCTCTAGCCTTGCTTTGATAGTGGCAACAAAATTATTCAACTCTTCCATCTCCTATCCTTTTGTGGTAGGGCCTAAATCGACAGTAGAAATGGCGTACTCCTAGGGAGTAATCTCTTCCCTCGACTTGTCAACTGTCGGTACAGCAACTTGGACTGTACGATGCCCAGCTTCATCTCTCTGAATGGTGGGGAAGGTTTTGGTAGGCTTTTTTGCACTGACTGCTTCCAATCTGGCCAAGAAATCGGCCATGTCATCTTCTTCTTCTGGAACTTTTTCAGGTTCCTTCATCTTCAATCTCTCTTTCAGCCAATCAGGAATAGTTGGTTGAGCGGTATTTTCTTCTTCCTGAATGTCCTGCACGACCAGAATTTCTTGGATTCCCCTCAAGGCTGAAATCATCCCTTCTTCAAACTCGTTGTCCAAAATATCAACTTCATTGTCTGATTCCAAAACCTCGGTGTCTGTGGGTGATGGAGGCTCATCATCTTCTAGCTGAACAAGGATAGGAGAGGGAATCCTTATATCTCCCAGAGATTCATCAATGTCAAAAATTTCATTCACATTTGCGGAGACAACAAAATGAAGAGGTTCAAGTCTCTGTTGCTTCCTGGCAGGTTCTTCATTTGCAATTTCTTTTCCCTTTGTCTCCTTCCTTTTCTTAAGATTAGAGCTCTCAATTGGCTCGTCTCCTTGGGATGCTCCAGCATTAGATGAGTAAGATTCTAATTCGCCCATCAGAGTGTATGTCAAAGGCATACCCTTCTTCCATAGTTCTTTAATCTGCTGGTCTGCCCACCATTGTGAATACTTGGTGACAGGCCTCATGAAGGTGTCCAAGTCAGAGATTTCCGGTTCTGACCAGCGCACGGGAGGAAGGGGTTGGTTTTCATCAAAACCTGGTTGTGTAAATTCGCCATCATCTTCAAGTTGATCTGGCACACGCAAGAGTTTTGTCGTTCTAATCAAGCTGACAGGCAGTCTGGACCACAATCTTTTCCTAACATCAAATTCATCTGCGGCATTGGTCCAGTAATCTTCCAGGTCCACTTGGTGTTTATATTTCCTTTCGTTCACAATTCTGATGTGGTGATGGGGATCAAAATTGGCTCGAGATCGGTATGATGTGAACGGATACCACTGCATTTCTAGTCTAGCACCTTCATCTGCCTGTGCAGACGAACAATATTCTTCCATGTTCCCAATAAAGAATGGGAAAGTGACGTTTGCTTTCTGCTTCAGCCTTTGGATGGTTTGAAAAGTCTCCAATTGCCTAAGAACCTCCAGTAGAATCATCCTGTGGGTGGGGTAGACGGGAAGCTTGTACGGATTCCCCGTGAATCCTTGGATTCGGATATAAGTGAATTTAGGAAACTAGATGTACCAGGATCCATATTTACTGACAAGGCTCTTTGCCTCATGTGTCATCCTCTGATGGGTTCCCCCTTGTAGTATCCTCGTGATGAACATCAAGAATGCATCGTGTGCTCTTTTGAAATGGGACTTGGCAGACAGTTGCAATTGAGGATAACATTCATACACTTTGAATTGATTTTCTCCATTTCCAACAACACCTTTGCATATCAATCTAGCATATTTATAAGCTCTAGCCAATAGATAAATGACATAGGAACTCATATGAAATGACTTAGTCCTTTCAAGGTTGATCAATTGCTCATGGATGTTATCACTGATCATTCTTGACCAGTTAAACATTCTGACTCCGGAGGTGATTTCGTCGATAAAGAAGTACATCCATGTTTCAAAATAGGCGCCTTGAGGATTGCCCACTATTCTGTTCAAGAGTAAGACGATATCACCGTGGTCCTCCTTAAAGTCTATCCTATGCAACTTCTTAGGCATTTTCTTAGCAAAAGCTCTTGGCTTTTCCAACCATGTTATATTGATATGAGTTGCACATTGATCTGCTCGATCCTCAAAGATTCTTTTGGCTTCCCCTTTTGTTTTATATGAAGTTCGATTATGATCAAGTATGCCAAATGCCTCTTGGATAGTTGGTTCTCCAAGGTGCGCCAAAATTCTTCCATCAGGAGCTATAATCTGTCTTTCTTGAGGGTTGTAATGTCTTGCACATTCGACCATCAATTTGACACACTGGGCTGCTGGAGGAAATCCGACAGCTTGGACAATTCCATTGCGCATCATTCGGCGGGCAATCGTTGTGGGCATAAGTCCATTTAATCCATACATCCTTTTTTCGAATTCTTCAAAGTCCACATGTTTGAGGTCTGTATCTATGATGTTCCTCCACTTGGAAGTGATCTTTGTCTCCTATTGGACTCCCTTGCTGGCGAACTTCATTGGTGCTTTCTTTGACAATCCTCCGGGAGTGGTCATCAACCTGCATGGAAGAGAATACAATAAACATTCAATTATAATTTCTTTTAAAATTTTCTCGCGAAAATTCTAACTTCCAGCTTGTTGAAAGTTAAATTCGATGAAAAAGCAAGCTAAGTAATAACACTTAGTGAATTTTTTGAAGATAAAATGAAGACAAAGGTAAAAATAATTCATCAAACTTCGGGATTACACTTTGTGGCTGGCAATTTAATTGTAAACTTTGAATATCTGGTGTTTATTGCCAAAAAACCAAGCAGTCCTCTGAAAATTTCGACCTTCAGCTTAGAATTCTACCTCTTTCTTCGTTCTTTCTCGTCGAAAAAATCAATTACTCAACTCTCAAAATTTTCTTTCAAAAATCTCTCTCTCTCGAGAAGTTTCTGACTCCTGAAAAAAAAATTCCAACTATCGAAAGATTTACTAACTCTTGAAATGGAGATAGAGCTAAACCACTTCTCAAATCGAAATTGTGAGTTGATAATGACTTGAGAATGCCTTATAAAGTTGAAAATTTTGATCCATTTAGCAATTCTTTCAAGTTCATCGAATGTGGACTCTTGTTTATCGAGGAAAGTTTCTAAATTTTTTGCTCTTCCTCTTTATCTTCATCAAATTTTTGAAGTTTATCCATACAGCTCAATATTTTCTCTAAGTGTTAGAAATAATTAAAGGTTTATCATGTGATTTTTTAATTTTTCTCAACCTTTAATTTTTCTTATTATTTTTTTTTATTTTACCCATGCTTTCTTTTAATTTGTCAATTCTTTTCCATGGGTTTTTTTTTCCTCTTTCTCCATCATGGCAGACTTTCTCATGTCTTGGCCATTTTATAATTTCCCTCTGGATGTTCCATGCCTTAGACAAATTTTTGCTAGGCGTACTTGGCAAAAACTTTTCCATTTTCTTGAGCAAGGTGAACTTTCCATGTGTTTGTCCATTCATCTTCTAGGTAGGGTGGACTTGGAAGAATTCTTTGCATTTTCTTTCCAAGGTCTAGGCGGATTTTCTTAAGGTTTCTCCACCTTTCATTTTATACTTAGTCAAAATTCTAACCTTTTCTTCCTTGGGCAGACTTTCAATCTATCTTTCCACTTGTCCACACTTAGCCAAAATTCCAATCTTTTCTCATACTAAGCTGGGGCGGACTTTCAATCTATCTTTCCACTTGCCCATACTTAGCCAAAATTCCAAGTTTTCTCCCTCATTAAGCTTGGGCGGACTTTGAAGAATGTTTTCCAAGTGTTCAAGAGTGATGGTCGGACTTTGGAGAAGTCTTGCCATTCCTATGCTAGGCTGGGCGGAATTCAAGAAATTATTTCCATCTCCCAAGGGCGGACTTTCCATCATCCTTTACATTCCTCTTCTTGGCATAGGTGGACTTCAAGAAGGCTTTGCCATACTTCCATCTTGGCATAGGCGGACTTTCTAGAAACTTTTCCATATGCTGGGCGGACTTTGGAGAAGTCTTTCCATGTGCAGGTCGGACTTTCTCAAGGTCTTGCCATTCATCCTTCCAAGAGCTGGGTGCACTTCTTCATGAATCTTCTCACACTTACACTCTTTCAGCCCAGAATCTTATGCTTTTCCATGGCCTTTTGTCTGATTTTTTGATCTGTTTGCACTGTTTTCCTAGATTTTTGCTTATTTTCATCAGATTTTTGGTTGATTTTCTCAGATTTTTTATTGTTTTCGCATTGCTTTTCATGATTTTTCCAGATTTTTTGGTCCAAAAGGCCTACTTTTTGGTTGATTTTCTGATTTTTCAATGGCTTTTTGCATGCTTTTACTTGATTTTTTAGATTTTTTTGGGTGATTTTTGCATGCTTTTTAGTCTAAAGATGGAAACTTTGACTCCTTAATTGGTGGGACCTTGGCACTTGCCAAAAATAGAAAGTTTCTAAAAATAGAAAAAGCGAAAAAGCAACTTTCTAAAAATAGTAAATCCCCAAATGGTCCAAAAATGCCAAAAATGAAAAAAGCAAAAAGCAAAATCCCTAAAAAGTAGGAAGTGTCAGAGTTGGGCGAAAGCACAGGCGATCCTCGTCTGTAGGATCCTCTAAACACTTCTACGACGTTTACGCACAGTTTAAGGCTTGAAATCCCAACTTGGGTTGACTGATGATTCCAGACTTTGACTTGAAACCCACAAAGCGAAAGAGCTTATGGAATTGCAACTCAAAACTAAACCCTAAAAACAAACCGGCGAGGGTCCCCATGTGCAATGGGGCGATGTGTGAAATAGGTCACAACAAGTTCTTAAGGCAAGCACATAATGTCCACGCGTTCTTGAGGAATAGAAAGAAACCTGCCCTCAATTTTCCATTGGGACTAGGAATCTATATATGCAGGACAGCAACAGATGCTAAAACCATGGGAGATGAGTTAGACAAACTTGGTCTCAAGCCTTACAGCAAGAGACAATCGTATGATCCTCATGGCGTCTACGCTGCTCGACTTGAGAGAAACTATGCTCACATATCCGCCCTTGAAGATTTTTGGGCCAATTGTATAGATGAGTTCGAGGTGCGAAGGCGCAGTTACAATAGGCTCACTCTTCACCAGATGAAAGACTACCTGTCACAGGATATCGAAGGATTGTCGGATGATGATGAGGATGTGTTACTCCCAATGTATGCCCAGAAGAGAATTGAGGATCAGCCCCTTCCTCAAGTCAATTGGGCTAATAAGGAATCCCTCTCAGTCGAAGACAGGAGAAGACAAGTCCTCGAGCACAGCAAGGTTTTCCTAGTCCTTAAGAGGAAAAACTCCATTCCAGTAGCAGAGCCGCCAAGGACACTTCCCTCTTCTTCCAGAGCACAATCGAAAGGGAAAGGCATAAGTCAGTCTCAAGAAGGCATGAAAGGTAGCAGATCAGATAAGAATGTAAGAAGGAGGCTAGACTTCTCAGGTATAGTCATATAGGAGCCATCAACGGTTGAAGCAGAAGCTTCTCCAGAAGAACCTATACCTCAGAAGGAGACAGAAGAAGCGCCCTTAGCACATGATTCTATACCACTGACAAGGTCTTCACCATTCCATATTGACCTAGATATTGAAGATGATGAAGAAATTGCAATTGTACCTCCCAAGGAAGTTAGTAAAAACACTACTGTGTCTTGGCTTGAGACATCCTTGGGAAGGGAAAGAAGGAGACCTTCATATCAGGTAAATTTTGATGACCTTGACAACATCTATCAGAAGCCACCCAAGAAGAAAGCGAAGAAGCAAGTTCATTATGAGACGAATCCTGATGGTGAGGTGATCATGGAGACTGCCTTACCTCCTGAACATAAGAATAGAGATGAAGTGGATATGGAGGACTTCATGATGGTTAAGGCTAACCTTGGTAAAAACACCAGACATTCAGATGTCAGTCTATTCAGAGTTGTGTTTGAAAGCCTTCAGGAAAGAGCGCTCAAGGATGGGGAAGACAAAGCAGCCCTCAAGGCTGAAATACAGCAGCTCAAGCTTTATATTTCTAACCTCGTCCATGGCTCATCGTAGGTGACCCAGCTGCTGCCCCAGGTTTTAGAGACACCAACTGATCATCATCAATTGAGACAGTTAGATATTTGTGGGAAGGAAACTCAAGAGTGGATCAAGAGTTTCATTGTCAGGGGAAAGGAGATCTTGGCACGAATGTTTCAGTTTAGAGAAAACGCTCATGAGCTACGTCAAGGTATCCAAGGGTTTGGAGAGAGCGTCATGTCTGCAAGGTTAAAACCTACGAGAGGATATCCGAGGAGTTTATTGCCTACAGACAAAAGGTGATCGAAGCTCTTCTTTTCATCAATGAGTTTGTCAAAGAGATTCCTTCTCGGTACAGTCTTGAAGATGGTTCCTACGTCAAGCTTGATGAAGTGCAAACTCAATTTCAGAGTGTTGTTCACAGCTGTGATAGCAACAATACAGTTGATGGCAGAATGAATCACCTTGCCATGATGTCAGCAAGATTTGAAAAAGCAACCAATGAGGTCGAAGATTTCCTGAGATCAATTGCAAATGGAGAAGATACCTTGGAAAAATGCAACTTTGCTATTGATGGAATAGATGCACCGGATCAGGACACAATTTCTTGCTTTTTAGCGGATGTGATTGAGATTTGAAATGGTTTTCATCTAGAAGCTTTCTTTCTGCTTTCTTTCTATTCTTGAAGCAATTCTTATCCATTCTTCGAAGAAGAGAAAGAAGATAAATTGTAATAGTTGGCAGTCCCTATTTTTTTTGCTTTCTTAGGTGTTAGATGTTATATTTTTTCTAGATTTAGAAATAAAGCTTGCTTGTTGAGCAAGCCCTAGATTGTAAAAGCAAGGAGATTTTGGGGTTCCCTAGTCCTCTGCTTGCCTATAATAAGAGCCTTTGTTCATTAGTTTTCTTTAACCATGCTAGTGATAACAAAATGTTGAGCCTAAGTGCCTTCTATTGTTATTCAAGTGTTGTTCAATTGTTTTATGATAGCGAATTGTTGAGTCTCTTTTAGCCAACAAGTAGTTATTGTAATTGTTGTTTCTTTTGCGTAAGAACAAGTTTTGCAAGCCTCTTTAGCTGCAAACTCTTGTTCTAGGCATGTGTTTAGTAATTTTTGTTCCAGAAGTTTGAGAAATAAAATCATGAGCCTCCTTTGCCTTGGTATAACGTCTCAAATTTCCGTTATATGTGTTATACTTTTGTGATCTTAATTTCAGCTTGCATTGAAGTGTGTAGATGTATGTTGAGAAAGAGTTCTCTTAAGCCTTTGTCAGAGAAATCAACCTTGTTCATTTCTAATTCTCTTGCTCTGCGTATTACTTGAGATATTAGAAACGTCTTTAGCTTAAGTTAGTCGTAGTTGGAATTCTTAAAATAGAAAATCTCAGCTGCGGCGTTTGTGTTTTATAAACCTTGTGCTCTAGCTGAAACAAAAAGATAGGCGAATTAGATTTAATTTACTTTCTTTTACCCCATCAGCAAGAGGGAGCTTCCCCTCCAAATTTGAAGAGCAGTTTTACTATGCATAGTTGTTTGTTTCAAATACGCATTCCAAAGGTGCGAATTTAAACGCCAACAAACTCCAAATGGAAGAATATCACTGACACCAACCTTGGACATGTAGATTTTAAAGAATTTAAGAAGAGAATATACGGGCAAGATGGATACCTGCCAACATCCATTGCTCGACAAATGATGAGGAATGGTATCGTCCAAGTAGCTGGATTTCCACCGGTTGTGGAGTGTGTTGAACTAATGGTAGAATGTGCCATCCACTACAATGCACAAGAGACGCAGATCATTGCACCTAATGGAAGAATATTGGCACATCTAGGAGAATTAGCCATTCAAGAGGCATTTGGCATACCAAGTTATAACCGAACTTCATATAAGACTAAAGAAGATGCAAGAAGACTTTATGAAGATTGGATGGATCTTTGCGCAACCAACATCAATAAGACGTGGTTAGAGAAGCCAAGGCCTTCCATCAAGAAGATGCCAAAGAAATTGCTTCGGATTGACTCCAAGGAGGAATATGGAGATATCATATTGCTATTGAACAGAGTAATGGGCAACCCTCAAGGTGCACCATTTGAAACTTGGATGTATTACTTCATTGACGAGATCACCTCAGGCGTCAAGATGTTCAATTGGTCACAGATGATCAGTGACAACCTCCATGAACAGTTAATAAATTTGGAAAGGACAAAGTCTTTTTATATGAGTTCTTATATTGTCTATCTATTGGCAAGGACTTACAGATATGCAGGATTGATTTGTCGAGTCATAGTGGACAATGGGGAAAATAAATTCAAACCTTATGATTGTTACTCGCAACTGTAGCTCTACGAAAAGTCACACTTCAGAAGAGCAAATGATGCCTTCCTAATGTACATCAATAGAATATTGCAAGGAGGAACACATCAAAGGCTTACTCGTGAGGCCAAGAGCCTGATCAGCAAGTACGGATCCTAGTTTATCCAGTTTCCAAGGTTCACCTACATAAGATTTCAAGGATTTACCGAATGTCCCTACCGACTCCCGATCTATCCCACTAACAGAATGGTCTTGCTTGAGGTACTTAGGCAACTGGAAACATACCAAGGCCTTCAGAGAACAAAGCAAAAGGCAGCCATCACCTTTCCCTTTTACATTGAGAATATGCAAGAGTCTTAACCGTCGGCACAGGGAGCTAAAAATGCCAGGTTAGAGATGCAATGGTACCCTTTCACATCTTACCAGTCCAAAGCTGACTTTGACACTCACCACCACATTGGGACCGTGAATGGAAGGAAGTACAAACATAAGATAGACTTGGAGGATTTCTGGGCAAATGTTGCAGATGAATATGAGTTAGAAAAAGACTATGGTCCAAACTGCCGATGAACCTGATCAGAACAACTGAGCTCTTCCGTGTGCCTGATCAGCTTGAGGATGATGGAGAGTATATGCAGCCAGGCTTTGATGAGAATCGGCCTCTTCCTCCTGTGAGATGGTCGGAACCAGAGCTAGCAGATCTAGCCACCTTGATGAGGCCAGTTGTCAAATATTCACAGTGGTGAGCAGATCAGCAAGTCCAAGAGCTACGGCTAAGGAATGTGACTTTGACTTACAATTTAATGGGTGACACGGAATCCTATTCTTCAAATGCAGGTGCATCCCAAAGTGATGAGCGAATTGAAAGCACCAATTCGAGGAAAAGGAAGGAAATAGTTAATGACTCTACAAGGGCGAAAGGAAAGAAGATTGCAGATGAGGAACCTATTCAAAGGAAGCAAAGATCAAAGCTTCCTTCCTCATTCTGCCACGTCCAGGAATGTGGACGAGACATTAAATATTGATTAGTCATTGAATGACATAAGGATTCCTTCTCCGATTCATATTGAGTCAATCCCACCAGCAGATGATGAACCCCCATCTCCCACAGACACAGAAATACTCGAGTCTGAGGATGAAATGGTTATTCTAGGTGGTTAATTTCAAGAGGGAATGATTTCTGCTCTTAAAGGAATCCAAGATATTCCATGTGTAGAGAATACTCCGGAAGAGGAAGGCATTGAACAGCCTACCATTCCTAATTGGCTAAAAGAAAGATTGAAGATAAAAGTACTAGTAGAGATCCCAGAGGAAGATGATACGACCGATTTCTTGGCCAGGTTAGAGACAGTTACTGTGAAGAAGCCCGCCAAAATGTTTTCCACCATCCAAAGGGATGAAGCCGGCCGTCGTTTTGTACAAATTGTTGCACCGACAGGGGATAAGTCGAAAGAAGATATTGCTCCTCAAGAATATGCCATCACTACTGTCGACTTGGGCCCAACAACTAAGGGCCAAGAGGTGGAGGACTTGGACAATTCAGTCACATCCATCAAGGCAAGGTTAGAAAAGGAAGTGGCAAAGAAGAAAGAATATAAAAAGGAGATTGAACGCCTGAAGGAATACATCCAGCATATGACCAAACCTCTTCATCAGGCTATCTCAATAGTTCCTCTGCTTTTAAACTCTTCACTAGAAACGATTAAGAATTTTGAAGAAGAGATGGTCATAGCTAAAGAAACTAAGGAGTGGATAGCAAGGAAGAGCGGAGAAGCGGCTACATTCATGGAAAGGTTGATACTAGCTTATGGAAAAACTTCCTCTTCGCTGTCAAGGATTGCAATTTTGGAAAAAGCGTGGGACAACGTTCAAGATATTACGGACAAAATTATCCCATGTCTTAGAGTGTTGAAAGTTTTGAAGCAGGGACTAATTGATGGAAAATTTATTGCAGCAGGTGTTGCATATGATTTCAATAACTAGTACTGGGCATTGATTGCGCAGAGCGAAGTCTTGGAGAAGGTGAAGGTAGATAGTATTAAAGTTGAGGAGCAAATGAGGGAAATCCAGAATAAGATTTTACTTGTAGCTGCAAACGTACTTGAAAAGGATCTTGTCCGAGCAAATGATATGTAGCTGGAGAATCTAAAGCTCAATAATCCAAGAGGCTTTCTTCACCAGCACTGGTCCGATTTTGAAGCAAAATTTGACTAAGGCATCAAACTTCTTCTCCATCTGGGATGCCTTCCAATGCTAGGAATCAGAATGGGAGAATGCTTTCGCCGAGAGTGTAGATGATTTGGACGTGTTGGAATACAAGGTCAATATGCTGCCACATGTCACAATTGAGGAAGTTAGCATAATAGTGTCCAGGTTCATCGAATACACAGCCACTCAGGAGGATAAGGATGCGCCTCCAAGATGATAGCTCCATGTGCCACGTGTTCTTCACCCATTTGTTGTTAAATGCTATTCTAGGAAACCCTAGTTAGGGTTGATTTGTTTTAATCTTTTTCGTTGATCTTAAATTGATCTCGGCCATTCATTTGTTTCAGAAACTCTATATAAACTCTCATTCTCTCATTTCATTGTATGGAGAGAGTTTTATGAAATTGTTGCATGTAGCTACTTTGATAATAAAAGCTCATATTGCATGATTTGCTTTGAATCCTTTTTATTGTCAAGTGGTTGCATGGTTACATTCCTCCCTTCAGCATAGAATAGATTTAAAGTAGAATTTAGAGGAGATTTAGAATAGAATTTGATTTGAATGCATGTTAGATGAATGAAAGATTGATAGTGTTGATAATGGTGAAATTAGTTCATACCTTTTTCAATTGAATGATTTTCAATTTGATGTGCAAGGTTAGTCTGAACTTTAAAATTGTTAAACTCGAATTCTATTACTTATGTTCATTGTTTGAATTGATGATGGTCTTGAGTAATATGATATCATTCATAAATCTCGTTGAAGATTGCACCATCTTTGTCTAGTTGTTGTATTCATCATACTTGGCAAAGCAAAGATTGGTTTGAATTTCGCCATCCAGCACTTGTCTCTTGAGTTCATAGGATTAGTTTAGTATTAGTCTAGTCTCTAAAACCCTTATCCTTTTTTTTATTTTATTTTAAAGATTAGCAGTAATAGAATTTCACCACTCATCATCCACAACATTCAAAGTCCAAAGTGATGAAAAGTTGAGCGTAAGTCCCTCTTGCAATACTAGCAAAACATAGCAAACCAACTGAGACTATCCTATAGGCATCAAGAACCTTGGAGTCTACTTTGTGATCACTTAGCTTAGCACATTGGAGTCTTTGCTCAAGAGAGTAGGATATTCTATTGGGTATTTTATTCTAATGTTGGTTGAGGTCACAAAACCCGCATCAACAAGATCATGTAGGATATGCTCTAAAAAACTTCCAGCCACTCTTCCATACAATGAAAAAGCAGAAATTCACAATAAATATCTTAATTGGAATGGTGTTTTTGGGCATTGTGCCCAGCTGAATTTATTCAAGCAAAGACAATAGACACTGATATGCGGAGTATGGCATGCCGTTGCCCTAAGAGGGATTCACACACAGATTCTATAAGCCAATTTAGATAATGAATTGGTTGCATACACAAAATTCATTGTTCTCCACTGCTGCAATTGTACACAAAATTCAATGTATAGCAGACAAATCTGTATACTGCTATATGAATAAATCAAGCACTTAAGTTGACACACTACAACATGAATAGCATTCATGAATTTCTGCAGACAAACAGAGATCTATTCATGGTTGAACATCACCAATTGTGAAGGACTGTACAGTGGAATGTTTAATCAGAGACGGACCTGATGCATACCATACAGTGAATGTCATTGCTTGTAAGTTGTACATAATGGGATGGTGATGCACATATGGTGTTCTTGTCTGGATAGAGCATGCGACATAAACAGAAAACTCTACGGTACAATCAACAGGCCATATGACTGGAGCAAGCACAGGTTGTGCAGTAGCAGTTGTAGCAGGAAGTTCAGAAGAATGAAAAATATTGCAAAGAGGCCTCAGAGCTCTATATTTTGGTACAATCTCTCACAAAGCATCACCACCCATTTGCACTTTTGCTATTGTACAATAGGCCAACATTTGGACTCACATAGACAGGGTCCCTTTCCTTGTTAGCACATCCAAAGAATAGCATACTTGCGCAAATTTATTAATGAATCACTTGTAGTATACCACATGACCTCAGAAATATTTTACTCCAGTTACATCACCAGGTGGCTCCATCTCCATGATGACATTGATTTTGTCCAAATTTGTCTTCAGTCCAGCCCTCCACAAAATGTGGCAAAGGAGCTTCCTCTGTGGTACTATGAATCTCCATTTCTTTGCATTCAGGGCTAACATTACTGCTCTACAACATGGCATGCATTCTGTGAGAGCCTGGAGATGTGTCTCTTCCATGCTATAAATTGACCAATTATCTAAGAAAGCTCTTAAGTTCCCAGTTGCCATCTTGTCAAATATATACAATATGATCCACTGAAAAGTGGCTAGGGCAATGCAGAACCTAAACATTTGATCATTATGCCTATGCCCTATCTTCTACCAAACAGGTGGTCTTCATTTTGCCCTCTTTTACTACTCTTATCTGGTTATAGCTCTCCAAACATTCGCAAAAGCATAAATTTTATGCCCATCCACTTCTCCCAATATGGAGTTTGTAATTAGGATGGGAAATGGATCTTTGATGGAAACTGCATTTAGACGAAAATCAACACATTATTATCTACCCAAATTCTCTTTTCAAACTTAAAACAATTTGAGACAGTCATTCACTTGTTTTTACTTTAGTGACTTGTCATTAAGACTTTGAAAATCAGCATTTTTTTTATTTCTTCCTTTACTTTAGCAGCATGAATTCAGTTCATCTGATATGCTTTCCTTTGGACTGGCCATGCTCCAAGTATCAGAGGAAGTACGGACACATATCTCCAAAGGTATGGCCTTTAAATCTTTATGTGTCCAAGAAAATAAATCTTTATATGTCCAAGAAAATAACTCCTTATAGTCCATGAAAAATCTGAATGCTGCCACTTTCAACACGAGATCCCAATCATCTTCAACCAGAATCATTTTGCTATATCACCTTCTGATCCCAAATTTACCTTTAACATTGGAGACCTTATACTTCATGTCCTCGATACTTTCAAATTCATGTGTCAGTTCCTCATATATTTCTTAAACACTGGAGGATAAATATAATTAGTAGAGTTTTAACAATAATCTCATTCTTTTCATTTTCCTTCTTCAATTTCCATGATTTCTAGCAAGTTACAATTAGGCTGAAAGACTTCATGATCTTCCATTTGCCAATGGAAGAGAGCTTTGAGACAATTGGTTGTGTCTTTCAAACACAATTCCAATTCCAAAAACCCTCTTACTCGGCTCTATGGTACCTCTATCTCTCCATTACAAGTGTTTTCCATTAGGGTCGGAATCTCATTATATGTTAGATGAGGCTAATTCCTCACTCACTAACTAGTTCTTCAAATCCATGATGTATTTTTAACTTTTATTTTCATTAGACAATTGAATCCTCTTCTAGTTCTGATTCAACTTAGCTGCCATCAGCTAGCCTTCGCCCAGTAATGCGTCGTAGGTCTTTTTCTTTAGAGAGATGACAACAAAATTCAATTTGAATGGCAGGGTGCTGATGATTACCATTTGGGCCACAACTACTCCAAGCACCTTTATGCTGTATTGATCTACTCCCACAAATTGGAAGGTTGGTGACCAGATTTTAGGTGTCCTATGATCCCTCCAATTTTCCAATGGAACCACATTCCCACTTGATCCACAATCAACAATGATATTGATAATTGTACTACCCAATATTTCCATGTGTACAATTGTTGGCTGCCACGCTATGTTCACTATCAATAGCAAGGGGTCAATTACTTTCTTTCCCAATACAGAAGGGTCTACAATTGATTTATTTTGTTTCATATGTTTTCCTACACTGGACATTGCATCATTCAAGACAAGGTGTGGATGTGAATATTCCATTTTATAGCTACAAAATTGAGCATTTAGTTTTGGAACGCAATATAACAAGTCTATTACATTTACAAATAATGTGTTTGCAACACTTGCCTTGCAATAGCTTTGTCCAAACTAAGTTTACTCATAGATATTGCTTCTACATGGGATTGGTGTCTTTCTTCAATCATTTGCTTCCAAGCCTCCATTCTTCCTTAGGCCAGCCCTTGCTTCTTTGTTGGTGGGTCAACCTAGTGTTCCTTTCTTGTTTGAGATCTCAGTACCACCATTACTTTGTCTGCATCAATTACGTCAATCATATTGACAAGGGCCTGCTTCCAATAGCTATTATCTTCATGTTCACCAGGTCTACACTATTTACAAAAACGTTTGAGAGTACCATGATTGCTGAGGGAATCTGTTGCAAAATGGGCCCACTTGTTGCACTTCAACATTGCATAGTCAATTGGACTTAGCCATCATACTCTATGAATCTTCTAACTCGAACACTTATTTTGGTGTTTGTTGTTACGTACATGCCTGCCAATGCATCGTGACATGAATCTTATTGTTTTGTTGCTTCCCTAAGGTAGTATTTGGTGTTGATTGCTCACTTTAAGCAAAGAGTACTTGAGCACTCTTATTTTTGAGATTGTATGAGCAAATCCTTAATTGAATGGTCCATGACTTGGCATATTTCACAAAGCATCCTTTTAGGACAATTAGTTTTGGTCTGACCACCTATTTTACAATCAATACACCAAAGTTCTTAGCCCCCTAACTTAACCCAAAAAACCTCTTAAGCCAAATAACATTTTTACAAGCATGAGTAGCTCCCAAATACTAAGCTTTTGCAGTGGACATAGTGACCACAAATCCAACTAATAGCATAACCAAATAAAGTGAAAATGTAACCACTATTTGATCACCTACTGTCAATATTACCTGCCCAATTTGAATCCACGAATATTCACTAAGTGTTGGTCCACCATAGAATCACCATGATAACAAATAGTGTACTCAAAAGTACCTCGGAAATATCTAAAGACATTCTTAACTAGATCCCAATGAGCTCATCAAGGATTAGCCATGAAACGGCTAAGAACTCCCACTATTTGGTCATTCTCTAGTATAGTACAAACCATAGGGCACATCAAGCTCCAAACAAAACTAGCATCACTTATACATATGTATTATTTATCTAGCAACATTCAAGAAAGCACATGACAATACACAAAACCACAAGAAAAAGAGAACCAACAGCCAAAAGACAATTATTATTATTATTATCTTATTCAGAATCCAATGATTCAATACAACCAGTCTCTTGACAAAGTCTCAATCTATACATTTACAACATAGCCTTCTTCTAAAATAATACAACAATCACATCTAACACCTAACTAACAAATCACAAGCCAACCTTGCCCTATTTCCACAAGCAAATAGATGTAGATGGCATCATGGAATACCTACAATCTAACTACCCAACCAACCCATGGAGTACGAAGAGTCACAAAGCTACACCTTGATCATAAGATGATGTCATCATATCACACATATCACCAAACATGATGCCTACACATCCATAATCATCATGAATGACTATAGACTACTATACTCTAAGAGTCAATAGTTTCTTTAACTACAATTAGCGTGTACATTACTTCAAGTATATCCTCCACTACTAGCTCTAAGCTTGGAGTACTGAATACAAACATCTGACCACTTTTTGTAGCCTGCGGTATTTCAAAATATCCTCCTAAACATAACTTTGCCTCTGGATTGTGCCACATGAACTCCAACTCTACCACAAGTGCACTTGCATTGTCATTCATGTTTCCAATATCACACAATTAAATATGTGATTGTGAGTTATTCAGATTTGCAATCACTACTACAACATCAACACATGTAAACAAATCGCTATGCTCTGCCACAGCATGTGACACTGATTGCATCCTACCGCATTGCATTCTATAGTTGTTCAATAGTATGTAGATACATTCTCTCTAGAAACTCTCTGCAGATGAATAAAACACCGCAAATCCCAACACCAACTATCTTGATGGTAGGTTACACATCAACCTGTGTTTGCATGCTCAAGCCCTTGCTGCGATATGACCTCAAATTGCAACTATACTATTTCCTATTAGGCTTGGTCACTAATATATTATCGTTGTTTTCACCTGAAGATGGATCCTGCAGAAGGATCTGAAAAGTCCAGACAATAAACTTCTGATACAATTGACTCCAAAAAGCCTCTATGTCACAAAACACTACAAAACCTAAAAACTAAAAATAATATATATTATCTATTATAATTTTTCATCTAGCATGGACTGCTTTGACTTTATCCTATTTTTATTATTTTTTAACATGCATGGTTGTAAAAACTAAAAACCCTATCCATAGAGGTTCATCTAATCATTGCAAGTATAGACTTATATTTTAATTTTGTCTTATGTGATTGTAAACTAATTGAATCGCAAGTGCATGGTCACAATGGGAATTTCATATTATTAATATTTATGAAATTATTCATTCATTATTAGGAATATACAGCAATAAGCATGATATTAAGATTGTGGTTTCCAAAGGTCACTTCCCGATATTCCAATTTCCTATTTCACATAACATCAAATTTACATGAATGGTCCCACACCTTGACTGAAAATGATCACCAAATGTGAGATAGAGTTATGGTATTGGTGAGGCAACATAATCATATTCGTTCATTGTCAGTACATTTGTTAATAGGGAAACTAGAAATCCATTTTGAAAGAATTATTATTGATCTCCTAACCTAGGACCAATGCAAATTACCAGAGGTTTGAATGCAATAGAATTTCAAATATTGTCTTTTTTTTTCTTTCTTGTCTTCTTTTGCCAATTCCTAACTTGTTTTGCTTGTTGGGTCATAGGGGACGGCCCAAGATGGTCAAGGGACATCCTTGAACATCTCGAGGAAACCCAACCATCCCCTACCGTCTCATGTCAACCTTCCCCATTTCTAGGACATTCCTATTTTATCCAATCAAGGACAGCACCAAGGATGTTTCCTAGCCATACCTACATCCTTAACATGTCGTGGAGATAGAAACAACTAGAAAAGCCTAGAGGATGCATTCAATTTTATCATTGCTTTTAAGCTAAGTAGCCGGTTCGTTGGGTTTGGGGCTGGGCCCTGGTTCGGGTTTGCGTCTAGTTCAGGTCCTGGTCCGGTCCCTCTGTGGGTTCGACCAGGGTCCGTTGTTTTGAGGCCTAGTTTGTCGATGAAGAACCCAGGCGAACTCGAGCAGAACCCAGGTCGAACCCGAGCAGAACCCAGGTCGAACGCGGGCGAACCCAAGGAGAACCCACGAGTTTGGGCGCCCAAAAAGCTTTTTTTTTTTTGCATTTTTTTAATAATTTCTCTAGTTTGACTTTGACCCACGCCCAAGGGAACCCTAAAAGTGACCTCCAAAACACTTTAAACACCTAAACTACCTCATTTTTATTCATTTGTTTTGCAAACAAGCATTTTCATTCCAAGAGGCTGAGTTCTTATTTTTGCTTGTTGGATTGACAAAAGGAGTTGAATATTGATCAGTGAAGCTTCTACAAACAATTGCATTACCATTCCTACAGATTTGCAAGTGGTCATTGGCTGCCACAAAGATTGTTGAAGAATATTTTTCCAAAGAGGTAAGTTTTTCTCATTTTTTTTGAGTTTTTTCATTCTTTTTTCTGTTTTACAAATAGAAACTTTGGTTTTCTTTTTCTTTTTTCTATTCTTCTATGAATGTATGCATTGTGCAAGATTCAAAAGAGCTAGGTTTTAAAAAATTATTATATTTTGTTTTCATTCAAATTTTGAATGTGTTGTTTGCAAAACAAATTGTCATAGGAATCACAATGTCAATGGGTTCTACCTCCGGCTCCGTAGCTAAACCAAACCAAAAGTTCAAAACAAGTGCAAATTCTCCTCTATGGAAGTATGTTGAAATGATAAGACAAATTCCAGGTGGTGGTGGTTATGTTTGGAAATGCAATAGGGTGAAAGCACATTTGTGTGGCATAAGTGGAAAAGGCATCTCACCTTGCCCTGGAAAAAAAGATGCCCCTATTCCACCTGAGGACTGAGACAGTTGCAAAATACATTATGGAGCAAGAAGCAGCCGATCAACGGGAAGCCCAAAAAGGAAATCACCCTTTGTTAAAAAAATATCAAAGGGAATGCAGCCCCCATCTAATCCCAATCCCAATATTGTGGTAGAAGACCACCCATTTATGGCCACTCTGAATCTTCAAGCTCAAAGTGCACAACCTTTTGCAAACAAGAGAGCAAAGGGGCCTTTGGAAGTTGCATTTCAAAATGAGAGTAGAGCCCTTGCTGACCAATGTGTAGCAAGATGCATATATGCCAATGGATTATCTTTTAATGTTGTTCGTTCTCCATATTGGAAAGAGATGTTGAGAGTGGTTAATGAAGCTCCAAAAAGGGTACAAGGGCCTGGGTTATGAAAAGGTGTGTAGCACTTTATTGGAAAAGGAGGTTGAGTTGGTTGAAGATGCATTGAAGCCTATAAGAGATTTATAGGTTGAGACAGGTGTGTCCATTGTTTCAGATGGTTGGAAGGACTCAAAAAATCGGCCATTGATCAATGTCATAGCGGTGTCCCCTAAAGGGGCAATGTTTTTGAAAGTTGTGGATTGTGAGGGGCAAGTAAAAGATGGACAATTTATTGCTAATATTCTCATTGCAGCCATTGAGCAAGTGGGAGCCCACAACGTTGTTCAAGTTGTAATGGACAAAGCAAAGAATTGTAGAGCTGCAAGGTTGTTGGTTGAGGAAAGATATTCACATATCTTTTGGACACCTTGTGCGGTCCATTCACTCAATCTTATGCTGCAAAAGATTGGGAATAAAATTGCATGGATCAAACAATTGTATACTAAGGCTGAGGACATTCAAATGTTCGTCACCAACCACCACTTGTCTCAAGGGATCTTTAGATCATTTTCAAAATTGGAGCTATTGAAGGTAAGTGAAGTAATATTTTACATTTGTCATTTTCTGATTTTCATAATTTGATTGTGCATTCTAATTTAAATTCTTCTTTAAAGTTTATTTTTAAATTTTAATTACTTTTTTAATTTGCAATAGGTTGCAGAGACCCGCTTTGCCTCTAATACAATCGTCTTGAGACGACTTGTGAAAGTTAGGCAGGCACTTTCTAGCATGGTGATTAGCACCAATTGGTCTATATGGAGGCAAAGCAGCACTGAAAGAGCAACAAGAATTAAGAGCATGATATTAGATGACTCATGGTGGGATCGTGTGGAGTATCTCCTTAGCTTCACCGAGCCCATTTTGAGTATGATTCGCTATACTGACATGGACAAGCCATGCATTGGAGAGATATATGATGGTATAGACTCAATGCTTGAGAAGATCAAGTGCACCATAAATGCAAGAGAGCAAGACCCTGAAGAGACTTTCTTCAAACAAGTGCAAACAATTGTTGAAGAAAGATGGAACAAAATGACAACTCCATTACACCTTCTTGCCTTTGCATTGACTCCAAAATACTACAGCAGTCAGCTTCTTTCACAGCCAGGAAGGCTTCCTCCATATACAGATTTAGAAGTGGCTGAAGGGTACAAGGCAGCATTTGTGAGACTCTTCCCTGATCAAGATTTGCGAAGTGTAGTCACGAATGAGTTCACTGATTTTGTGCACTCAAATCATCTAGATGTTGATGCCACCCGTGATAGGTTCTTAAAGGATGCTCATAGTTGGTGGTACTTCCATGGACAATACTTCCAAAATTTGCAGCCCCTTGCAATCAAAATTTTATCACAAGTTTAATAAATTTTCATATTTTAGTATTAAAAGTTTCATAATTTCATTTATAATTTTTTAATTGTTTACTTTGTCTTCATAGGTTGCTAGTTCATCCGCATCTGAGAGGAATTGGAGCACATATTCTTTCATCCACTCAGTAAAGCGCAATAAATTGCTCTCAAAAAAAGCGGAGAACTTAGTATATGTGCATTCCAACTTGTGTCTCCCTTCACACAAACAACCTGACTACAAGGAAGGGGAGAGGGAGACAAAGTTGTGGGATATAGTGCCAGAGGATATTGACTTGGATGCTTGTAGTTCCCAACATATTGCATATGGGGAGTCGGATATCCAACAGGAGCATGGGCACAATACTAGTGCTAGTGATGGTGCCATTGGCACTACTTGTGATTCATTTAGTCTTCCTACTTCATCTAATGTCAATGTTGACATTGATATGGATGATTAAATGATTTAGAGAATCCATTTGATGATTAAACCTTTAAGAGTGTTGTAATATTGAACTTGAAGTTTGAACAATGAATATTTATCATGCATGTTTTAAATGACATTCAAGTTTATGGTGGTTTTGTTGTTTATATGATGTTATGTGATATTATAATCCTAATTCATGCTTCTAGGCTGCATATATATATATATATACATGTTTTTGTAATTTGTACTAACGAACCCAAAACGAACCGAACCCACCCCCCAAAAAATTTTGCCAAACCGGCGAACCGAACCCCCGAACCCAAACCGGCAACTTAGCTTTTAACCTAACATAGGTACATTTTAGCTTGCCCATAGGTGTGGAAAAACAAAAAGGTTGCTGATGCAGGAGTATCCCGGGCGAACGAGTTATCCGCATCACCCAAAAAGATTTGCAGTTGTTTATTTCAGTTTTGTTTTGTTTTGGTTTTGTTCTAACCTTTCACTGCATTGGCAACACATGGTTTTCATCAATTTTCAGTTTCAACACCTAGTAGGCAGCCTTCACAAAAACAATTGTTCTAGAGGATTGGCAAAGTCTCTAAACAAACTCCCTTATGAGCAGATTGTTGAGTCTATCCTGGCTTTGATGCCAAAGATTTCATAGTCATAAGCCTTACAGTTTTTGAGAAACAATTGTTTCGTGACTCACACTGGCGGATTGGCGAAACATTAAAATCTTGAGTTTCGTAAGGTTTGAAACAGAATGACTTGACGGGAGGCTTCGAAATGTTGAGTTACACACCTCTGTAACTTTTCGTGAGTTTTCAAACTCCTAGGAAAAAGTTATAGCATAGGTCGGCTTTCAGATTCATTAGCCAATGAATGAATAATCTTTTTTGGTATAGCCCCACATATTTGCTTCTTTGATATTTAGGTGGATGTATCATCTAACGAAGCGGATATATATTTTCCACAATAAAATGAAGTACAATTCATGAAGGAATTGCAAGGGGTCACTACTAGGAAATTAGTAATAATAGAACACAGATTTATGGAGGTGACATATTAATCATTTAAAATTTAAAAACCAAATGCAAAAATTGAAAAGTAAATGACGCCAGATAGAGGAAGAGTAAAGGAAGCATTAAAAGGGGAGAGCAAATGTATGGGTGTGGGAGAGAATATGGAAGTTAGCATGGAAGATTTGAGGCTGTGTGGGGAAACCAAGAAGGCTGCATGGAGATTATTTTGGAGTGTGCAGCATAAGGAGATACCTCGCAGCTATGGAAGGTTAAAAATTTATAGGCAAGAGAAGAATAAGGGGGTTGCATGGATAGGAGGCAGCCTGTGTGGAAAATTAGGGAAGTAGAGGCTGCATTGAATGCATAGTTCCGAGACTCGGACTCGGTACGAACTCGATGAGGGTGACTTGACTTGGAACTGGGACTCAAGACTCAGGGCTCGGCACCCAAACTCGGCTCAAACTCGACAAAGTGAAAAACCCAAGAAATTTAGAGATTATTTAAAACTTGTTTCATGCGCCCTTTATAAAATAAACCTTAAAGACATAATAACATCATCAAATAGAAGCTAATTTGATCACATACACAAGTATACATCAATCACATAAGGATAAATGCAAATTATAGCTGAGTTGCTAAAGGAAATAGCACACTTAGATATATAAATATAGTCAAAGACTCAAATGTATACAAAACTCATGGAATATGAAATCCATGACATCAAATGTTCCAAACAAATATGAAATATCAAAACAATAACTATAAGTCTATGGCTCAAAGGAGCTTGCATCCTTCCTACCAATGCGTCTAAGATAGGTCTTTGATGATGCAATAGCCATAATCTCACGTTTGAGGGCAATTTGCCCAACAGGGTTGAGGGGCAGTGCCCCTTGCGGGGGTCTGGGAGCAACACCCCTCGTGGGGGTCTAGGGGCAATGCCCCTCGTGGAGGTCTAGCAGCAACGCCCCTAGCAGGGTCGAGAGGCAACACCCCTCGCGGGGTCCGAGGACAGCCCAAATTAAGACCTCCAAAACCATACAAACATTCATGGACTAACTTATTTTGCATTCAAAATATTAAAATAAAACAAGTTTTAACTTTAAATTTTATGTTTTTTTGCACTTTTCAAACCTGCTTGCGTCGATCGAGTCTGCCTAACAGGACTCACCTAGACTCGACGAGTCTACCAAACTCGGCGAGTCTCACCGGGACTCGGCCGAGTCTGAGTTTGAGTCTAAGCCCGCCAAACTCGGCAGGGGTGACTCAACCCGAGACTCGCCGAGTCCAGGCAAGTCCAAACAAGTCCCAAAACTATGATTGAATGTGATAGGGGCTGCATATGTGTAGTAGAGGCGTGCCATTCATTTGGCAAAATTAAACTAAGTTTTAAGTATCCACGCAGTGGGAGTGAAAGAGGCGTTGTATAGTGAGAAGGGTGGTAAAGAGAAATGCAAGCAAATTAGCACTGAATGGGGCACGCAAGAAGGTGGTTATGAGTTTATGGCTGTGTGAAGATGGAAGAAGAGGTGCTATGGAGAGGAGCTTTGACTACTTAAGTGAGTATGATAACAGCAACATGAAGAATCTAGCTTTGTTTAAAAAAGTTCATTGTTAGATTGATGTTAGTCGCTGCCCGAATGTTGATTGGATGCTAAAGGGCATATATGAAGAATGTAGGTGAGGATTGTGTACAGAGATTGAGATGGAATGAGGCCATGGAAGGCCATGTGATTGAATTTGTAATTGAATTACTAAAATCAGAATTTGCTAGCAATCTTTATTTTATTGAATGTTGAGTTAAGGCAGAGTTTATCCTGTGAATTTGATTTTGTGTTTGTGAATGGTGAATTGGGAGAGGGGAGCACCCTCTCTGTCAATTGCTTTATGCTTCAAATCTATAACTGAAACTTCAAGAACCCATGACACTTCAACTCCCATCTATTCACCTATTGAATCTCTAACTACTTCGCAAATGCCTTTGCTTACCATTTGCATGCATCTGACATGCTACACCATCTATCATAACCAATAAAAAGTGTTTAACATTTGTCCACATGCCGGCCTCCAAATGGTTTCTTCAAAACCTTCTTCCAAGGCATGAACCAAATCCTACATGACTTCTCCAAGTTTACATGCTAACACACAACACCCAAGTCTACAAGAAAAAAGACTTTGCTTTAGTCTATGTGCCTATGCGAAACCACTATCCAAACCTTTAGCCTTTCAACTGCCATAGTAGACTCCTCAAGTTCTAAAACCTAAACATATAAAACCACAAACCAAAACATTGAAAGTGCACTTCAAAAACACAAACTAAATTCTTCTTGGATGATGCAACACTACTCAACCCCTAGGATGCTCCAACATCACTCTAAAGCAAGAACCATTAGTGCACTCTTGTTCTTCAAATTATACAAGAAATCCTTAACAAAATGCCCTATAACTTGAGAAAAATTGCGAAACATCATCTTTGGACAATTGGCCTTTGTGTGACCATGCATTTTACAATCAACGCATCATAAGTCTTTGTCTTTCTAACGGAGTTTCCTCATCATCCAAGATTCCAAAGAATATCCCATCTCAAAGATTGCATCTACCTTGGTTCATTGTCATCACTAGAGTCAAGATCATCATCTTCACTCGTCATCTTCAAGAGTGGGGATGCTTTGTTTTAAATTTCAATGTTCATTGCACTATTGTAAGCATCTTCATAAGACAAAGGTGGCACCACCTTGATCTTCATTCAAAAGGAGGGAAAAATCCCTTTAATGAACCATCACTTTGTGAAGTGATCGATCTTAATACAAAGTCAAAGGACATCTTTGGCAATTTTTCATAGTTATGTTGGCCCAAAAGGTACAAATTGCTGGCATACATTACTATCCAGTCTAATAAGCAATACTCATTCATTTGCAAATCCTTCTTAATATACAAACTTCCAATTATGTGTAGTAGTAATTGCCAGTAATAACATTAAAAAGGATCTGGAATTACATGTTATAATTTTTTGTACAAATTTAAGGCCAAACACTAAGACAATTATCATGTACACTTAAGATCAAATACACACCTTACTATGAGCACTTCCAATTAGATCCAAGGTACTGGAAAGATGATTGAAAAATGGCCATGATATTCTGGTGGCAATTTGCAGAGCCTTTTGGTTTAATTTCCATGTCTGCAAAATTTAATGAATTAAAAGCGATAGAGTTTGAGAAATCTTCAGAAAATAACAAAGATAAAAATAAACATATCAAAGCAATGCCATGTTCACAGACAACAAAAGGATACTAGTGTTAAGGATCTATAATCATAGCATATACAATTTTTAAAACAGTGCATTTAGGACAAGTTATTCCCAAAAACCTTCGGAAGAATCAGAATATAAGGCAAAATCATAGCTGCTACTTCTTTCAACCAATTTGGATATTGCGCTAAGAAACTTGATGCTGCTAACTCAAGGGATAAATCTGCAACACCATAAGCTTGTTCTTTTGATGCCTTAGAACCTGCAAACACAAATAATATAGATGATGTGACATTATTACTTTGTTTAAAAAATTAGATAAGGTATAGACATGCGATAATATGAGCTTATTCGTTCCTCACTTTAGAAGTTACAATCCATAAACACAATAGCATAGTTGATAACAAAACCGACTTCCAATGATAAACGATTGCACAAAAAACATTCACATACAAATTATGCAGTTGTAACTATGATATAAAACCCTCTACTATTTTAAAAAGACCAAGGGATCAAATCATTCAGAAGATTGTAATATGAAATGGCTAATGAGACAACAAACTCTCCCTTTACCACCATTCTCGGTCATATTACAATGTCGAAACATATAGGGTGTACACATGTAAAAACAGTTAAAGAATTGTTCAGTCAGAGCTAGAAACAGAGTTAAGGCATTTGATTTTTTCCAATTTTAGAAATAAAGAAAAGAAAATATATTATAATAATATCACAAATGGCCAAGAATAAGTCAATGTGAAAGGAACATACAACTGTTACAAAAATGAAGTATTAGGGCAAAAAGGGCCGTAAACTCAGAGCTAACAAAATAAAGCAAAGAATTTTTGTTAAGACTATTCAAAATTCATAAATTAATAGAAAATGAATTAGTACAATTAGAAAATTTGGACGGAAGAGTGTAAGGGATGTAGGAAGGGCTCAAAGCTAAAAGTTTAATATCAGATAACCAAAACCATTAATATGACCAACTTTCATATTCCAACTCAAGCACAGGACTAACTGGAAATTCAAGAAAACTTGAAGGTACCAATCAAAGTAATTAAAAATAAAAATTGTACAAGAGTGTAATGTCCCCAACTCAAATCAGGATGATTAGCAGCAGATTGGCTGTCCTTTCCTTGGATTATCCAAGAGGAAGAGGATTTAGGGCATCATTGGGTAAGGTATGGAGTCTTTGGCTTGTTCTAAAATCTATTTTTAAGTTGTGTGCGCGTCTTTTGATGCAACTTAAGTGAATTTAAGTTATTTTAAGTGAACTTAAGTTAGTTTAAGTTATGGGCATATCTTTTTAGGCAACTTTAGAGTTTCCTAGCCAAAGTACTTAAGTTGTTCCCTTTTCATATACTTAAAGTGACTTTTAAAACATGTAACAAATTGCCAAAGGAGGGTGTACATCTTCTAGGAGAAGATGCAAACTTTAGGGTTTTATCTTGAACCATTGGATTAAGAGGTGGAATTTTAAGGGTGGAGATTATTTCTTCCTTTTAGGAGTTGCTATTTAACTCTTTGAGGATTCATTTTGGGCTGACTATGTGATGAAGTTTTCTGCTTATTGCTGCTGCAACTTGGCTTGAGGATTGAAACCCTTAAGCATCCCTGATTTCAATGAGACATACGGGCTCTCCCTAGTCGGAAGAGTGTGTTTCGATGGAAGAACTTCAGTTTGTGAAACCCTAGCACATTATTATTTTTGGGCTGCGAGTATTCATCAGGTTTGGAGGCCAAATTAGAGGAGAATCTCAGAGCTGAAGACTCAGATTTGGAATCATTTACAGCTGCAAATCATCAAGTTCTGAGCATTTGGTTGACGGCTACTAAGGAGCACATAAAATATACCTAGCACTGACCATTTTGGGAGCCTAGAGCCATTTTGAGGGTTGGCTAAGTTTTGGAAATAATTCTGAACCATTTTGAGGTATTTTTAGTATTAAAAATCTGCATATTTATCTCTGTTAAACTCTGAAATTTTAAGGGGAATCATTGTAATGCTTTTCTGAAAATTCTGGGTTGTTTAGTGAATTTTCTGCAACTTTTTCCTGTTCAGAAATATTCAGAAATTCCTATAAAATCAAAAAAAAAAAAAAAATAGCACAGATCTGAGTTTGTTGAAGGGTTTTCTATTTGAAAATAAAATATTATAATTTTTTATTGCATATTTTTGGAGATATTGCTGTTTTTCTATTATCCCTATTTGGGGATATTACAAAGAGACTAAAAATAGTTGTTTCCCAAACAAGTATTATAAAAGACTGCATGCTCGTTGTGTAAATCAAGTCATTTCCATTAGCAAACTTTACAATTTTTGACACCACCTCCAGTCATATGCCCTTCAAATATCCCCTTGTACAACCCCCTACAATATGCCCTTTCTGTTCTTGTTCTTTTTCTTTTTCTTCTTTTTTTTGGCTACTCTTTGTTGTGAATAAGTTTCAGAAAAATAAGTTTATAATAAATCACATAGATAAAGTCCAAATACTCTTGAAATTATTATTGTAACTTACCAAGGATTTGATTGCAAAATTAGGGTTTCTGCCAATTGTTTTTGGAAAGCACATATCTCTCAGATTCGAGAGAGTTTTTTTTTCTTATTTTTAACAGGCTTTTTAGGAATTTAGTGAAAAATCTACATGTTAAATTTTAGAAAAATCCAAGCCGAAATAAACAATTTATTGCAGAATTAGGTTTTCCAAAAAATTTGCTCTCAAGACTGAAAATAAGCTAATTTCTTGGATATTTTTCTGGGAAATTGCAATCAAATCCTTGGTAAGTTACAGTAATAATTTCAAGAGTATTTGGACTTTATTTGTATAATATATTGTAAAATTATTTGTATGCAACTTATTCACAACAAAGAGTAGCCAAAAAAAAAAAGAACAAGAACAAAAAGTAGAACAAGAGAAAGAACAAGAAAAAAGCAAGATCAACAAGAAGCAACAAAAGAAAAAGCAGAAGCAGAAAAGACTTGAAGAAAAAGAAAAAGAAAGGAAAAAAAAGCATCGAAGACAATGCTTTTGTAAAGAGGGGGCAATGTCATGCCCTTGACCATATTGTGTGTATTATGTTATAAGTAGTCAGCTTGTGGCTACCTTAAATCTTAAAAAAGTTACATAATCATTATTATAATCACAAATATGTATTTAGGTCGTCCTAAGAGTTATACTCAAGTATCTAAATCGGCCAAGGTGGTATTCAAGGCATAAGTATTGTTGGAAAATTGTTGTCAGTGATGTTAAAGGTGGCCGACTCATAGAGGATAGAAAAATCAATATTAAATGCTATTTTTTTTGCGGGCCAACCTTTCCAATGTATGGCACCCAAAATCTTGTAAACTTAGAAATTAAAAATAAATTAATTTTATTTTTATTTTGGGTGGACCCCTCCCTAGAAAGGTGTGCCCAGCTTCGGGCAAGGAAAATAAAAAATTAAATAAAATTAATATACTGATCGGGCTGACCAGCATTGAAGATTGGTGGCCATTGGAATGAAGAAGCATGTTTGAGGGGTACATAAGGAAGTTTGTTGAGGGACATTTTATAAACCATTCATTGAATATTATTCCTAATTTTAGAGCAGATTTACAGCAGACCTGAGAGCAGAACTAAGGAGCATAAACGAGCAGATATTAATGAAGAATATTGCAGACCTATGAGTAGATATTATTGGAGAATTTTAGCAGACCTTATGAGCTGAAATTATCAAAGAATACGAACAGATTCTAAAGTGTATTATTGCAGACCTATGAGCAGAAATATTTGTGAAACTAGTGCATCTTTGTGATCAGATTTGTGGGCATATTTTGAAGATCATAATGCAAATCTGAGTGGAAGTTTTAGAGCAGAGATTCAAAGCAGATTTGTGTGCAGAAGTGGGCAGATTTTTGAAAGGATCTTAGGGCAGATCCAACAACATCATCATTATTTTGTATTTCGAAGGTCGCTGCCGTCTAATCAGCAAGATTCGGAGGTTGGAGCCTCTTACCCAAAGAGATCGGTGTCTCTTGCTGAGTTGGTGCTCAGTGGAGGGGATTGGTGTCTCCTATGGGTTGGTGCCTACAAAATTGTAAGAAGATTTCTATAAAAGTAATATTTTGCCGTGGGTTTTTCCCGCAAGGATTTCCACATAAAATCGTGAGTGCATCTTGTGTTCTAATTTGCTAGATTTTACTTGCATGGATGTTTTGATAATTGCTTATAAATTGAAAAAGTTGTTCTTATACTGATTCACTCCCCCTCTCAGTATAAGTGTGTGTGTGTGTGTGTGTGTGTGTTTCTTCAAGTATGGTATATATAGGAGGTGTATGTTAGTTATTATCATCATGTGGAGTATTGAGTTTTTATTGAAGAATATTGGAGGGATCCCCCTCAAAGTGGATTAGGAGGTTGCCCCCTTGAAGCGGCATATTACTAAGTATTTGCAGCATATTCACCATTATATATTTTATTGTGCAAGTTATTTCATTACAATAAGTAGCACGGAAATGACACCAAGGGAATTGAATGGGGAAAAGGGATCATGGGCCAAGGGGTGAATGAACTAGGTTCCAGCCCACACCTTATAATGGATAAATATACTAAATATTAGGTTGAACAAGGCAAATTATCGTAGAAGGATGAAAAGAGAAGTGGTACTTTAACATTGGACCTCCACAAGGGTGGCGTGGTTCCAATGCATGGTGAGGGTGATACAAATGCAACTGATGCAATGTATAGAAAACTTTCTCTCCAGGTTTTATGCATAGTTTATTTGCGTGAATTTTTAATGAGCAATTTTTGCAGGGTGTTCTTTGCATCACCCTAACAGCTTCAATTTTTTCTAAAATTTTGGCTGTTTACCATCAGGAGCTCCTCAAAGAATTTAGATTCAATATTAGTACCATTTTGTGTTCTGTTACAACAGATCAAATTTGCTGAAGCTTTCCAGGTGACCTAAGTTCTTGTCATCATAATAGTATAAAACCCTTTTATCAGAGTTCAAACAACCTAAATATATTTCTAAATCAATATAAACCTTTGAATTAATTATTACACAAAAAAGTGAACTTGAATCAGTTAGTTTTTTTATTAAACATTTGGCAGTATTCAATATAATAGCTCTTAGCCATTGAAAGGTAATAACGAACTAAACATTCATGTACCTGTACTGTATGTCAAAAAGCACCTTGACAAGTTATTGGTCAATGCCTTTAGCAAAGGACTAGGATCAATGATCCTAGCCAAGCATTTCAATGCAAGAACTGCATGTACAACACACAGATCATCATCATGAAGACGACGTAGAAGAGCTTCTTGAAGATTTATTGTTGTCTGCATCCATTTCAAACAGGTATCAGGAACAATGTTAAAAAGTTTTATTTGCTTACTTATCAATGAATAGTCAAAATTAATTATATACAGAACTAAAACTCTGAAGGAAAAACTTATTAATAGTATGTATCCATAATCAACACTTGGGTGTCTTTGTTCCAATATTCTCATGATTCAATATACAAGCATTTGGAATTTTAGAAATTTCTCACCTTTGCATCACAGGCAGAAGTCCCAACTATGCCCAATGTGGCCAAGCTTGACACAGCTGCTGCTCGTATTTGAGGCTTGGGTTGAAAAGTATAAGATCAAAATGCATTCAAAGGAACTAATACTAAAAAGTGGTTATGATTTTTAAATCAGTTTGCATACCAAACAAAGTAATAACATCAGTATGTAGGATTTAAATATGTTGCATTTCACAAAGGTATCAACTTTAATACATTCTGTCATATGCTGCCAAACCAACAGCAGGCAAGAAAGATACCTGCGGGTGTTCAAGTGAAACATACACACTTGCATGAGACTCTTCCATTGGGGTATGGAGACTCCCATTAAAGACCATCTGAACAACGCCAAGTACAGAACTAGCGCCTACTGATTCCCTTGAAGATTCCCTTGAGTTCTGTAAGGATAAATTACACAAATTTAATCAGTACCATGATATTCATTGAAAGACAGCAACCTTCAATGCAAATATAATATAAAGGAAATTCAAATAATCAAATGGATGACAACCTCAAGGAAGTTACAAACAGCTTTATCCAGCTCCACTGGATAAATCTTCTCAATCTTCAAGAAAAGACATCTCGCCCAAGTTACTGGTAGATGAGTCAGAGAATATGCTTCATCACAACTCAGTTAAATGGCAAGCCGATTCAACACACTATTGGTACAATGTTCACAAAATGGAATAACAGGAGTTCCAACATTAAATTACAAAACAATAGCTCATCTTAACCTCTCAAAGATTTCCCATAAATCTTTCTCAAAAGTTAGTGAAGTAATAGCTACAAGAAAACAGTTGTAAGAAATCTCACTTGCTTCGGGGATATCCAGCTGTTCCTTCTCAGACATTTTTGTCTTGAGCGAGCTGCTGGTGCAAATATCTAGGATTTTTGATACAACATGCAAAATCTGACCTTTCACGGGGACGGAATCAATGATTGAAATCAAAGCAGTTTGACAGGATTTCTGCCGGAAACTATCAGGATAAAAAAGTATTTTAATACAGTTAATTGTTAAACAATATGTGTGTAACATGAGGACAAAATGAGATGTTTAAAATAATTGTAACAACTAACCTGTGATAAACTAATCCATCCAAAATAAGCAGTAGAAACTTCTCCATATAGAATGTTTTCAACAATTCAGCAAGATTAACTGCAAGATCACTGTCACAATTCAAAAGAAATATAATAAAATGTTAGAAAATTCCTAAAACTCTAATATTGAAAGTCTTCCACTTGCAAATGAACACCTAAATTGTAGAAATATATCAGATTTTTTAGCATTACCAGAAAATGCCCAAATACCTGATATTTGCAAGTGCTTCTACAGCTTTCCAAGGAAAAACATCAATTGATTGCGCCTGAAAAAAAAAATACAACGACCAACTATAAACAATAACTGAGTAAACAGAAAAGTATTACCAGAAACAATGAGAGGTAGGACAGAACTCATAATATTACAAGCCATTTGATCTTTGAAACTAGTGAAGGATATACATTTCCTAGATTACTTTTTCACAGCCCACATGCAAAAGCAATGAGCAAATCTTAAAAAAAAGAATTTAAGGCAGTTGAGACTTAATTCCATATACTAAGAGGTAAGCTGAAAAAGGAATATTTGTATCTTCAAAATGAATCTTATTTGTAACAAGAAGAATATAAGGAAAAAGGAGTTTTTATTTGGAGGATTTTATATAGAATCACACAAAAATGAGATTGGCAAGATCTATTAAGAATACAGCAAAATTGACATGTCAAGAACTACATAATAGTACTTATTAGACAAATGAAATCCCTGACCAGTCTTTGAATTAAAAAGGAAATGGCAGATTTTGAAAGGAGACACTAGAAAGTCACGAAACAGGACAGGACTAAATAGACAAGAATAGAAAGATTACATATGATAGGAATTTCAGAAGACTGGTTTTAATGGCAAACTCAATCAACCACCTAAGAAGCCCATCAGTATTTTATGTAGATTGACAAATCAAGGGAAGATTTTAACTTAGTTCATCAAAAATCAACAAAAAATTATAATTCTGAATAACTCATCCTATCTCAAGAAAATCACACATTGCAGAAAAGATTGTACCTGCACCTGCAAACTAAGGTTAACAGATAACAAAACTTAACATTCCTTGGTGTATATCAAGCCAAACACTCAAACACAAAGCAATGCACAAGAACAGGAAAGCATGCTGACATGTAAAAGTGCTGATATATGATCTTCTGCAATCTTTCCTACTTTCTTAATAGGCCTTGCATGATTTAACAACAAAAAGAAAACAAAGGAAAACCTCAAGAATCAAAACACAGAACAACTGTTGCAGATAATTAATTCATTGTTGTATCAAATACAGTGACAATTTTCCTTAAATGCATTCTCCAAAACAGTGAAATCAAAGAAGACAGATAAATTCAAAGCCAAACTCATCAGAATAAGAATAAATCTCAAATGGAATTATTTGAAGCTTACAAACTAGAAGAAAAACAATTCCTATTGCCTGAATGTCCAGAAAGATCTCTATAAGTATAGAGAAAGCTGTATTTCTTTCTAGTTTTTTATAGAGCCTGTGTTTCAGAACTACCATAGAATGATTGTATCAGATAGACAAGTAATGCTTACAGTGTACACAAACCCAATATTCTACAGCAAAAAGACAATTTTTTTAAGACTTTATTAAGACTAATAAATTTAATTCACTAACACAATCAAAATACACAATATGGATGGAGTAGCATAAACACTTTACCTCAGCCAACTTAATCATGACCATTAATGCCATCTGAAGCAAAGAAATGTCATGCAACGCATTAAAATTTTTTTGAACTGCTTTTGCAACTGAACAAAGTAATTGCTTCACAAGCTTTTCTGACAGTGTTGCTCTACTTGCTAATGTGCCCACAAGCATAAGTCCACCAACCTGCCAGATATATTAGCAGACAGAATCTCAATGTTCTTATGCATTCTTTAACACGCATCTAAGAAAAGCTAGAAAAAAAAAGATGTAATATGTAGCAAAATGCACGTTACAGCTCCTGCAAAATTGAGGGAAGATGCACAAATTTTACCAGGCACAGAAATTTTTTTAGAAAATACATTTATTTGCATAAAACACTGTCAACTTCATCATTCAAAGTAATTTGAACGAAATTTATAGATGAGAATAAAGTATTTTGAAGCCTTTTGCATAAAAATTTGATATTTGAGTATACATTATTCCGATGGTCATAGCTTGCTCTATTTTTAGTGGGATATGCTCAAACCAAGTATACACAATGGTACATACAAGATACATGCACTAGAGCACCTATCATAAGATATAAACATTAAACTTTAAAGACATCTAAGTTTATAGTAAATATCTAAGACCTGACAAATTCAATGACAACTTTGAAGTAATCACATAAATTTGTTGCTATATTCTCCATTACTAGGACAAATTTTGTTGGTGTATAGCATTTCTATACTATGTTACCAAATTTGCAGGAAAATCCTGCATTTCTGAGTACAATTTGTCCCAGAACCAGATTCTGATGCAATTTGACTGTGGAATTGGGCAGAGTTAGATATTCGGTGGTCAGAATTGCATGAAATCATTGAAAGGCGTATCCAAACAATTATATGGTAAACATGGCATTTCCAAATCAATTCCAGTGGCAGACAAACCATCTGAAACCCTGAACAAAAGTCATATAATAGATTTCATATGTTTAAATCATCGCATCAACAGAAAACAGGTATATCGTGTGTGATAACATGTTCTAGCATCAGCAAACAGCATTTCCCATTTTATGTTAGCAGCAATAACAGATAAGAGACACAGTAATAACAGAATGCTACTATATATATCTTATTAATGTATCTGTCTAACCTCATCTACTGTAATAACTAACACTAAGCCTAAACCTGCACCTGTATATGTCTTAATACTATATCATGTTCAACTTTCTATGGTATGGATTCAAAATAGATAAAGAAGTAACAACTCACACAAACAAGACTAATGTGAAAGTCACTACGCTTAATATTAAATTGTTAATCATAATGTAGCTTATCTACTGTTTTTTAATTTTTATATTATCATACTTATAGCACTGTAAATTTATCATACTGATTTTTTAATTTTTATCATACTGTTTTCTAATATAAATTGGTATAAATTTCATGATAAATATTAAATTAATATAGTATATACAAACATATATATGAAGAGCACAAAGATATACTGAGAGGGGGGGGGGTGAATCAGTATATCAACAAACTTTTACCCTCTTAAACTTTTTATCAACTTCAAACTCCAAGAATATCACAATATGAACAAGTTGACACCAAGATTTTACGTGGAAATCCTTACAGAATAAAACCACAGTACAAATAATGTACTTTATGAATTATATAAGCTTTACAATGAATGTAGGCACCAACCTACTTGAATCTCCAACTTTCACAGTTTAGTAGGCACCAACCTACAAGGAGCACCAACCCCTTAATCTGGTTTAGTAGGCACCAACCTACAAGGAGTATCAACCCCTAACATTCGTAGGCACCAACCTACGCTTGCCAAGCACCAACTTAGCAAAGATAATGATATCAAGAATAATACTCCACCTTTAATGTTGCTCCTCAACAGATGATGGACAATTCAGCTCAAATATTCCTATAATCTTCTCTATGGATCTGTCATATATTCCTCTTCACAAACTATGTCTTCTTCAATTGATGACAAACTCTTTCTATGCCTTCATAAAGATCTTCTTGTTAATGATATCTTCAACTTGATGCAATTATTCATATATCTTCCTCTTTAAATCAGCCCCTTGTCAAGTCTACTCATATACTCTTCATGGATGTGCTTTTATACTCAAGAAAATTCTGCTCTTCTATCTGCTCATGTAATCTTCCATAAATCTGTTCATATACTCTCACAGATCTGTCCATAATCTTCCATAAATATGCTTATAAAGTCTTCATAATTCTGGTGTATATGATGTGTTTGTTGTTCTTTTTCTCCACTCACATTTAAATATCTTTCAAATTCTGTAGATATCTTTTAAGTTATCATTATAAAACTCAAACCCTTATTCACTCTCCATACACAACATATACTCACACACAGAACACTACTATCTTATACTCAAAATTATTCATTGATAGCTTTTATCTTTTCTCTTCACAATCTGCTCTTCAGATGATATACATTTTTACACACTTGAATAAAACTCCTTAATATTTATTCTTCATACATCTTACTTCAATATTTCCTTCATACAAATCTGCCTTCTATATTTTCTTCTTATATTTGAGTTGGTGTTTATATGATAGATCATCTAATCTCCACACTCCCTTGCAAATCTGATTTGAAACTCTTCTATATATGCTATTCATAAATTGTACCCTTTGATGAAAGAACATATCCTTCAAAAATCTGTTCTTTCACTTTTTAGTTTTGCATCTTTTCAAATCCCAAATTGCACCCAGTTATTAAAATCTGAATTTTAATTAACAAAACGTACCACTTCAGATTTTAATAAACATAAGTTGTTCCACTTCATAAATTAAATCGCACCATTAGAGATGGAGGCTTCTATTCAAAAATCGTATCTTTCTTTTTATTAAGGTATCGCTCCTCTTCAAATTTTTATGGTACCTCTTCAAACTGCTCGCACCATTTCAATTACTTTTAGTATCACTTTTTGACTTTGTCTTTCTCTTTTTTTTGTCTTTTATGTATTTTGTTTTTTCTGTATTTTGTCTTATGTGCTGCACAGAAATTTTTTGTTTTAATATTCAGAAAGATATTATTCTTATTTGTTTTTTGTCTTATTCACTTCCTTAAATCCTTCGCTGCTTTTCATAGATGAATTTTGCTCCCTTCTATTTGTCTTAATTATAATTGCTGATTTCGTAAGTGTATTTGCTTCCTTCTTCAATATATAATATTTCATTCTTGGACAATCTCATATATATGTATATCTGATTTTGTCTTCTATGTCTTCACTCAAGCCTGCAAATACTCTTATCTTAATACTGTATTTATAATGGTCTGCTTCTTAATCTGATTGCTGCTCTTGATATGCAAATCATTCATTTGTTATTTCTGGAATATATTTCCTGTGTGTTACTGAGGAAGTCAGCCAGCATACATTGTATATATATGTTCTTTATAAAACAAATTGCAATCCTTTATTTGATATTGACTATTCACTTTAACATCAATGAAAACTTTGCCAACAATCTCCACTGAGTGTCTTTGACATCAATGACAATATTTCCAATAATATATACGTGTGTGTGTGTGCGTGTGTTGTATGGACATACCCATAACATACCCAGCCCTCAAATTAATTTTGCCATATCATCATAGTCATACCATACCCAATAGCCATACCCACAAACATTTCTGATTCGGTAACTTAGTTTATGTACCTTATTATTCTAAGTTTACCCAGTTTACCTAGGCAGCTTAAGTTAAATTGTTTGATTAAGCAAATAATTAATTTCAAATTGTAGATAATTCATAATATTCACATGTAGTAGAACTAAAAGCTAGTAGTAGTTAGGTCCCTAATTCACTCCTAACTCAACTTTATTTTAGATAGGATGGCAAATTTTACTACACTCATCTTACGGGTTAATTCTCAAACACCTTCAATCAATGGATTAACTTGATATTAGATTTAGTCAGCATTCAATGAGGATTACATCTTGTTTGGCCTATAAAAAGGCACTCACGTACTGCAATGTTAAGGCTAGAATCATTTAATTGTAGAAACATTTTATTATTCTTGCAATTGCTTAACTGACATACTATTAAATTGGTAAGAGTCTATTGTAGATGGATCTTATGTATTCATAGAGTCCTTGGATAAATTCCAAAGCTCAAATCAAATTAGTATCAGAGCTACTCTTCGCACTCCTCACAACTTTCATTTGTGGAAGGAATCTGTACTGGAGGAACATAGAAGCAACTCTTAATAACAGATAGACTTATATTTCCTCTTTACTTACCTTGTCAAATTTAAGAGGGAAAATTGGTGTATAACATTTGTATTTACCAAGGTAGCTTAATTTTGACCATTTGATTATGAAAATAATTTTGAAATACTGGATAATTCATAATATCCACTTCATGCAGTAAAACTGGAAAGTTGACAAATTTCAAAAAGTCCATTTTCAGGGAAAGGCACTGAAAGTCTGCATTGGGCTGCAAGCATAGGGCTTGGCCACTGCCAAGTGCAGGGGAGGGGGAGGCAGTGCCCTCCCCCACAAAGGTTTGTATCTGTGTATGTTCCTGCGTACCCTTGAATTTTCTCCGCATTAACTACCTTTGGTGTGCCCTGGATTCTAGTGTTTATCTTTGCGGTGTGAGTGTTTGTTTCACACACTTTTGTCTACAAAGATTATTCTAGTTACATGTTCTATAATCGTTTGTGGCATTCAACTCTTTAATGGATTTAATGAGCGGGGGTACAAATCCCCCCGAGCCCCATGTTAATGAGAAAGAAAATGTGGTAACCCCAAACAATCAAGGTAAATAGTTTTTAAAAGTTTTGCAGGAAAAAGAATCTACAATTCCTATTGAAGCAAAGTTCATCGTCAAGCCTGCAGGAGAAGCATGTACAGATGGACACAAGGAAGGTTCCTGCTAGGAAGTTTCTGGATAACTAGTTTTCTAGCATTTGGACTAATAAATTTGGAATTCAATTAAGTTTTTGTAGACTTTTTCAAAAGGGTCTTTTTGTCATATTTCTAAAAGATCATTCAATGAAAGAAAAAGTTCTTGCAAAGCCCTACTAGAATATAGGGGGCTGTACTTTCAAAGCTATAGCCTGGTCTTTTGAGACCATTGCCGAGTAGGTTCTTGCGCTTTCTTGCCCTAGGTGGGTGGTTATTAAGAACCTCCCCCCCGAATTCTGGATAATTATTCCCCTATTGCTCGCTCCCTTAGGAGGTGTGGTGAGAGTCGATGAAGCCAAAGCGGTTCTTCCCCACTTGAACGCCTGTGTTCTCGTCCCCCTCACCCCCGAGGTAGAAATCCCTGGCAAAATTGTCATTGAAGATGAGGGAAAACTAATTTCATGCCCTCTGGAAGTCTTGGGTGGAGTAAACGCCTATTTTATTTGTAGGAAGGAGGGCCACATTTGAAAGAATTGCCCGATAATCAAGAAAAAAGCAAATAATGGGCAACAGAAACCAAATTCGGTCAAGAAACCAAGGGCTAACCCGAGCCCTGAAAATCAGGCCCCTCAACCAGGTTTGAGTCAAGACTGTTCGTGTTTGTAGCTTAGGGAGATATTTTTCTCCTAAGTAAAAATAATTAAGATAATAAATAATTATCAAGGCAGGTCAGCCTTGTTAATTAATGATATTTTATATTTGTTATTTAAATCAAAGAGGCCGACCTAGATGAAAGGTTGCCTAGTTTGGTATATATACAAGGTGGTGTTCTTCCATTCAAATCATCAAGTTCAATTTATTCCAAATCGGCATTCTTCAGCAGTTCGCCTTCCCTTGCAGCAGATCCATTCTCAAAGAGAAGTGTTACCATTCATGGAGGAGTGTCTCCATTCATTGTATATACTCAGCCTTGTGCAAGGCCTGATTGTAAGCAGTATTCTGCAATTTTATATGATATATATGAGATACTATTTGTTGGGTTTTTCTCCCTCGAGTAGGAGGGTTTTCCCAAGGTAAACTGTTGTGTTTATTGTTCAAGTGTTGTGATTTCTACTTATTGCATTTCTGATCCTCAAACTAACAAAGACGAGCATCTTTCACCAACTCTTGGAGAGGAGGCTCAGGAGGCTGACTCAATCTAGACCCAGACTGGTAATCCGAAAGGTGTGGGCACAATTTTGCCAAGGGGGATCCTAGCACCTCTAGAACCCAACATTTTGTTCCTAAAGAATTCTTTTGAACTCCTCTCATAAAATATTACTGCCCCTAATCTAAATCTTGATATGAGTATGGCTGAACCTCGAAAAGATAAAGAGATGCCCATGGTGGGTCATAAACCCGCCACCCCGCCCCCAACTGAGTCAAAGATCTTCCTAAAAAAGATTAATGCCCAATAAATTGTCATGAAGGAAATTAGGAAAAGAATTGAGGAAAGATTTCTTAAGGAGAATGTTAATAATCATAATTCTATCAATGAGGTTTCAGGTTATAATTCAAATGTTGAGGCCTACAAGCCTAACCTTGAAGGTCTCAATTCAAACCTAGATACAGAGGCCGCTAGTGTTTTGGTTGAGGATGATAGGGTGGCAACCCTATCAGGGGTGCTTGTGTCTGAGCTAGGGGAGAAACTCCTCAATGTCACCAGCCAGTTAACCAAAAGCCCCATCTGGGTAATCATAATAATACCAATGAGTTGGGCAATTGTAAGGCTTTGACTTCCCTTGTTCAGTTGGAGGGCATGAATTCTCGTTGGCTAAAGGGCTCCCCTAGACCTGTTATTCTAGAAGACACCTTATCCAACTCACCAGCAGATGGCCCTCTTGAGGTCCCCAACCAAGTTGCTAGCTCCCCCCGTGGGCTTGAAACTGAGACTATTATGGATGGCACAGCCACAAGTAACACTCCTAAGCTAGAATATGAGAAGGATCTAAAGAAGGATGATAAAAATATTCCTAAAGGAAACAAAAATAAAGAAGTCAAAAGCTCCATGGTAAAAGACAAAGATGATTTAGAAACAGCCGTGAACATAGGATGCCAAACTATTGAGAATATCACTTTTGAGCAACCTGGCCATGTGCCTAAGGCCCAAGTTGGCCTAGGAAGACCCAAGAAGTATGGGAAGTCCCTATCTTTTAATGGTGGAAGAGTTCAGTTTGCCAAAAATAAAAGAAAGAAAACAAGCATAATAATACAAATGCCTACTTCCAAGAGAGTGAAGTTGAGTTAAAATTGTCTAAGTGCTTTGAAATTTTCAAGAGTGGAGTAGAAGCAACCCCTCTAAATGTTGAAAATGAATCTTAATTTCATTTCCTGGAACGTCAAGGGTCTTGAATCCCTTGACAAAAAGTATATTGTAAGCAGCTTTATGAACCTCAAGAAACAAAAGGACATTGTTCTACTTCAAGAAACCAAAGTCATTGGTTTCACTCTAGAAACATTTAAAATTCATTTGGAATAACTCCTCATACTTCACCACTCTGCATGAGAGGGGGAGGGGGGGTGTTGCCATTTTAATCTCCAAACAGTGGTCTCAATGTGTTACCAGCCAAGGCAACTCACCCTGTAACAGAGCAGTATGGATTATCTTTAAAAAAGGTTCGGATAAAGTTGGCATTTGTTCTATCTATGCCCCCAATGATCACAGAGAAAGAATTAAACTCTAGCAATGGCTTGTCGGCCTACCTGACATACCCTGGATCTTGGGTAGTGATTTTAATATGGTTGAGCAGCTTGAAGATAAATGGGGTGGTCTTGATATGGGGTGGAAGGGTAGTGATAAGTTTTACTGGCAAAAGATGAAGGCAAAGTTGGGGTTTGTTGACCCCATGGAAGGAGACAAAAAGAACTGCAAAGGGATTTGGTTCACTTGGTGTAACTCCCAAAAAGGGAACAAAAGGATCTATTGTAGACTGGACAGGTTCAATTCCAATAGGGGCCTGATCAACTTTATCCCAAATAATGATGGTGTTAAAGTAAGTGTATATCCATACACCCTATTTTACCATCACCCTATAAAGGCAAGTCTAGTTATTAACAAAAGTAGGCCCAAGGAAAACCAAAATAGGGAGTGCTTCACGCTAAATACCCGTCTCTTGAAAGATGATGACTGTAGAGATGCCATTTTTTCTCTCAAGGAAATCAACAAGTGGTTGTTAAAGGATTTGACAGCAATTGAAAGGTGGGATCAGAATGTTCTAAGTTGGATGAAACTCTTCCAAACTATAGGGAAAAAAAAGGCAATGGATAATAGGAGAGAAGAGAAAGAGCTTCATGACAAACTATTTATTGCAGAGTCTGAAATCCAATTGGACCCCAAAAATGAAAGGCTATGTGAAGATCTTGTCCTTGCCAAAGACAGAATGAAGAGGTTCCAGACCCATAAGATTCATGGGGCAAAGGTAAGGGCCAAGCTGAATTGGCTAAACTATGGGTATAAGGGATCCAAATTCTTCTTCAGACTTGTAAAAGAAAAAAGTTTCAAAGAACAAATAGACCAAATCTGCAATGAGGACAAGATATTTACCTCTCAGGAGGAAATTCTAAAGCAATTCCATAACTACTTTCAAAGGCTTTTTACCCCAAAAAATAGGGATGAAGGTGGCTAGGAAGCTAGAGAGCTTGTAAAAAACCTCATCCCCAGAAAAATCATTGTCAAGGATGCATCAAAGCTTGAGGCAAAGATAACTAGAAATGAAATCAAGAATGCTATCGATTCCATGAATAATGATAAATCCCCACGATGGGATGGATTGCCTATGGAGTTTTATAAAACCTTCTCAGAATGGATTTGTGATGATCTACTTCAGGTATATGAAGAAGCCTTGGAAAAAGGTTCATTGGGGAGAAACATCAATAAAGGTGTTACAAAGCTATTACCAAAAGGGGGTGATAAAACACTAATAAGAAATTGGAGACCAATTACATTATTAAATATTTCTTATAAGATTTTGGCTAAAGTAGTTGCCATCAGGTTGGTCAATGTTCTGCTCAAATTTATTAACAATACCCAAACCAGATTCATAAAAGGAAGATACATCCTGCAAAACCTGATTACAAGTTGGGAGGCGATGGAATGGGCAAGGTATTCTAAACAAAATGTTGCTATGCTCCTGATTGATTTTGAAAAAGCCAATGAGGGAGTCAAATGGGGTTTCCTAAGGATAACCCTTGAGGCTTTTGGATTCCCTAAATTCTTCTGTAAAAAGGTAGATACACTACTAAAGGATGCGATGGCTCAGGTTGATGTGAATGGCTCACTTTCAGAGGATTTTAACCTGGAAAGATCTATTAGACAAGGTTGCCCTTTGGCACCTACCTTGTTTGTCATTGCATCCGATGCCTTGCATTACCTTCTAAGGGAAAACACTATGTCACCTAGAGTCAGGGGTATAAAACTCCCAGATCAGAATGAGGTAACAAATATTCAGTTTGTAGATGATACTACTATTTTTTTTATTTTAAAAGAAAGCAATATGGATTCAATGCTTGGAAAACTTAAGCTGTTTTGTAAGGCATCTCGAGCTAAAATTTCAATGGCTAAATCCATCCTATTGGCATCGCAAGAATCCCCCACTGATTGGGACAAAAAGTATGAATTCCAGTGGGGTAGTCCATCTAAACAAGTTTATTACTTGGGGATCCCTTTTGCTGTCAATCCAAATCTAAAGGAAATGTGGCTCTAGATCAAATCAAAAATTGAAGGGAAAATTGACAAATGGAATAAACAATACTTGTCCTTGGCTGGGAGAATCCAAATTTGTCAAAAGATTTTCACTTCCTATAGCATCTACTTTGCTTCTGTTTGGTTCTTTAGCAGTTATCAGGTTAATGATATTCAGAAAAAGATCAGGAATATTTTATGGTTAGAC